>JBAWJQ010004581.1:0-356435 GCA_037783105.1 Bactrocera zonata | reverse complement strand
ATCGCAGCTGCTAATGAGCACGACATCGTACGCTATGCCGATCCCTGTGATCACCGATCCCTGTGTTCCCCGAACCCTGTGATCCCCGATCCCTGTGTTTTCTGAATAAGGCATCTCAATTTGGAGATTCGGCAAATGGTAAATCAACAAAAGCGTACAAAAAGGATAGAGCACCTGAAGTCTTGCAATGGGGATGAGTAAGCTTTGGACTACTGTCAAGGCTTTATGTAACCTGAAAAAACATGATGACCGAGTTGAAATTCAATTCAATGGCAATACCTTTTCGGACTCGAAGAAGTGCGTGAGCTATCTTAAGCGGCAATTCACACTGCACCCTTCGGTAGACAAAGCCAAACGATGTGTTACCCGAAGACTGCTCACCACTTACTTTCACCGATGAGGAGGTGCAAAGTGTCACCGATAGCAAAATCCTCCAAATCCTTTTGTCCTGATGGAATAAACATGCTGATGCTCAAGCGCTTGGTCGATAGTAAGCTTCCTCATCAAAGGCCTCAACCTGTTGGGAAAAACGCAGGCGAGGTAGCTTCAAACATGCCGGAACACTGCACTTTGGACTATGACGGGGTACCTTTTAATGTATCCCATCGAATATCCACACATTGAGGCCCTTATGCTCCCACTTAAAGAGCATAATGAACTCGTATCCGAGCAATTTCTGCCATAATGCCGTAAACCGACTTCACCGACTCCCTCTCAGTGAATTCCGCACTTGGAGTCAAACCACCACGCATTGCAGACGACGAGCCTGAGTTGTCGCAAGAATCGAGAGTGACCCTTCGTTCTAGATACTGTGTCAGGTTAAACTCCTACTAATACAGAACTGACCCGTCATTAAATAAATATGTCCAGCATGCAACGAGTCCCCGCATCTCTTTGCATGTCCAGCTAACCGTACACAGCTGACACCCGACCCCGTCGAAATTGCGCGTTTCCTGAGCCTACCATCGTGACCTTAATGATAATTTTTGTGAGCCTTTGTAGACGAAAACATCAAAAAAAACCACAAAATAATTTTGGATGACCATTAAGTGAAGTTGTTTCGAGATAGCAGGTACTTCAAGAACACGCACATCATATCATTTACCAATGTTTGGGTAAGAGAAAGGTCTGTGCAAGGGTGGTGCCGCGTAAGCTCACTTTTGACCAAAAACAAGGACGAGTTGATGATTCGGAACTCGAGTTTTTGCTTCGATATGTGACAATGGATGAAGCATGGTTCCATCGTTTATCTTGAAAAAATTATCTTGAACAGCGACTATAAGAGAGTGTTATTAGACATTTTGAAGGACGATATCGCCGAAAAACTGCCGCATTTGAAGAAAAGGAAAGTGCTTTTCAAACAAGCCAACTCACGGTGTCACAAGACAGTGAAAACCACGAAAAAAATCTATGAATTGTGCTTCGAATTGGTTTCTTATCCAAGGTATTCTCCAGATCTGGCTTTCCGCGACTATTTCCTGTTCTCAGATCGCAAAAGAATGCACACTGGGAAGAAATTTTCAACGAATGAAGAGGTTATCGCCGAAACTGAGTGATTTTTTTAAGTAAAGTAGTATCAAAATATATATAAAATATATAAATATATATAACGAGCCTCCACTAGAATTAATGTATAACTCTTGAAAGGGATTATGTTGAATATAGAAAAGAATTTTTCTAAAATTCAATTTCCAATTGACCTGTTACGCTTTACCAAAAAAAGGAAGTGAAAATATTTAAATTTGTGACTTCGAAGAAAAATCAGTGATCTCGCTTCATACCTGCCCCTACTCTAATACTATATGTTAACAGAAAAATCTGTAGGCTACACTCAAAATTAAATCTTCCTAACTTCTTTCTATTTCATTTAATTTTTTCTTAATCTGCTTATTGTACTTTTCTGTTATCGTATCTTATTTTATTGAATTACTTTTGGTTGTCCAATCAGCTTTTGCCATATTCCAATCTCCCTGACGTGTAAGCTGAAAACTGCCTCAATCAATTTCCCATAATTTAACTTTGTAGATTCGTAATTCATATTTTTTGTGACTTAGCTATCGCACCGGTTAAATCTAATGGACATGAAAGTAAATCAATATTTTTTTGCACACATAATACCTTGCAACACATACACAGTTAAATGTACATATGTACTTCTTGGTAAAAGAAAATCAGCAAAGCTGAAAAGGTGCTTGAGCGAATAGTTTGGCTATTTTAAGGCGGCATATTTTAGAAAGTAGCATTACGTGCGACTAACTACGCCCCCTTCACTGAACACATGCAGCCAATCACACATACATACAACCAAACGTAAATGCATGCATGGGTGTTGCTTATGTGCAGACGAGCCCAAATAAGCGTATGCAGGCTCCCAGCCACAACGGCCGAATAACACACATACTCCCAAAAGGCAAAAGCGTTCAATGAGCCGCAGGTGGTTGGGCAGCGTCCGCCATAGACTGTTTATGCTGATGGTGGAGGTGTTGCCGTCGGTGCTTAAATGGTTTGGTGTGGTGGCGGCAATCGATCTCCTTGTAAATGCAATTACTTTTATTGTTGTGCTGCGCTAAAGTGTTGTTGTTGTACTCGCTAGTCGCTATTACTCGATTTGTATGAGTTATGCGCTGCCACAATTATTGAGCTGGAAATTTTTGTATGCGCAACATTAATTTTCTTGAATTTATTTTATTTTTATACCCTGCACAGGCTATATTTAATTTGCCACGAAGTTTGTTGCACGCAGAATGCAACGATGGGAATTGTATAATCATCACGAAATTTGGCATAGATTTTTGTCCAAAGCAACGCTATAATCTCTGAAGAAATTGTTCAGATCGGAAAACTATAGCACATAGCTACCATACAAACTGATTGATCAAAAAAAAGTGCTTGTATGGAAACTTTTTTATTTGTGGAGGGTATAAGAGTTCGAGGTAGTTAAATTTTTTTCTTGTTTTACTTCAGTTTTCATTTGCCTTTTATTGTTGTTGTAGTGTGATGTTTTTGGTACGTTCGTATTTGCTTGTAAATCAGACGATTTTCGCATTTCGTGAATAATTCGTGTAAATATTTCATACAACACATTTTCTGCGTTATATGGTGTGTTATGGTGTTGCCACCATTTAAAATGATTATATTTTATACATATTTTCCCCCTAAACTACCGTAAATGGCATGTGCATGGCACAATCGTCGTCGGCCGGCTAAGCAACATGTTGCAGACTTATGTTGCACAGCACAGCACGCCTTGTAATCGATTCTGTGCAGGCTGCTTAATTTGTCTGACTAACTTTGGTGGTTGGGTATGCCTTTGCCCATTACTTGCCGCCTACTGCCTTACGTAATTGCCAAATGTTGAATGTGGAGCGCGCTGGAGGGGCGACCGATGCAACGCCGCAATGCCCAATAATGGGTATTACCATCATCACACCAACTCCAACTAAAATGCTGCTACACAATCATCGGTTGGCGGCGTTTACGTTGAATTATTATTGATCAGAAGTACGCGCGCCCGTCAGCGTCATACGTAATGAGTGCCGCACTGTTTGGCCTGCGGCTGATACTCGGCGACCGCGCCGTCAACAGCCACTCAACCTATAAACGCATGCGCGTCGCCGTGCGCCAATTTTCACAATCGCCGTCACTCGCAATCACATTCGCACGCGCGCGCGCGCACTTTTCGCTGCACGAAAATTCTGCTTTTTTCTGCAATCACACAAATTTACATTTCCATATGCACATGTACGTGTATGTGTACAGTTGAATGCATATTTATTTATTTGCAATTTATTTGTTTGGCCGCTGGTTGATTGACCATAAAAAGCTTTGAGTAAAAGTTAAATCGTATTTACGATAGTGTTGCTAATTTGATAGCCGATTTACTGACTGACTTATGCCGAACGCGTATGCAATTAATGAGTTTTAAATGTTAGTTAATTTTTTTCGAATTCGAATTCGGAAAATTTATGCTCGTTTTAATTAATAAACATAAAATATTGATTGTTGGGTGTGTGTGGGGAAAGGCAGTTTTAAGATAAGATATAAATAGTTTTATATATACATATATTTATATATATATACCTAGTATGCATTTTTTGTGAAGTAATGAAATCTGACAAATATAATAGAGTCATTGTAAAATTTCAACAAGGCGCAGTATCAGCAGGGGTTTTTAAATTTCTACCGCACATCGTCGTTTTTGGCATTTATTCATTGAAACGAGTTCGTGTCTTAAGTCTTTTACAATTACAAAAAAATTAAACAAAGAACCGCGTGAAGTATGAAAATATTTCTGCCATTCAGTGATGTGTTACTGAAGACCACAATTTATCGTACGCCTAGACGTTCACAAGACTTAGGACTGTCTCAAACAACAAACAACAAAAACCCGATTCTGGTACGAAGAAAAACCACAAGTTATTCATAAACAACCATTCACTTTAATTGTCTCGTAGAATCACCTGTCCTTACTTCCTTCATAGTGAAGCTGATAACCGCCATCACTGTCAATGGAGAGCGGTATAAATCGATGATAACCAACTTTTTATGGCCGCACTTGAAAGAAGTTGATCTGGACAATATCTGTTCCCAACTAAACGGGGCTATAGCAGTTATCTACCAGTTTTGACATATTTCTACAATCACTCTTAAATTCTGGCTGAACCAATCTCTCTGTTCCTCACTATAATTTTCAAAACTATCCCAAAATTCTTTCAAATGATTGCGACGATTGTCTTGTCTCTAATCTGCTCTTCGGCTCTGATAGTTTGTCATCATTTCTTCATATTTTAATATTTAATAGTTACCGAGGAGAATTTCATTGAAGGAAACAAGACATAACTTTCTGCAAAATATTTTGTATATTTCCAGTAAGGAACCTGACATCACATGATGTTTAATTATACAAAAAAGATGTGCAGAGCCCTTAAGTTAAGTTAAAATAAATAAATGATGATTGCCTCACGACCTAAGGTCTATTTTGCCCTTTTTTAAGTCACAATCACTCACTTAGCCAAAGTATATTAATAAATAAACTCCAATGTACTGCTAGATGCTAGTGAGACGATGTGTTCCTTATTTCGAAACATCCATCCTAGGGCTTTTATCCTACGGCCTGCAGACTGCTATGCACTCAATTAGCAGGTGTTCTGGAGTTTCAGACTCCCTGTCTTAGAACTAGCAATGTGCATATGAAGCTAGGTTCATGTTATATAAAAGCTTCTTGAGCTTACAGTGGCTAGTGTAAAATGTGACAAGTAACCTGAATTTGTTCCTAGGAAGGTTGATTTTATTTTTAACCTGGTGAGGATACAACCCCCCTTATCAACGGCGCATGCCTTAGAGCTATTTCCAATACCTCTCTTTGTTTACCTCTTCTTCCTTGCGGAGCAGCTCCTTTCTGGTAATGAAGACCCTCCGCGGTTATACCTTTGTGACCGAGCTCCCATATGTCAAGCACTTGGTTACATTCCAATAAACGATTCAGCCATTCTTTACACTCCTGCACCAGTAGCGATTTGATGTCGTACTTGTGCAAAAGGCTTCTGCTTTAAAAATGCTCCGCAAATTTCCCACAAGTATGCAAGCGCGTTCCTGCGACTCCTTCTCTCCGACGTTTTAGAGCCTTCGGAGTGCTTCAGGACAACATGCTGTTTCCACCGCAGAGTGGAGTCCAGCTTGAGGCCCAGATATTTGACCATATTAGTCATCTTTACCTCTCTGCCTCTAAAAGTTAGGTTCCTGAGGTCAGGCAGAGACCTACGTCTCGTAAGCGGGTCACCTCCGAAGGGTTGATTTTCGTCTCAACCTCACTGCACTATAACCCTTATAATAACTGGAAATATAAACTAAAATATAAAATATGTACACAAGCTGATTTGGAAATATGTATTTTTACTGTGCTGTGTTAGGAAAATCAAAAATCATAATTTCTCAACCAACAACAAAATGTGTAATGTACGTATATATGGTACTGCATTTGTATATGTGGCACTGCATTTTCATTATGTCATCGGGGGTGTGTGTGTTTTTTGTTCGCTATTTTATGCCATCAATGCGCGCCTTTCAACATGAATTTCGCAGCCCATGTCCATAACGCGCCACATACTTAACATTTTGCCAACAAAAATAAACAATTCGCACATTTCTCACATTGCTTGCGCAGTTTTGCACCAACTCCTTATGAATTTTATGCATTATTTATGGGAAATTCGGGAAAATGCAAACAATGATACATTAAAATATTATACACATATCCTATCACATTATGCTAGGCGAGCATGGATAAGCTCGTAAATAAAGTCACAATACATATAAATATATATGTATGTCTATGTGTTGCTTTGTCTGTATGTGTGTTGGTGCGTGCAACAGGAAAATATTACAGGCGCTGTTGCATTGATTTTCGTAATTGTTTTAACGTCACATAAACAACAAATGCATGTGCTGCATGCCACACAGATTAATATATGCATATGTATGTCGGAGTGTGTACGAATTTGTTTTTTTTTATATATGCGTTGAGTGGAGTTGTCGTGTTACATTTTTAGCGCTTTTTCCCCTTTTTCGCGCTTTTTTGTGTTTATTTTTTTCTCTTTTTTATTTGCTTATTTTATTATTTATTTTTTTCTTTTCCACTTTTATGGCATTGTGTGTGTGTGTGCTTTGTGAAATTCAGAAAAAATTATGAAAACCATAAAATCGGTGTATTTATGAGGGTTCGGAACATGTTTCGCTGCCACACTTCCTCAAAACTGTTGCATGTTGCCGCTATTCGAAGTCTAATGGGATTGCCTGAATGCCTCCAATGATAATTTATTTCATTTGCTTTCGCATATAAATGTTGTTACACTTACATACATAATGGTACACACAACTAAAACCGTAAATTGTTGCAAGTTTTTCTTCTCCTTCTACTGACTGCTTTTTCATTTGTATTTTGTTTTTATTTTTTTGTTTGCTGTTTTTTTTTTCATATTTTCAATTTCTGCATTATGGACTTTTGCATAAATATGCGAAATTATAAATGAACGTTAGGTGGGTAGAGCGTTACACATGTAGGTACATACATATGTTTGTGTTGTTAATAGTACAAAAATATTAAAAGCCGTGCATTTTAAAAAGCTGCCAAAGAAAAATCGCTCACTATTGAGAAATCCACTGTTGGCCATTATTTGGTAAATGAAAGTTGCCACACTTGCACACAAAGCTGTTTTGTATCAATATACACCTGAGTACTATATATAATATATCTAGTACTATACACATACTTATATGTACCTGCCTCTGTATTTGACCAATATGACCAACATTGTTGCCACCAAATGTGCACCGACAAATCGGACAATGAAAAGATCACTTGTTGTTGTCCAAAAATTAAATGGAGACCATAAATCTACGTGAAACGCTTTTCAGTGTGTTAAGAGTGGTCGACATCTTGTCCGCCGCAAGCATATTATCATCTCATTATCTGGCATGCTGAATTGAATATTGACATACATATAACTATGTACATATGTACATAATGGCATTTAAGCATACCCTATAGGTAAATCAATTCCAGCCACTTTTGCATGAATATTTAACTAGTATTCTACTAGTCGTTAGCGGCACATAAAAATATTTTAGTTCACTTAATATTCTGTCGAGACTCAGAGCTTTAATTGTACTTATTTGGTGGTCTACAACTTTGCGTCCGCCGTTTTTTTTTTTTTGTAAATTTAAGGCTTTATTGTGTAAAAACGGTTACAAAAATGTTATTCAAAATATTGGCCGTCGCTAGCTATTACTTTTGACCATCTTTCTGGCAGCATGTGTATACCGTGACGAAAAAACTCCTCATCTTTCGAGTCGATCCAAGTATCAATCCAATTTTTGACTTCTTCATAAGAACTGAAGTGCTCGTTAGTTAGACCGTGTGCCATCGATCGGAACAAGTGGTAGTCAGATGGAGCAACGGCGGGTGGGGTAAGATCTCCCATTTCACCGTCTCCAAATATTTTTAGACCACCTTTGCGACATGAGGCCGAGCATTGTCATGCTGGAGAATGACTTTATCGTGTCTTTCCTCATACTGTGACCGTTTTTCTTTTAGTGCTCGGCTCAAACGCATCAATTGCGTTCGGTATCGATCTCCTTTGATGGTTTCACTTGGCTGATAAAATATCACCCCCAGCTGGTACCACCAACTGCAGAGCATTACCTTGGCGCCGTGAATGTTCGATTTTGACGGCGACGTGAAGGTATGTCCAGGCTTTCATCATGACTTTCTTCGCTTGGGATTATCGTAGTGAACCCATTTTTCGTCGCCAGTTACAATGTGATGTAAAAATCCCTTTCGGTTGTGCCTTTGAAGCAGCTGTTCACATGCAAAGAAGCGCCGTTCGACATCTCTTGGTTTCAAGTCGTAGGGAACCCAGTTTTCTTGTTTCTGAATCATTCCAATGACTTTGAGGCCTTTTGATATGGCTTGCTGTGTCACTTGCAACGATTCGGCCAATTCCTCTTGGATTTGAAACGCATCTTGGTCGAGTAATGCTTCCAATTCAGCATTTTCGAAAATCTTCTCCCTTCCACCACCATGCAGGTCTTCGACTTCATAATCACCATTCTTAAAACGTTGAAACCATTCGCGACATGTTCTTTCACTTAGGACAGCCTCACCGTACGTATCCGAAAGCATTTGATGAGCCTCAGCCGCACTCTTCTTGGAATTAAAAAAGAAAAGCAAAATTTCCCGCAAATCTCGAGAATTCGGCTCAAAAAGTGACATTTTCAGTTGAGAATAAGTTTGGGATGCAAACAGATCTCTACAAATATTTTGTTGGGTTAATGTTGACACAAAAGTCCAAAATCAATATAAAACGATTTAATTGACCAGTGCTTGACCCTAGAGACATCTATTGGAAAACGGCGGAAACAAAGTTGTAGACCTAATACATTGTGACAAAAAAAAACACCCGGAAATTATAACTTGATGATATTTCAAAACAATGTATGTGCTAAGTGTACAAGACTGTCCTTAAGTACTATGCCAAATCTAAGCGCGATCTGCGAACCAGTTTGATTACAGAATCTTAAGTCGGTGCACCTCAGAAGTGCGTTGCGATTTTTACAAGGGATAAAAATATTGAACAAAGAATGTGTTTCGAACTTTGTATTTCTAATCAAATTTTGTATGCAGAATCGTTGTGAATGTTGGAAAAGGCTTACGGTGATTCAGTTTTATTAAAAACACAGGCCTACGAGTGGTATAAGGCGATCGAGAGATCGTTGAAGACCTTCGACCTCTTCAATTGATCAAAATATTAAAGAAATGAAGGATATCGTTCTTGAAAATCGTCACGCAAATGTTAGAGAGATGGCAAGAGAGATCGACATCTGTCGCGAGTCTGTTCGAATGATTTTGGTGGATATTTTGGGTATTGAGTTCGAGTACTGCAGACAAAATTCTTTAATTATCTTCCCAAAATCACTCAATCATTAAAGCGGAATAGTATAATTTCGTGCTGTCGCGTGAAAGCCAATAAAAATTCGGTACGTGGTAACTTGAAAAAAATAAACGTGGACCATATTCGCGGTAAGACAGCCTTCGACATCTTTAAGCCAGTTAGCACTGCTGTGTAGCAATGGATTCATGTTTCATCGTCAATGACGAAACGACAGAAAAGTTTCCTGCGATTTTGGGCTTAAACTGAGTTATACACGTACCTAGCTCCTATCACGCCGACAGCTTTCTCATATCCAAAATTTTGTTCAGGATAAGATGCCGCCTCATATATCTCGCGCTCTTGCAATAGGCTCTGTTTCCATGGAGATTTTGGACTTTTGTCATATTATCCTTCGTTCTTGCCACTTTTAGGGCACTAGAGAGTGGCTGTTGAAAAACAACTTTTTGACTATCGAGCGTTCTTTGATTACGCTAAAGTTTCCAGAATCGATCTAAAATTTGTCAGATTTTCTAAAATCTGCGAGCAGCACCTCCGTCACATATGGTCTTCTGAAATTTTGACTTGCAGAAGAATAAGTATAGAGGTTTTCATAGGAATAGGGATAGGGACAGCAAATGACGACATATTCTTTCCCGCTCTTTCTTTTCATTAAGGTTTGTCATTTCATCATGGAAAGATAATACGATCCAACAACAAGTCAAGATTATTCAAATTTACTACCGAAATTCGGAGTCGGTGATCTCAACTTGAAGATGTCCAATTTATGGTCGTCATAATCGTGAATGAGAATCGCTACCGCTCAATGATAACCGAACATTTTTGGCCCGAATTGGATGATATGGACTTGGATAATATGTGGTTCCAACAAAAAAACCAAGTTTGTAGAACGTGTTATTTCACGAAATGCCCAATCAATTGGTCGTCTCGGTTGTGCGATTTGACGCTGTCAGACTATTTCCTGTGGAGGTACGTCAAGTGTATAGTCTATGCTAAAAAGCCAGTGACGATTTACTACTGTGCCCAAAAAATAAGGTGTATTGTATTGTATTTATTTTGAAAATTCTTTATTTATTCTTCCAAATCAATTTCATCCCCTTCAAGGTAATCCCCTCCCGATGCAATGCACTTATGCCAACGGATTTTCCAATTTTCCCAATACTGGTTATAGTCACTTTCCGCGATTGCCTTCAGTTCCGTCTTCGCTGCGGCTTGAATCTCCTCTATCGTATAAAAACGGTGCCCCCGGAGCGGTCTTTTGAGCTTGGTGAACAGCCAGAAGTCGCACGGCGCCAGATCAGGTGAATACGGTGGTTGCGGAACGATATGGGTTGAGTTTTTGGCGAAATGATCACGAATTACGAGGGCAGTATGGGATGGTGCATTATCGTGTTGTAAAAACCAAGAATTGTCTTTCCACAATTCCGTCCTTTTTAGGCGGATACCGTTACGAAAACGACGCATAACGTAAATTCCTTGTTGACTGTTTGACCGGTTGGAAGGAATTCATAATGCACAACATCACGATAATCGAAGGAAACAGTCAACATGACCTTGATTTTTGAGCAACTTTGGCGCGATTTTTTTGGTCTCGGTTCTCTTTTGCACGATATTCGCTTGATTGATCGGTTGTTTCGGAGTCGTAAGCATAGATCCAAGTCTCATCGCCAGTTATAATGCATTTTATGACACCCTGGTAGTCGGAAAGCATCGTTTCACACACTTCAACGCGACGCCTTTTTTCCAAAAAATTCAATGTTTTCGGTACCAGTCGAGATTTGACGCGCTTGAGGCCCAAAACAGCCTTCAAAATGGTATTGGCTGAGCCTTTCGATATGCCAACTTCATCAGCAAGGTCTCTAATTGTTATTCGACGGTTTTTCAACACCAAATCTTTGATTTGTTGAACGTGAGCTTCGTCGGTTGAGGTTGATGGTCGCCCTGGACGCTCTTCATCTTCGACACGTTCACGGCCGGCTTGGAACTCACTATACCACTTGTAAACATTTTTTAGACGTAGCCTCATCACCAAAGGCTTTCTGCACCATCTTCAACGTATCTGCAGCAGAAAATTGATTCCGTAAACAATATTTAATGCAAATCTGTGCTCAACAAATTTCGACATCGCAAAAAACGAAAAACTCACTTTTAGCAGCTCACAAAACGACACGTATCTCAAACACTAATGAATATTTTGACATAAAATTTGACATAAATGTGACTGACAGTACTACTAACCTAAAAAAAAAAATTCTCCAAATCCTTCGATGCGCGCAGTTTAAATTCAAATTTCACCTTATTTTTTGGGCACATTTATATAAACTTCGTATGAATATATATGTATTTTTATTTCTTCATTATTGCTGTTCATCACATAAAAGTTATAAATTTCTAAGTAAAACTAAAATCATAAAATATACATATTTGGATACTAATCTGGTTACTTAACACCGCCATCTAATACCACACCACATGGATTATTAAGTAAAATTTTCGCCACAGGCTAGTTGCAAGTGCCCAAGCAGGCAATGTCCGAACGCGGCTTGGCAGGTGAATTACAAGCGCTACACATGCAGTGGCGCCACAATCACCACACCAAACATAAACAGAAATACTAATGCCATATCAATAGCAATCACCAAATCAGCAGCAAACTACCGTAGTTTTATCAAAGCGGTCGTGCTGAAAAAAGGCATACACGAACCAACAAACATCGAAAAAGCCATACAATACATTTTCAGAACGCGCGGATTTTCGCTACCTAACGGTATACATAGTTACAGAAAAATAAATAAAATAAAAACGAACAGTTGCTGCCCACTCTTTAACCACCTTTAAGGTGCACTAACAAAAATCAGCGCTTAAGTACAAACAGACGTGTGTGTGTGTGTGGATGTTTGTGTTTGCTAGCCGCCGTCGATATGCTCGGAAAGCGGATCAAATTGCGATTGCGCAATTTAGTTCGCCAAAAGATCGTAAACGGTAGTTGTCAAAAAATTTATGCCAACATTTGCTGAAATAATTTGTCAGTCAGAAAATTATGCTTAGTACACACACACACCTGTGTAATATGTACTCCAACAAACACTCTTACCTTCATACACACGTACACAAATGTACATTTATGTGAATATATGACATTTCGGTGCTTGATATCTGATTGTTTTACATTTTTTATTGCCCTCCGTGTTTCTGCCAAAAGTGTGCGCTCCACACTGCTGATTAAGGACATTCTCACAAGTGCAGTTTTTGCGCAATGCCAATTGTACCGTTACTTAATGGTGTGCTCTAGAATATACTAGAATAATTAAAATACACTTTTGGCATGAATACATGCATTTATGAGTACTTATGGCGGCTATTAAGCGCTCCTAGCAATTTAATGACTTAAAGGCAGTCATACACATACATATACACACGAACATTTATGTTTAATTAGATGCAGAGGTGTGGCCCACATAGTTAGATTTTATTACTAGTTTTATTGACATAATTGGCAAAGGCCGTATATAAATGAGTTCACCTGCATTGAACGAGAATTCTTGTGCGCCCAAGAAGTAGGCATTTTTGTTGGCAGCTGCAGTGGCTGAGAAAGAGCATAATTGCTACTAACTTAATTACAATGTTGCACCTGATCGTCCTGCTTGCCATATATTTTAATTGCGTCAACGAAAATTGTATTAAAATCATCCTTAAAGGCTGAATTTATTATATTGAAGTAAGGAACGTCGAATGATGTGATCTTTATATTAAGGATATGAAGTTTAGATCAAGGTTTAGGCCAATCCCAATTATATTCAGAGGTAAACCATATTATTTTCAAAGAAACTCGTCACATATTTTAACCAGCCTATAAGGTTTAAAGACAGGTGGAAAGATATGCTTGAGAACAATTTTATAAATATTTAACTCACACACTGAACGTCATATTCCCCATAAGGCTTTGTTAGAAAACCAAGTAAATATTATTATATATTGTATATGAGAGTGGGAATAATTCCTGGGTATCATATAAAAGTAACCGAAAGTTTTAAAATTTTTCTGTGGACAAAAAACAGTAAGACTTTGTTCATAATTTTGAAGTGTTTATTTATTGTTCAAAATCTGTATCGTCCGCTCAAAATAATCCTCCTTGGCTTCAATACACTTGTGCCAACGGTTTGTCCAATCCTCGAAACAGTTGTTAAAGTCAATTTCCTTAATAGAGTTCAATGCGCGTAGCGATTCAAATTAAATGTTTTCAATTGATTCAAAATGGTTTCTTCGGAGCGGTTGTTTGAGTTTGCTGAATAACCAGAAGGCACACGGAGCTAAATCAGGCGAATACGGTGGTTGTGGCCCGATCTTGATTTAATACTTATGCCTGTCCTGGACGTGATTTGCTATCAACTCTTTCAATAATTTGTAGCAATCAAAAACTTTTGCTCGTGACTAACAATTATTACCCAATATTCTGAACGTTTCCGCACCCGAAATTTGATTCCTCACACAAACTTTAATGCAACTTATTTGTTGAATATTTTCATTCAACGTAAAAATCGCCGAGTGCACCTTGTGTAATTTAGGAAAACAAACGTAAACTTAACACTAATGATATTTTTTTGATTTTTTTACATTTCAACCTAGAAAAGAAATATTTCGACGAATGAGTTTTTGCGCGAAATGTAAATTAAAAAGTCTTACTATTTTGGATATGTCTCCCTATACTTTCATTGACTCAGAAGAGTAGAATTGTATACTCACTTATTCTTCTTCCGCGATACTTTATACGGTTGGATGTCTCAAATGTGATACTCCAATTTATTGCATCTTTTTTGGGTGTATTTTCAAAAAACTTTAAATTTATTTCATTTAAACATTTTAGCAACTATTTTCGCCACTCGCTTCACTGCTGCGGACCGCCGGAGAATGTTGTCGTCGCTACGAACGGGAATCGAAAAAATGGGCCGTTCTTCGCTCTTACTGATTCTTTTAAGGTCTGTTGGGTGGTGAATAAGCGTAACTGTATGATGTTGTCATGTGTGTTGTCTTCATGTGTGATGTCTTCGTGTGTGGCATCTTCATGTGTGGATCGCGTTGGTGTGGTGTGTTATCGTCCAGTGACGTGTGTTGAGAGGGAGGGGTTTTTTCGATTTTTGAAAACCTTGAAATTATGTTTCAAGAATATTTATTTTAGCTTTTGAAAAATGTATTTGTGTTCTTCAACCCTCCAAAGCTTTAATAGCAGCTGGCTGTAGTTTGAGAAATACAGAATATGCTTTGTGAGATTGAGGCTCCCATTTTTTGTCATTTTGAAACTTTCATAATTCAATATATTTTACTTTAGCCCAGCGAAAAAACGCTGAAATCGCCTCGTTAGTTTCTAAGGCATTCTTTATGCCAGACAGTCGCAAGTTCCATTAATAGTCTTACTCATAAAGTATGGATTCGATTGGAACCTAGGTGTACTCTGCTCTATCCACAATCTGTACCAATTGCCGTGGGATAAGCCTCTTTAAGGGGGTATTCTAGTCTAGAAATTTAAAAAAAAAATCGATTTTTTTTTATTTTCAAAGTTTAATTATTCAAGAATATGTGTACAAGAGGATTTTTCAAAATTCAAATTATTTTCGGAGTTATAGGCATTTTTCTGACCCGGCATCCAAACTGGTTTGGCCGGAACGCGAAACTTTAAACGCGTTTTTCTCAAAACTGACTTTTTCGGAACGATGCCCACGATTTCTCAGGTTCTACTGGACCGATTTACTTGAAGTTTTTATAGAGCCTTCTTTATAGGCTTGTCTATGATTGGAAGTAGCCCCATCCCCAAATTTTTATTTTTATTTTATTTATTTATTTATTTATTTAAAAGAGAAACAATTATAAATAATTACCTCACTTACGAGCTAAAGCACTGGCTGCCAGGGCCTTCGGCTTTATATTATTTTTATTATTTTTAAAAAATTCCAAATGGTCAAAAAAAAGTGATCCAAAAAAACTTTTTTTTAGGCAGTCGCCATTTTGTGAAAAATTTTTTTTTCTACTTTTCCGTAGTTCCGACCATTGCGACATTATTCTAGATTAATAATCTTTTTTTCTTTTTGGTTTCAGATAACTAGGAGGGTTGAAATCATGGGTATGGTCACGTCGAAATTTTTAGAGACCCCCACTTCGTCAGCTCATAATTTTTGAAATTTTTTAATTTTTTTAGTTTTTAATTTTTTCTGTACTCTTCTAAAATTATCAAATAACTAATAAAAAAATGGATAGTAAAAATATTAATTGCCTTTTTTACGACACTTTAAAAATTACCTGAAATTCAGGCTTATAGACCAGAATACCCCCTTAATATCGCATATAAGGTCTTATCAAGCGTAGTGTGTGAAAGAATGAAACCCACCGTCAACAAAATAATTGGACCTTATTAGCGAGGTTTCAGACAAGGGGACTTCCTATCATGTGACTTCTTCAACTCATTGCTAAAGAAAATAATACGAACAGCAGAGCTAAATATAGAAGGAACAATCTGCTATAAGACTGTACAGCCGTACATCGATGATATTGATATTATTGGCCTCAATAACCGCGCCGTTAGTTCTGCTTTCTCCAGAATGGATAAGGAAGTGAAGCAAATGGGTCTGGTAGTGAACGAGGACTAGACGAAATACCTGCTGTCATCAAACAAAAGGTCGTCGGACTCGAGACTAGGCTCCCACGCCACTGTTGACAGTCATAACTTCAAAGTAGTAGCTAATTTTGTTTATCTTGGAAACAGCATCAATACCAACAACAATATCAACCTACAAATCCAATGTAGAATCATACTTGCCAACAGGTACTTCTTTGGACTAAGTAGACGATTGAAGTGTAAAGTCCTTCCCCGACGAACAAAGACTAAACTCTACAAGTCAGTCATCATTCCTGTTCTGCTATATGGTGCGAAAGCAATGACATCATCTAATAAGTCAGCCTTAGGAATGTTCAAGAGAAAAGTCTTGTCTTTTGAGCATTGGCAACGGCGAATACCGCAGTCCATGGAACGATGAGCTGTACGAGAGAAACGGTGACATTGACATGGTTCAGCGAATCAAGAGGCAGCAGCTGTGCTAGCTACATTTCCAGCTTTGAAGAGTTTCAATTCAGTACCCGCCGGAGGAAACAGAAGAAGAAGGTGGTGAAGAACGCCGTTGTTAACTCGGCTATAACCGCGCATGCGGTGTCTACGACAATAAAGAAGAATAATAATAAAATATGGGAATCGCTATTAACAAGATTGCTGGAGAACAATAAGATCTAAAGTACTTAAAGTAAAAATCACTGCTAATTGCTGGATCATTCATCCCTAGAAAAGAAAAATCCTACAAATAAGAAAAATATATAATATTCTCATTTGTTGATTGGACCTGCTTCACTATCCTACATATTTATTGTTTTCTAAACAAATTATCTAATAAAATATATTTTTATTATTGCAAAAAAGTAATGAACAAGATTTTGCACTGTTTTAGCAATTCTCACAAAAAATTCACGTATACTATATATTACACATATGTACATGTATATGTATGTAATATGTGCGCCGTCATAGAAACACACGTAAATGGCGAATAATGACCATAATTGTTGCAACTCTTTTATGTCATTATTGTCAATTTGCAATGCTATTTATCGCATTACTTGCAACACCAAGTTGGCAGCGTATTTTCACATACATATATACATACATACACACCTACATGAGTTGCCGCAAACAACGAGCCCGCAATGGATTTAGCAGTTCCTACTCCCCAACTGGACATAGTCATAAAAAAACTAAATATATTTGTGTGTGTGTGTGTAAAAAGCGAATATGAGTGAATAGAAAGTAATGACAAGAACAACAACCACAGCTTAGGCAGCATGAAAAAGCAAACGACAAAGCTCGTTGTTATGTAATCGTAACTGTAAGTGGTCACTTTCTTGTATTGAACATGTTGTTGCAAAATAATATAAGTCCAAGCGCATAAATAGTATGGCTGAAACAAAAGAAAAAATAAATACTCAATGGAAATCGAAAAACAAAAATATGACTAAAAAAAAATCTGTAAACAAAAAAATCTGGGAGCAAAAATCATTTGAAAAATGAACTCAAGCAAAAAGCATGCAAGCAATTGCTGCAGCAAAATCTCGGACATAAAAAAAAATTATTCAAACAACTGAAATTCACTTTTTTATGGTTCGATGTCGCGTTGTAGTGTTTGTAACTTTTGTTGTAGTTTTTGTTACTATTTTATTGTAGTTTTTGTTACTATTTTGTTGTTGTTTGTAACTTTTGTTGTTTTTGTTACTTTTTATTATTATTATTGTTGTTGTTGTTGTTACTGATGTTGTTGTTAATTGTGTTGTTGTTGTTGTTAATTTTGTAGTTTTTAATATTTTTGTTGTTGTTGTTATTTGTGTTGTTGTTGTTGTTGTCGTTACTGTATTGTTGTTGTTGCTGCCGCGCTGACCGACTGACCAAATGCCCGCATGCACCAATTCACCAATTGACCAGCTAGAAATAATTCAATCGCATCGCCAACATTTCGCTTGTGGCATGCAACAAGCGCGCGAATGTATTCATATACACTTATGTATATTTATGTATATGTGTTCACCTCGCATATTGCGGGTGTTGCACGTGTTTCTTCAGCCATAGCTTCGTGTACACAAACCTTTCGTTCGTTGACTTTTGCCCGCCGCTGTGTGTTTGTGTGTGTCTGTCTGTCATTTTTTTTCTTCGGTCACATCGCTGCATTCGGCCTCTTGGCAACATGCTTGCAATTTTCTTTTTCGTCTTCGTGTATTTTGTCGCTGTTGTATTTGAGAATTTATTGTCGCCAAGATTATCCTCACTGTTGGCGCTCTCAAATGGGCGCTGTTAGTGCACTTTAAATTTATAATCTGCCCCTCCAATCAACGATCATAATTCATAATTCGAACAAGTCGCTGGTAACGTGATCACTTACGTACATACATACATACGCATATGCATATGTATACCAAATATGTACTAAATTGATTTCATAGGTCAATAAGATTGCTTAATGTCGCAACATGTTGCACAGTCAATAATAGTTCACATAACGGTTTTTTTTCATACCCAAAACGATTCAAGATTGATGTAGGCTTTTACATGTACAAGCATGTAATTCAAGTGATATTGATTTCCGGATGTTTGTCTCTCTGACAAACTGTCCAAAACTGATACCGCAATAGAGACGGGGCACTGTCCCACCCGCAAAGTAATACAATAGATCACACTTTGTGAATCCTTTCTGGTAGCCATACTAATCTAGCCAACGGACAGTCTTCACATTTCGTGGCCGGAGGTGTCTACTACCTGCGCAATACAGCCTTCAATCAATGACCAGCCAAAAAGAGATTTAAGAATTTTTTTATCCATATGAGAATTAAATCAAATCTTTGGGTCCGATTCTGTTTAATTTGACTGTAACCATACGGCAGTGCAATTTTTTTGCGGTAATAGTACCATGGAACACATTCAAGGATTGGAGCTTAAGTGCGCTCTGCCCAGTCCACAATTAGGGGGACCTCACAATCTGCACCAAATGCTGATAGAATGCTCTATCATTCCCGTCCTACTATATGGTGCAGAGGCATGGACTATGACAACATTTGATGAGTAGCCGTTACGAGTTTTCGAAAGAAAGGTTCTGCGGAAAATTTAAGGTCTTTTGCGAATATTGCAGTCGGAGGAACAATGTACGAGATTTACGTGACAGTGGACCGGATGGAGGAAAACACTCCAGCTTTGAAGGTTTTCTATTCGATACCCGCCAGTGGCAGCAGAGGAAGAGGAAGACCTTCACTCTGTTGGAGATGTCAGGTGGAAAGGCACCTGTCTGCATTTGGTATCTCGAATCGTTCTATGTTCTACAACACACCCATCGGTTTAGCTCCAAAATTCCATTTTCAAATTCAATTGAAGAACGCCTGAATAGAAAATTAGACCATTCCGAGCTTACCTCCCATATAATGGTACTGATAAAAAGATTTAATAAATGCGATAACTCTCTAATGAGTAATGTAAAATTCATTAAAAAATTACTAAAGGGACAGTCCAAAATTTTCAAAAAAAAATCATGCCTGTTTTGACTCAAACTTTTTTTGACTTAATGGTCCTGCACACATTATTCCTTATATCTCGTAAAAGTAAACCCGTTTTTCTCAAAACTGAATTTCTGAAATCAGGAACCATCATCCTTAGAGGCTCTCTTGGAGAAGAATATTCTAAATATTGCTTCAGTAACCGAAATTTTTATAAAACAAGGTAAAATTTTTTATACCTTGAACAGGGTATATAAATTTTACCACGAATTTTGTAACACCAGGGAGAAAATGTCGAAGACCCTTTAAAGTATAGAAATGATCAGCATCCTTAACTAATCGGCCTAAAACCTTGAACACCTCTTTTTTCATCAAATAGTTGCTCATTTGTCCGAACTAGATATCGAACAACTATAGTATTAAGATAGCTTCCATAGGAACTCAACTTTAAAACTCAAGTCCTTGTATGGAATTTTTTTTGTTTTACAACACGAACTTTCTGATCTTGGCAATCCTGCATGAAATTAAGGCATTTCATCTCGCCCTGATCCGCCTGTCAGCCCTTCCGTAAATTTCGTTATCGGCTTAGTGACTTCCGTATTTCCTATACTGGTTCGGCAGCCAGTCGGTTTGCACTTTTGGCAATCTCATTACCTACTTCGTTTTGCGGAAATCCTCTTGAACCCAGGATGTACTGATGCAGCCCCTACATCGAAGGTCATTCTCTGACATAATGCAACGGGAGATTATTGCCTTAATTGCTGCCTGGCTGTCGACGTACCTTATATAATATTTATTCTTTTTATGTTATTTCCTGCGTTGTTAGATATCTCGGCTGCTTTCCTAACCGCAAATATAGCTATGTGTGTAGTCTGCATAGGCTATTAGTTTAGGTGATTTCCCTTTAAATTTTTCCAAAAATCTCATTTGCTACAAGTGAGCATATGAGTGGTGACAATACAGCCTCTGCGAAGTTCCCGTTTGCGCTAATCTGTGCAATCTGGCTTGATTCCATTCTGCATTAATCTTCCAGCAGCTCAATAGAGTTTTTAGCCTGATTTTATCACGGTTTCTAAACTAAAGCCGCATCGTAGCCAATCATCTCCAAATTGAGATGGAGTTCGGCAGAGGCCACCTTGCTTTTATTCAAAATTATTTAAAGAACCTTCATTCTCTTGTTCGGGTTTCTTCACGTTGAAGCTCTAGCTCTCCTTTATCTACTTCATGGAGCTTTAATGTGGCTTCTGGGATCCCACCTCCTTTTCCGAATTTAATTTCTTTGAGGTTATAGGCTGTATAAATTGAACAATAATATAGATAGTGAATATTTTTCACCAACGGTTCGATTTGTACCCAGCATTCTGAGAACGCCGTATTATTAGATTCTGTAAAAGGTTCATATCGTTACAACAAAAACATTTTGTTTGAAAGTTTCGACATTTTATTCAATAGAGTTGCCTTAGAAGGTGATACATGGAATATAGCGATCTTCTCAATGTTTGTAAAAATGTTCAACACTAACTTCAAAATGGTTCTCAGTCGTTTTCGTGATTTCGTTGAGGAAACAGATATCTCTCATGAACCACCTTCCATATTCGGTATCTATCCGGACTATTTCATATTTCCAAAACTAAAAACCAGTCTGGAAGTAGCATTTTATGACAATATCCCAGGCATTCGAACAGCCGTAACTTTAGCAATATTAAGAAAAATCTGAAATTTTAAAATGTTGCGCATACGCCCCACCATATTCTATGTGTATTTCATAATTTTTATATTAGAATGTTAAATTTTATAATTTAAATACTTACTTTTAATGTTGTCAATTCTTTTCAAAAAAAAAATTTACATAAAAAAATATTTTTTTTTCGTTAATAATACTTAAATATAATATATACATACATACATATGCAGTTATTTTCTGTATAAAAATTTAAACTTTTTTATTAAAAATTTTTTCATGAATTCAAAACTTTCCATTATTTCAAAAAAATGCATGCAACATCTGTCATTTCATTTTAGATGTAAAAATTTATTACTGTTTTTAAATTTCATGCTGTTATTAAATTTTATATGTAATATGTATGCACATTCAATAATGAAATTATACAATTTCTATAAGAAACATTTTTAAATGTTTCTAAAAAATAATTGCTTGACAAGAAAAAACTGAAAACCGCCGAAAAGGTAAAAATTTCCAAATATTTACTCTTTTATTATTAATAACAAAATAAATAATTTCATAACAAACTGTAAAAATAAAATAATAATAAAAGTAAAAAAATCATATTTTTAAAAGAAATAAATTTGCGTTCATTTGTTTATTATTTTTGTTGGTAAGTAGCAATTTAATAATGTTCAAACAAACCAACTCAATCAACATTCTTCCTTAAACTATCAGTGCTCTTCATTCAACTCAGTGTTTTTGTTGTTGCAGCTTGTGAAAAAATATCACGAAATCAGCAAATTCGGATTTTACCAGGCGAACAGCAATGTAAAGAAGAGCTTGACCAGCAAATAAGGAAGGTTCATATATTTGTTATATTCGAATCTACGCTGCACTCTGTGCCGAGCTGCTGCACGTGCATTTTACAGGAGGCGTTTATTATATTCCAAAAAAAAGAACCTTCGATATTTTTAAATATATTTATTTAAAATTGTATAATTTTTTTACATGCATAAAAGGTATAATTGGTTATTCTTAATTTGTGTTATAAAGAATAAACAAAAAATATTAGTATTTTAAATTAATAAATTATACTTTAAAATTTTAATTGAGGATAGATTCATTTTGTGTACTATATAATATAATTTTTTAAGCTAAAATTATAAATTCCATATAACAAAATTCTTAGAAGCGGTGTCAATTCTTACATCAGTGTTTCTTAGTCGTCAGGTAAACACCTAGGCGACTAGACCACAAATTTTACGCATCTGAATCATCCAGAATGGTTTTTGCCTTTGCTAAATTCCTGCTTATGTGTACCGTGTATAGTTGTTTCTGTTTTGCAACGGATTTTTTGTCACCAGAAAAACAGAGTTGTTGATGCTTTTAAGTAAAGATTACTTACTTGAAGTACTATAGGCTTGAAATAAAATTTATAATTTCAATTAACAGATGGAAGTAAATTAAGTATTAGTCATACTATATTAGTAATTTTGTTGATATATACATATATTTTCTCTTGCATCGTTTGCACAGGTTTATAGCAGATTTTTCTCATATTCACTACTTACAATTGCACGATTATGCGGCAACTTTTAAATAAAACATTTCCCATATTTTTATTCGTTACCATATTTGCATTTCTTAAATTCCTGCCAAAAGGTGTTTTTCACAACAATTAAGTCGAGAATGATAACTAATTTTTCACTTACTGCATACTTGTTCAATTACGACTAACACCTCTGCAACGTTTTCTTGTTCTGCATATAAACACTTTTTTCTTAGTTTTTCTTCACATTGTAGATTTTATTTAATAAATTAATTTTAATTTCTTTCATGTCGGTTTTTTTCTTTATAAGTTGTAATTTTTTATAGCAACTTTTTTTACTTTTTTTCTTTTGCCTCTCCTTCGCAGAATCGATCGAACTAAACTGTCATTCTACCAGGCGAACAGAAATGCAGCGAATGCCCTACCAACCACGATTTTTCTTGTAATGTCTTGTAAATACATGCAATATTCGGTTTGCGTCTTTGCTAAAATTCTTATGCGCCCTTTGTTAACATAAATACTTATGATTAGATTCTGTTGGGAAATATATGTATGTATGCAGTTAACTGAAATGCTAATATATATAATAAAAATAAATAAAATAGCAAATCTCATTTTTTAACATAGTCTTGTAGTACTGTTGTCACGCATGTATATACATACTATAAGTATATATTTATGCATATATTTTGTCGCCAACATATATATGTACATACATACAGTTTTCTACTTTGTCTGCTCCCTTTAATCCAGTTACAACTAATTATGACTAGCAATTTAAAATTTGTCGATGGCTCTAACCCTTTAGTTATTTTTTTTTTACTAAGGTGTACCATATAATCCCCAAGTGCCTTAAAAAAAATATGCGCTGCTCCAGAAAAGGCCGAAACGTGACTGCCGTCAACTGTCAACTCATATTTGGCATTATGTTTACGGCGGTGCACAAACAACATTTCACTATTTTGGGAATACTTGTAGCGGCAACCTCTGAGTGCAATCATTTCACGTATGTCTGTAGTTTTTCTGCAAGAGCTGTAATTGTGTAACAATTGTGGGCATTTAACGCTATGTTCATACATTTTGTGCAATTATTCTGTTAGCCATAGAAAAATTGTGTTAGATGTTCGGAGAATGAGTTAGCAGCCATAGACTGATGTAAATCGAAATTATTTTGGCTTTACTCTATATAGATATGTATGTAAGTATGTACGTATCTACGATTGTAATTGTAAAGCACGTAAATTTTAAGCCGATAGAATGCGTGCAAAATTTATGATTGAATTAACCGTGTAATTATAGCAAATTGTTGATTTTAGGATATGTCAAAATCGTTGTTTGGGTAACGTCAAATCGTTTTGTCAGTGGGAAATTACTGTTATATGGAACGATAAGCACTTCGTTTTTTAATTAGATATTCTAATTAATTCTATTCAATGATAAAATTTTTAGAATTTGATAATATAATAATGTTACGACTATTCGAATAATCGGTTAATATTCATACGAAAGGTTACATAACCGATATTCGAATAATTGGTTTTCAGATTATCAAGAGTCCTAATTTATATATATATATATATATACTGTTTTGTTACATATTGTTTTAAATAAATTTTTTTTTTTTTTTTAATTTTGCCTGTTGTTATGTATGTGTGTAATACAAACAACTTTAGTTACACTGGTCACCCTGTCGAGAATCAAGTAATGACACCACACACAGATGTCGCTGAAAGTTGTCAGTGTCAGCTGTTTGCGCCAAACAATATTTTTTTTGCACGCGACTGTTGTATATAAAACTATTTTCTAAATAAGTGGTTTTCACAATAAATAAAACAATGAGTGAATTAAATAGTGAGGATGATGCCTTTTTCGATGAACTAATAGAAGATGAGAATGCTGATGACGAATCCGTACCAAACTTTGCGTTCCCAAATCTCAAAGGTATTGCAAAATAAAGCAGTTACACGTGTTTATTTACATCTTACAAGCTATACCCATTAACAGGAGATCCTGACTTGCTTTGTGAATTCAATATTAATGATGAGAACACAATTAGTACTAGTGAATATTTGGACCAAGCCATCATAAGCAATTTAAGCACATTGGAATTCAAATGGAATAGTGAATGCTTGGTAAAATATTAAATGGGTGCGTATGTATGAACAAAGTTTACATTTTTCTATAAATGCATGTAGATTTGTACGGAGCAATTTGAGGAGTACCAGGAATTGATGGAGCATTGCAAACAGTTCCATAAAAGCGAATTCGATGAGTATACATGCACTGTCGGGGATTGTGATGAGTTAATTACGGATGAGGATGCGCTTGCCAGGCACTTGGTATTGAGACATAGTGATTTGCAGAAGTAAGCAAAACATATACAATTTTTCACATTCAAATGTTTTACCATATTAAAATATTCTAATGTATATATGTTTATGTATATTTTTTTCTAGTATTAAAATATATGGCAGCTGTCCGTTTTGTGATCTACGTTTTTCTAACTTTAGTGAACTTAATAAACATTCATGCTATCGTAAAATTAATAGAAGGGCTTGCATACAGCCTTACTGCCAATATTGTAAGGAGGAATTTGTCTCGCATAAAAGGTAAATATTTTTTAGTTTTATAAATAACTTTAATTTGAAATTTGGACTGGTGTATTTAAGATTCCTGTTTCACCTGCAATTTCATTTGGCAAAACGGCGAGCCAAGGTTTGCATGATATGCAACACCGAGTTCTCCGATGTGGAAAACTTTTTCCTACATGTAAATTATGAGCACGAATCACTGGATAAGTTGGCATGTAAAATGTAAGCATTAAATAATTGAACTTCTCAATACAATATTTTATAAGGACAATTAATAACTGCTTTCTACAACAGCTGCGATCGCGTTTTTGCTGATTTGGAGACATACAACGCACATGAAAACATGCACAAATCAAATCCGAAATACAAATGTGATGAATGCAGCAAAGTATATTATAACAAGAAGTTGCTACTAAAACACAAGGTGAGTAAGAAATTCATAAATAAACAGTATTTAATACTTTCATTCTCTATTTCTAGGTTAATTTGCATTCTGCAATTGAGTATAAATGCGACTTATGTCCGAAAATATTTCCAACTTTCACTATTTTACAAAATCACTTGAAGTGGCATAACACGGAAGCTGAAGTCCACGTATATACTTGCACTAATTGTGGCTTGCTTGCAGGTGATTGTGACAGACTACAGGCACGCAATACTTTTAATATCAATTTATTAAATTTACAGTTTCATAAAAAATTTACTAACATTTTAGAAACACACCGCAGATTGCTCCACTGAGTGCTTCGAATGCGAAATTGAAGAGGAAATATTGACAGCGGCTTACAGCTGTCATTACTGCGCGCAAGATTTCAAGGATAAATATTCGCTCAGCAAGCATCGTGCTACGGGCATACATAAAAATGAGAAATTCATCTGTCCTATTTGCAATGAAGAGCTTGACAGTGTAAAAGCAAAGCGCTTGCATATGTATACGCATAAAGATTACAAAAATGTCCAAGAGAATCTACCACTTAAGCGTCTTCTAATGTGTGATGTGGGCGTAAGTCAAAGAAATTCACAAAATGTCTGCATTTTAACCATGATTTTTGCATATTTGTAGGATTGCGAAGAGTGCTATAGTGACTGGGCAGCCTTGCAGCGCCACAAAACGCGCATACACAAATCAAATGCATGCACAAAATGCAATCAAAAGTTAGCGGATGCAGCCGAACTGCAAAAACATATGAAGCAATGCCAAGCGACTGGATTAACATGTCAGTTTTGTGATAAAGTATGCCCAACAAAAATGTCACTAGCTGTCCATGTAGCTAGAAGACATAATAATAGTACGTCGAATTTTTGGAAACTGATTTCTTTATATTTTCTTGTATGAAAATTTTTTTTTAATTACAGAAAATGTTGTATGTCCACACTGTTCCGCCGGCTATAAAGATGAGCAAAGCCTACAACAACACATAGAATATTCACACGTGCCTACGCCCTGTACGAATTGTGAAAAAGTGATCAATTGCAAACGGAATTTGGAGATACATATGCGTGTGGTGCATGACACAGAAACCAGATATTTCTGCACGCACTGCAATAAAGGTTTCTATCATCGCTCACAGCGGGACTTGCATGAAGAGAGTGTAAATATGTTGCTTTGTAGCCATGTTTATGTCCAAATACAAATTTGATTTGTTTGTTGATATTTTACAGGTGCATCCAGACTCGATCTACAAATGCGGCCAGTGTAATTTCAAAACGAAATATGCCAAGTCTTTGGAAATACACATAGCAAAGCATTTGCAAAAGCTGGAGTTTAAGTGTCCGCACTGTGATAAATCATTTGGCCGCAAAAATACGCTCACTTTACACGTTAAGCGACATAAAAACGATAAGCCGTAAGTAGTTTTTACCACAATTATTTCTTAAAGCCTAAACTGAAATATCAAATTTCTCCGCTTAGTTTTAGATGCTTCGATACCATTGTTGATGGCTGCGACGCAGCTTTCATCACACGTCCGCTGTTAAATAATCACATAAAAAGCAAACATTCCGTGCATCAGGTTAAGCCTAGGAGCGCGAGCCAACAAAAGCGGCGACTTGGAACGCAAAGAAAGTCGTGTGTAAAGGAAATTGTTACGCAGGAGGCTCCTCTCGAAATCAACTCAAGTGGTACAATGTTGACTGCAGATAGCAGCTTTGCCGATGTTGCGGGTTTGTCACACGCAGTTGACGAGAATTACATGTTGCTCGTGGTGAATGATGAGCAACTGTTGGCACTGGACGCTGCAGATATTTCAGCAAATTAAAGATTTTCTCTGCTTGGCTGAGATATGATTTACATATTCACATTACATATTCTAAAATTTCTCTTTTTGTTGCAATTGCAAATTGTTTTAATAAACAAGTAGTTTGCATATAAATTATAAACAACGTCTGTGCTAGTTTTTATTACTTGCAAGCGCACTGCAGCTGAATTTATAAATATCTCCGGTCCATATTTCTCGCGCCACGGCGCATTTATGTACTTCTTAATTGTTCGCAAGTTATACAATATGCACTCTTTTTATTTGTTTTATATCTGACTTTCTAAGTAAAAACCACTACAACAACAAACTACACTTGTAAATAAATATTTATATATGTATATGTATATTGTACGTACATATGCCTTTGTGCCGTTGTATAATGAATTTGTATAGATATTGCATTTATAATTTGTTAAAACACACACAAACACTACAACTAACTGTACTCAGCCTACAAATAATTAATGTAGCGCAATCACGTAAATTTGACTGCACTTTTACATGCTATTAAGTTTGAATGTAATTAACAGAGCATTTGCAAGAAAAATTGGCGTATTCCCGTTTAGAATGTTAAGTTCGTAGCTGCTATGTATGTAAATATACATATGAGATAAAATTGTCAACGTTAATTTGTCTTTTTTGACTTTTTGGCTTGTTTGGTTTTCAATTTCTCCTTCTTCTTCAGTTCCTTCTCCATCAGCGATTTGTACAGTTTGTAGCCGAAAAGCGCTGCAAAAATATATAAAAGAAAAAAAAATAAAATTAATAATTGTAAGTTGCATTTAAAATATTAAATATGTATATAATCGATACACAAAAGTCGATTAAGAAAAAAATCTTAGTGGCATAACCTAATTTATATGGAGCACAGCATTCCCATTGTATTTCATCACCAATGGCATGGAAAACCAAATTAAATTTGGCATTTCTGCACCTCTACATAAAAATATTCCATAAAGGATTTGTTAAAAACAAATAATATATGACGTCACGAATTTTACAAAGAACTTTCCTCTATTTTAACACTCAATTGCCGCTTTATCAGCGTGTATCAGCTTTGCCAGATGCTAGACCAAGATTCACACACAATTTCTCTGACCACTTCGACCACAAGTCTTAAGTTGGCCTTTTGTTTGGAATCTTGGTGTTATTCCAAAGACAAATTTTAAGAGAATAATGGAATTTAAGTGAAACTTATTTCAAGATCGATTAATGCACATACGGAGGTTTGCCAACCACCATCAGGGAAGTAATGCATTCAAAAATAATGGAATCAACATTTTGATTCTTTTTTTACTTTGTAATCCCGAACATTATAATTAAAAATAAATTTTCAAATAACGGATTGTAAACAATTTTAATCGCAAAAATCGCATAAAAACCGTATTGTATTTTTTTTTTTTTTTTTTTTGATCCCAAATACCAGTTAAAAAAAAAAAGAATTAGTCCAAAATACCGGATCGAAAAATTAAAAACATTTTTAACACCAAAAGTCGCATAAAAAGTTAAAATAAATTATATTAAAAATATCAGATCGTTCACCTTCACTAGACCTTAGTAAATCGATATCGGTGGTTCAGCCTTTTGGAGAGAAAAGGATGTGTGCATCGATAACTCAAAAAATATAATATGCTTGTTACGCTGACCATTCCTACGGGTGATCCAAGTAGAGGTACTTTTTTCAATAACCTTTTTTTACGTCGAGATCTTAAATTGAATGCGTAAAAAATTCAGCTTGAGATAGAACTGAAGTCGGTCGAACTTCCCAAGCGAAACCGCTTCTATGGGCTCTTGAAAAGTTTCAAAAAGGTCCGACACTTTCGAGGCACATTTTTTCAGTGATGAGACCCATTTCCGGCTCAATGGGTATGTAACCAAGCAAAATTGCCACATTTTGAATTGAAAAGATTCAAGAGCTGCTAGTTCATCTAGGAAAAAACAACGATTTGATGTGGTTTATGGTCCTGTAGAATCATCGATCTATATTTCTTTAAAAATTACGCCGGTGAGAGCGTAACCGTCAAAGGCGACCGTTATCGCGCCATGATAACCGACCATTTGTTGCCTGAAATCGAAGCTCGTGATCTTGGTAACATTTGGTTTCAACCAGACGACGCCGCTTCCCACACATCGCATCAATCAATGCATTTACTGAGAGAACACTTCGATGAGCGAATCATTTCACGTTTTGGGCCGGTCGATTGGTCGTGTGATATCAGATCGTTAGACTTTTTTTGTGAGGATATGTAAAGTCTATGCGGACAATCTCGCTTCGATTCAGAACTGGAAGTAAGACAACACGCGTGTCATTCGCCATTTACCAATAGAAATGGAGTCATCGAAAATTGGCTTCAACGGATGGACCATCTGAGACGTAGCCGTGGCCAACATTTCAAATAAAGAGGTAATCTTCAAAAAATAAGTGCCAAGGAATGTTCTTTCAAATGATAATAAACATTCCCCATTAAAATTGAACTTTCTGTGGTATATTTTTTCTTCGAAAAAGTAGGGAACGACGAAAAGGATCCCCCTATCTATCCATATATTTTGTATGCTCCACGATGTTTCTGTAACGAACTTCATGACAAACTTAATATGTGCATATGTATGTTCTCTTCAGTTTACAAAAAAAAATTCTTGCGATTGGTGTAAAGTCCATCTTTAATTTAAATCAAATTAAGATTGTCATTTCTTTAAGTACAGAGACTGCATTATCTCTGCAATATAAAATATTTATATATATGTACATACATACACATGTATGTCTAATATTTGAGTCTAATTAAGCACACACGATTTATTTGGTTTTCATACCAAAACAAACACCAATAAACAAACATTTAGTAAGAGATAATTATTTAGAGAAATCTTTTTTTCGAAATGCCGCTATATTGTTGACTAAGAGATATTGGTTCAGACAGAGTATTTTACTGGTTAAAAGCATCGAAACGAATTGGAAACTTCAAAACATGCTTAGATAGCAAATGTCAAGGTAAGAAGCGGAAAGTAACTTATAAAAGCCGTTAGACAACTTTCTTTTTTAACGTGCTGTTTTATGCGTGCACGTTCAAAACAAATAAAAGATACAAACAAAATGTTAATTGTTTCGGCTAACTTTTGTTTTGAAGCTAAGAACAGCTGTTGAAGAGTGGCATTTGATAAAAGGTTTCAAGAGTAATTTTGAGAGGTATAAAAAAAAACAAAATTTTCCAATAAGAGTGCATCTGAAGCGACACGTTTTCACTATTACTTTTTTAATTTTCAACTTTCACTATAATTATTAAAAAAGTAGAAAAATCATCAATCGATTCAAATCGACTTCAGAGTGTGACAACACAATGACACGACAAATATTTTATCATTTGCAGTAGATATCAATGAATTCCGATTAAAACACGCTGTAGCGGCGTGTAACCACTTGTTTGCACCAAGCTTATGAAGCGCAAAGCAACAAAATGCACACATAAACAGAAAAAAAAACTTTAGCAATAAATAATTAACCTTTGCACCACAAAAATTCAACTTTCAATGCTACACACGCAACTAAGTAGTTTGGAAAAATATCAAAACTTCGCGTACAGCTATTAACACAAGCATGTAATAATAAAAAATATTGAAATTAAATAAACAACTCGCAACGCACCAATCACCAAAAGCACCGTGAATAACAACGCCGCTACAATGGAGTAATTGTAGACTTGTTGGAAATTCGTATATTGCATTAGCTTTTGCTCGGCATGCTCGATGGTGTTGCGCAGCGTATCCTTGGCGTTGTGCAGAAACTCAACGCGCTCCTGACCGGATAGTGACTCGATCTTCTCCTGCAGCGCGTGAATTTTATTGAGCAACCGTTGTGCATAACTGTTATCACCGCCAATTCGGTGTATGATCGATTGTACTGTGCTTTGCAGCTGATCGATTATGTGAAGATGTTCGCCGCCGCCGGTTGCCATAATCGTCAGAACATAAGTTTGTATGCCACCGCCGAGACTGTCTGTGATGCTTATGTGTTTGTGTATATGTAATGCAGGTTTGTGCACACCGGCGCGCAGCGTTAGAAGCACTAAAAATTGTTTTGTACGAATGTGCTAAGTGACGGCGTTCAACTGCCAACAAATGTGAGTCCAACAAGCGGAGAGACCGCCGTTCGCTGGTCGAGCTTGAATACTGGGAGCACGCGAGCGACCGTGTCTATTTGGCTAGACGAACTACGAAATGCGGTGGGCAAGTAACAAAACAAAAAATGTACCGAATGATAGCCGCTTGGAAGTTGGCGCTCAGCGTTTTTGTTCTTTATATGTACATATGAATGTATGTGGATGTGTAAGTTTTTCTATTTTAGCTTTGCTCTATTTATTTTCTACGAATTCGGTACTCGCTCGAATCTTATCGGGAACCCTGATGATTCGTTGAGGAAACTTCAGCTTACACATGTGTACTTGCAGCTAGAACTTATTACCGATAAACTATTATGTCAATACGGTTTATTTAACATACAAATAGAAATTTATGTGAGTAATAAATGTAACAAGCTTGCAGTATTGAAATTGTTAATAGGTAATGATAAGCGATATTAGATAACTCAAGCGTAATCATTTGTGAAGTATTTAGGAAATTCTTTCTTTATACACATTTGTAGTCACAAGAAACGACCGCCAAAAGCGATGTAAGCAATCCAATGTTCTACTAGTATAAACATAAGAATAAAACTTTGAACAAATAAATCTTAGGATAATGAATATGTAAATTCCAGTGCCTAAGAATGATATTTTACAGAAAATATCGCTCAATCTGTGCCAAGACTTCCCCCAAATATTGTATTTTTCAACATCTGGGTCAAAAACTTGAATATTTGAATTTTTCAAATACATTTTGAGGTTATATGAAAATGGTGTCAAAACAAAAATTTTAGATTTTTATTACCTACAACTTTGGCACATAACTTTTTCCAAAGAACTCGTAGTTTTGCCGGAAATTGAAATAAACCGTTCTTAACTTTTAAAAATTCAATCACTCACTGCCCTATATCCGAATTTTGATCCGACCAAGGATTTAAAATTAATCCAAATTATATGTTGAAATTAAGATAATATTATTTATACACGATTTAAGCATTTTCGCGTGTTAAAATAAATTAATAAAGATACATAGATCCAAACAAATGACAGTCCCACAATTTCACACATTTAAAACCAATCCATTGTTGCTTACCAAATAGAAGCACAATAATCGCAATCATTGCAAAGAATATTGCATAATCCCAAGAGGAATGTACGGGTCCAGGTTGAGCATAGCGACGCATAAAGTCCTCTGCGGAACCTTCTTGTGGATTATAAAGATTCTCCTTAAGATTGGCCTTCTCCTCATCGCTTATACCGTCCATTTGTTCGATTAACTTCCAAACCTCATCCACACTGGGCATCTTAAAATCGCCCTTGGGATCACCGAGATTACCATAGGGATCACCAGAACCAGCGGCAAGTGCTGCAACGTCTTCGGCGAATTGTTTTTGATTTGCTGGATCATTAGCCATTGTTGGCGTAGTAATTGACTGTCTGTCAAATGTGTTTGTTTGTTTGTATACTTGTTGCTTTGGTAGTGTTCGTTTACTTTGGCACGCGAAATTCTTGTTCACAATTTAACTGGCGCTTTAACGAAATTCTAAGGCAATTGGCAATGTTTTTATTTTGAAAACGTTTATATAATATTCTTATGCAATAAGTGGAGTATAATTATATTGTTGTAATATCAAAATGGAGCAGGATGTTTGCAGAGATGGGTGAATGCAAATATAGTAACATTAAAAAAAAAAAAAAGTTGACAAAAACAAAAATCCACTCTAAATATGTCTAATGGCTTTGGCAGTAAATTTTTTATCGTTAATGCATAACATACAGTATATTTATTTGAAGTGGATATTTTTTAGACGGGATATTTTAAATCTTATATAAACAAGTAATACATTTGGAAATGAAATGATATGATACGTTTTTGTTTAAAAAAACATTTACATTAAAATAATTTAAATAAAAATTATTTGCAAAAAGAAAGCTGTTCTACCAGATTCTCAAATCTATTTTCAACATAACAGAAACATAGGAACGGACCTGGTTTTTAATCCAGCCGGATGTTCATCGCGATGTTTACTACCGCTACAACAACAACTATAGTCATAGCTGGGCCAAAAGATACAGACTAGAATTAGTCACAAAAAAGATTGAAATATTTTAGTTGGTTTCTACGGCTACAGAGCTGAGCACCGATCCAATAAGATTTTTTGTTATGATCTATTGTACGCAACACGGACAGATTATATAAGATGGATTTTCCTCCAACCAGAAGTATCAATTCGACATCATATAAAAAATGTTGCAATAAAATTCGCAATAAAATTCACTGAATTTTTTCCGCTTTTTTAGAATAACAACATGATGAACAATGATTATTCAGCTTCACAAAGATCGCTCTTTGATTTAACAGTTCTCTAATGCATGATGATTAGTTGGAAAACCATTCAACCTCATTGTACCCGAAATAGAAGGTAAAATTAGATAAAGCCAAAAATTGGAAAGGTTAGCAAGGTAAATTACTATTTTTGTTTTTCCAAATTTAATATACATTTTATGAATTGTTCATTATGTACTGATTTTTTATTAATAAAATATGAAAAATATTTTAAAACTAAACTTTAGAGTCTTCTTTCAATTTATTATGGCTTCACCAAAAATGCAATGAAAAACACCACAATTTTTAAGCTCAAAAACATCTGGCACCACTGCACTCTAGCTATTATTATGCGCTAGAGATAAAGTTCAAACACAGCCGTCAAATTCAACTGACAATTTAAGCAGTAGATTATAATAAGCAGTCGTGGCCGAGTGGTTAAGGCGTCTGACTCGAAATCAGATTCCCTCTGGGAGCGTAGGTTCGAATCCTACCGGCTGCGATAATTATTTTTTGTTTATGTTTCTAAAATAATTTTAAACTTGAAATTTTAAAATTTGTTGAACTTTAAATTTAATGTTTTATTTTATATGAAATAATTATTATTTAAAATAATTGTATATCCGCGTATTGAGGCCGAATTGAATTACATTCGACACATATACAAAGGTATTATAACTGTTTTAAAAGATGTCTGCGTTACACTCCCTCTCTGCACATTATACTATATATCACTGCTCATCAATTACCACGTTTGTAAACAAACGTAAATTTATTTAATATGTTTTCAAAATATACTAACATTGTTTAAATATAATTCAAATTAATTAACCAATTAGAGGTTCTAAATTTGCAGCCACGTTGTACTTCACTGAATTAAGTACTGATATTATTTAAAAGCATTGTGGTCAATAGGAGTATACAGAGTAGGCATATCACTGTTTTGTAGATATTTAAATCATAAATAACAAATACGTGAGATAGTGTTGCAGCAGTCCATAGAAAAAATGTTAATCTACACAAAATAAATAAACTCTCTTTTTTTGTGCAGATTTCTTGACAACGTCAGCATTTTTTGACCACCAACACCTTTACAATGGTCAGCAAAAAAAAAAAAAAGGAATACAAAATACATACTAATAAATGGAAGTATGTTTGTATACGAATTACATATGTACATGAACAAAAAACTCAATAATTTAGAAATTAATACAATACTTAAGTTAGTGTGAAAAATATGTGTACACCTACACATACGGAGGTATCGGTAGGAATACTACTGAAATATGATAAGATAGGAAAAATTTACTTTTTGAGACTGTTATACGTAGGGGAATGTGGGGAATGTGTTTAACTTAAGAGAACTTGCTGTCGGGGCAACTTTATCAGCTAGAATATTTTAAAATACACACTTCTTTGGATGTACATATAGTAACTTTAGCATGCATGCACTTATCAAATCTTGTATAATATGAGTACACGAAAATGATTTTAATTTATTTGTTTCTATACACGTACACAGAACACTAAAGAGTAGATCTAAAGGATCTATATATGTGAGGATTGGGATGGTCTTATAAAAATTGTATAATTCAAAAACGAGTTAAATACAAATTGCAGACTTTGTTGTATGTTTGTGACAATTACAATGATATATTTACTACCTGAACGTAAGAAAAACATTATTCAAATGACCGTGTAGCATTACAAAAATAAAACTTATTTGTAAGAATTTATTTTAGACTTGGATTCATTTTTCGTTAAAGGGTATATGTATGTGTCGAACTGAGTTTATGAAAATGTGAATGACCGCAAAAATACAATTGGAAAAAAGAAAGCAACCGGTTTGCATTGCAAATACAATTCTTAGCGAACTTCTTCGTTTTGATAAAATAATAGAACGGAGAAAAATTTATTGAAGTAATTCTAAACAAATAAATAACTTAGCATTAGACACATGACAGCTAGTTAATCCTACATGCATGTTTACCTTTACTAGAGAATATTGAAAATATTTGAACTCCCACTTACCAGCTAGTCCAAATACAACAACAGCCGGTACATAAAATGCCAGATTAGGAATGCTTTGTTGGAATGGTGATGATGAATCAGTTAAATCAACCATTTTTTACACAATTAATTTTAAACAAAGTAAACTATATAAATTAATTTAAACTGTGAAGATAAAAAGTCCACTTGACAAGAGCTTCGTCTGGTTGAAATACTTGTAAACCAAATTGGAGTCTGTAATCTTCTGACAGCAAACAAATATGAATTAAAATGATGTTCACAATGAGTTTTTGTTACGATTAAAAATCGATAAATTTTTTTGCCAAATGAAAACAAATAACTAATGTTTAAATAAAGTTTTGTTGTGCGTTAAACGCAAGAATTATGTTTTATATTGATAACTTTATGGAAACAAAATTTTGAGGCTATTAATTGGCTTTTATTTTTTATAATTAATAAATAATTATATGGCATTTGACAACTTTATTATATTGAAGATATTAATTTTATTTTATGATCGTAAATTTTATATAATAACAACTATAAATATTTCTGAACTAAATATATTTAAATATTTATTTATTTATCGATAGTTACACGAACTATTCACAATAATTTAATAAATCGATTACTTTCTTGACTCCGTCATTTCTTTCGTTTGACAGCCACACATATTTTGACATCAGCTGGTACTTGACAACTTTCCGTGTGAGTGCACAAACCGAATTTTGCGAGTCGACTGGAAAACACAAAAATAATTTCGAAATAATGAAGGCTATCTACAATACTTTATTCAAAAGAACCTCCACATATGCCGTGGGAATAATGGCATCCGTGTTTTTCTTTGAACGCGCATTTGATGTGGCATCTACAGCAATTTTCGAATCGGTCAATAAAGGAGTAAGTTGCAAATGATTCAACCTATACAATTATGTAAGAACTTAATTGACAATTTGATTTGTTCATTATTTTAGAAACTGTGGAAGGATATCAAGGGCAAATACGAATAAACTAAAATACTTCAAATGGCTTTTGGGACATTGTAACCAAGGAATACTTCTTGCTATCAATGAATTAAAAACAAACATTCAATTAGAATAAATGTAACATTTATTACTAAAGAAAACGAAAAAACAAAATATTTATTATTTCTTAGGTGTTTTCTCTGTCTTTGTTTGTTGCTCCGGTTGTAGATGATCTTCTAGTACATCCCATGGCTTTTCATGTCGCACAGCATCCCAAGGCAATGGCGCAACGTATCGTTCAGGTTCTTGCAACTTAACTCCATTTTCTTCCAATGTTTTCAGAAACTTTTCAACTTTACCTCCGGCAACGGCGTCAACATTGCAAGCCATTTCAGTAATGCCTGACTGAAGGCATCTCATTGCCAGCACTCGAGCAAGATTCACAAAGGCAGGAGTATCTGTGGTTTTGTAGAGATGCTTTTTTATTGCCCATTCCGAGGTGCTCGCACCGACAATAGGACCATTCTGAAAATGTCTCACTTCTGCAGTTACGTAACGTCCACTTACAGTCAACTCCAACTTATGCCAAAACGATCGTCCAGGTTTTTCCAAAAAATAACCGTTGGGTTTATGTGCAATACGCAATCTCTCCAGATTTCTTGGATTTCGGTTTATTATGACTGGTTCTCCGGTGGGTTGGCTGATTTCTTTGATTTTACGCAAAACGCGAGAGGATCTAAGTGGTTGAAAATGCCCCGACATATTTTAATTGATAATAAATAATTCAATAATTTTTAAATTATTAGTTTTTGAAAAACAATTTTCTGGCTACGAAAAATATTGAATGTTGACTTCTCAAAGGTGTGCTACTGATAATAGCCGTTCACAGCATGTGCAGATAACTGCGCTGATCTTTACGTAAATTCACCGACGGTGAATAATGTCCACTTTTTCATAAAAGCTTTTAACTTTTAACGATTTCCACAAACTAGTCTCTGTATAGATTTTATTATTTTTCCATTTTAGATAAATTATATTAACTATTATTTTAATTTATAATTTTTAATAATTACTATTTACTTATTGTGCGAACTTTTCGCATAACTATTCACCGCGAAATTCAGCTGTTCACAAATAATTCACAATGAAAATGTAAATATTTACGAATATGTACAAAATATACGAAAAGCATAAAGCAAATGTCAAAAGCGCTTAAATGATAAATAATTCTAATTAGCTTTTGCAAAATTAAGGCATGCGCCAAAACAGGAAACATTTGAACAATCTGTGTTGACCATTGCCCATAATCGGATTGGGCACTTTGGTGGTTTGGTGTGGACATTTTGCCTTATAGTATTATTAGCAGTGTTTGGTGTTTGAAAACGTGGTACATATCAATAATAATGCTGTTGTCTGTGGCGGGATTAAATTTGTGTGGCCGAATGCGGCTCCTAAATCGTGGGAGTTGCATTGCCATGGCGCGCATACAGAAACCTTGCACTGCCGGATATCCAACTTCATCGAAAAAGGTGAGTAGAAATCTGCCTATTGCAACAATGGCTTGAGGCTTAATTTTCAAAATCGATCCAATCAATTACCTTGAGCCCATGGACACTATTTTCAGAGCATTTGTGGTTATGTGACTGTGTGTCACGTCAATAAGTTCTTAAATGGTGCTTTTGAGTAGAGGAACGCAATTACTACACAAAAGCGCGCCAGGCATAAAGCATTTAAACAGTGCTAAACTCTGTAAATGCCATTGAGATTATAGGTTTTTTGTTATATTGCTTGTTTAAAATATATAGTATTTGAAGTATAAAAGTTTGGGCAAACATGTGCCATATAGTTTGTTTGAACTCGTCACAAAATTTATTTTACTTCTGTATATTCCATGGTTATGCAAAACCTGAATTGAAAGTGGCGAAACACATCTAGAAATTCATGTTTTCGTTTTAATCACATTTTAGAACTATCTATGATTATAAACAATTTTTAAAATCAACACTATTTGGATTTGGAGGTACTTTTTTGTACAAAAAACAATCAATTCAATTAAGTAATTAATTAAAATTTCAAATTTTACACATAAGCTTTTCTATTTGCTATATACATGCATACTTTTTAAAAATAACCGTTTTTATGTTTATTAGTACTATTGTATCGCTTTACAAGTACTAATATGTGAAAATATTTCTGAAAAAATATTTCTTTATCCCTTAAGATATAAAATATAAGTATTATTAAATTAATTTAACCACAAATGAACAAGTTTTTCCGGCGCTTTTATATTTACCTTCACTTCAGTTTTAGACATCATTGTCTATGCAATAAAACGCTGAAAATAAAAGCAAACCAGTGGTAAAAATGTCAACACGTTTAGTGTGTAGTACTTTGCCAAGCGTGTCATTGCCGGCGAGACGATGACGAGTAAATTTGGGGTAGTTCAACGTTCTTACCCCCTATTTATATCGCACTACTGCGAGCGGTTGGATAATGTGGAATAAGTGTGTGCATTGGTTCGACGACAATCAAAAACTCGATGAGCACCATCAACGCACACAATGCTAGTTCGCTCTTTTGAGAGTTTCTTAGCTGACTCTATTAGATTTCTAGTGCTCGTTGCATGTTTTGCTGATTGTGGACTACCAGTCACTTTTGCAAATTCCCACCGTTTGGACGTGCGCAAAAACAAACACACCCGTAGTCTCGTGCGCGAACAATCTCCCTACTTGCGAAGTGAAGTAAACAAAAGATTTTATAAAACAAAGTAGTTTTTGCAGTTGAATTTAAGTTGTTGTTAGAGAAAGTGGTGTGAAATTTCAATGTAATATTAGAAATTTGTGTTGAAACAAAAAGAAAATCACTATAAAAATCCTATACTGTATACATAAATAAATAGAAGATTTTAAAAGTGTATATTTTCTTTTGCAAATTTATAAAATATGCGGTGCTATATTTAGTTATGAAAAGCGTCGCGTTAACAACAAGAACAACGTCAACGACAACGACAACGACCTGGCGACAGCATCGAAGCAACAGGAGAGCTACCGAAATTAATTCATTCAATTTATGCACTTAGTTAAGAAATGTTGAAGATGTTGCATGCTTTTGCCACTTAACAACGGTAAATAGTATTAATTAAAATGTTGTTAAATTCATTGAAACAATCACGTAAAGAATGCAGGAACAAACTCATAAATTTTATGCTACATATGTCTGGCATATTTGTACTTACGCACAAAAACCCACACTTTTCGCGACAATAGTATTTCACTCGTTGTTATTGCGAACCTGCGTGGATACTACTTGTATAAATGCTTATATGTATTTGTTCTAGTGGCACTGGTGGCGTATGAGTAACATAAATCTGTGTAACGGTGTAGGACCTATGTAAAAGTATGTACATATGTATGTACGACGCGCTTCGATGCTTCGGACACTCATATCATTTTACAACTTCTCTCACGAACGGCATTTAGAATGACAAGGGACGCAGCTTCCATTTTAAATTTTTTATTGAAGTAGCAATGAATATAACTATCAAACTTTTGACATTTTTTCTTAAAAAGTGTTATGCAAATATGTAATAAATATTTATTATTATTTATAACAAATAGTATGGCAATTTTATTTCCTGATTGTATGCGGTAAATATGTAAATAGGTTGGGCCCACTTATCTTTACATTGCTAGCATATGCATGAGGCGTGCTTTGAAGTAGCAGCCTTTCAGTATTATTTATTGTTAAATAAATATGCTAAGGCGTAAGCAGCCAGTGCCCTTAGTTTCCTAGTCTGGATGTAAAATTTATTTGCAGGTCATATTTAAATAAATAAATAAATATTTAAATAATAAAAAAATCTCCCATCTGTATAATTGTAAAAAAGCATAAACTAAACTAAATCACAATATCAAGGAAAATTCTGTTTTAAGTGACAACAAATTCTTAGTGAAATTGCCAGACAAAAAAAAAAAATTAAATAAATAAATAAAAAAAATTGCATTAAAACAAAAATCTGTAAAACTATTTTAAGCACTCGCCCGCGTTTTAATCGTGTCACACGCACTATTTTGCACTTGTGTTTATGCAACAGATTCGGCGAAACAAAAAAGTGAATTTAATACCGATAAAATATTGTTAAGCACTAATTTTTGATATAAAAATATATATTGTTTAGCTGGTAGCGAAAATAAATATCTAATTTTAAAATAATGTATAAAATATTAAAGAATAATCATAAATTAACCAACTGCTAATTCTCTTGTGTTTATATATTCTTTCCATTATCCACCGCCATCCATTAATTACAACAAAAACAAAACCAAATTTCGCCTTCATCATCGTTTTTGCCTTCCGCCAGTTTCACGTCCAGCCTCAACAACAGCCCCAACCGCAGCAAATCGCTATGGGCTACAATATAGAGTGGATATTCCAGCGTTTGCGGTGTCCTTCGGGACTTTGGTATATTGCTAGCCAAATTGCTATCACAGCGGTGGGATTGTTTGCTAAATTTGTACTGGGTAAGTATCGAAGATATTAATCTATAATTTGATGTATTGGAACATGTGGGATTGTGTCGAAGCTTTGGTTGTTACAGTTACATAAGAGAATATCTCACTTTTTTTACCTTCGTACGACTAATTTTTTCCTCTTTTATAGTTTTAAATGTGCATAAGTCTACATGGTTAATGGCAATTTATTCTATGTAAATTGTTTTATTATCTGATCTTATAAATTGTTTTAATAGATATTATGCATAAAGGTTTTAAATATTTATGTAATTGTAACAAAGAGCTAAAAACTTTAGATTTTTATGTCTTTACAAATAGTGATATTATTTATCTTTTTGCTACCATCTTCGTTACTACACAATCAATCATGTTTGACAACTGGCATAAGCATTAGCGAAAATGAATTGATTGATTAAGAAATGCAATTTTCAAGCAATTTTCTCTTTTTATTTTTCTTACGGAAAATATTCTTGTAAAATATAACATTTTGGCTCCTCAATCAATAAATTAAAAAAAAAAAAAAAACGTTAATCAAATCCTGTGTATTTGTTATCAACATTAAAATATTTAGCATTTATCGACTTCAGTATTTAGGTTTGATAAGTAAAATCAGATAATGTAATCCAAGGTATAAAAAATTACCTAACAATTTTCTTACATCGCATGTGCTGCGTACACTATTGATTATAGAACACAATAATGCACTATGACTATTTAGAACATATGTATGTATGTATAATTGTTTACAAGAAATCTCGCGACAGTATACTATATGCTTAACTGCTAAATGTTCTTTATTTAAAAATAATAAAAATAAAATGTATATTTTACAGCGTTTCCGACATTTGCTTTTGATTGTTACAAACTTTGTAGTTTAATACACCCTGTTCAGGGCATAAAAATATACTCACATATCAAAAGTGAATCTTTAAGATAAAGAAATATTAACTCGACCAAGAAATTGTGAAATCTTTATAGCCCTAATACTATTAAGACTGTGTCGATTGAGTAAAATGAGTCAATGTTACCTGTATTAGTATTTCATGTTGTTGTTGTTTTAACGGTTATCAATACCCGTTAGGATGGTAAGGATTATCTGTTTTGTCGGGATCGGACCAAAGGGAAAAGGGTGTTAGATGGGTGGGGTTGGTAGGGCATGCAAAGAGGTGGTCAGTGTCATGCGGAGACTCGTTGCATGCAGGACATACATACATTGGGTATGTCAGGGTCTATTCTTGATAAGTAGGAGTTTAACCTGCTACAATATTCAGAACGAAGTTGCGCTGAGGTCACTCGCGTTTCTCGCGGCAACTCGAGCTCTTAGTCTGCGATGTGTGGTGGTTTGACTCCAAGAACGCCATTCACGGGAAGAGAGTTGGTGAAGGTTTTGATGGCTCCACTGTGAATGGTGGTCAGTACCTGTTAAAAGTCAGTTGGGTCCGAAGTCCGGTCGGCGTACTGTACGACGTCGTCAACGTAGTCAAGGAAAGACCTTTTGATGCTCCTAGGACGCTCCAAGAAGATGGCTGCCAGGGTGATTTCTACGAAAACATCCCAGCAGTTCCTGCTGGGAGCATAAGCGCCTCACTATGAAGGTGTTCAATGGGAGACATCCCGTCGCATCCCGTCGTGGTCCAGAGTGCAGTATTTTGGCAGGTTTGGAGTTTCCTCATCTGCGTACTACTGCATCCAGTCGACCATATTGGTGCTGCGTAGTTGAGGACCGGCCGGAAGATTGCCTTGTATGTTGCCAACAATATTTCTTTGTCTTTTCCCCATGTGCTGCCGGCTAGCGACTTGAGGGTTTTGTTGCTGCTCTGTACCTTGGCCATAATCGCGGTCGTATGGGGAATGAAGGAGCATAGACTATCAAAGGTTACACCTAAAGTCTTAGGATTATTGACAGTCGGAATTTTGACGCCATCGACGGCAATATTAAGTTAAAGTCTACATTCCTTCGTCCAGTTCGTAAAAATAGTCGCTGTGGATTTGGTGGGGGAAAGTGTGAGGTTTCGTGCAGTGAGGAAACGAGAAAGATCGGAGAGGTAGTTGTTTACTTTCGAACACATGCCATCGATTCCATTGCCCGACGTGTTGGCCACTCGTGGTGTGTGGCGGCGCAGCGCGCGAACCATGTACAGATTGCACAGCCGTAGAGGCTAGTGTCGCAGTATTGCGTAGACAACATGGGGCCACGTAACTCGTGGTCCACTTCCTGTGAGTCTTAAGGCCTGATCAGGTCTTAAGATGGCTCCATTCATTGCATGTATTGCACTTGACCAGGGTGGAGTTTGGATGGAGCCTTTTTGCGCAAACGCAGCAGAAAAATTCCTTCGGGCCTGGGTTGGGCTCAATGCCAGCACGAGTCAGGAGGATACGGAGCAACCCTGTTGCAAGGCATTGCTCCAATGGCGACAAACACAAATTAAATTTCAAATTTATTTTCTCTATTATTTATAAACATCCAAAGCTAAACAAAAATGCAATAAACCAATATAAATTTAGATCCTCCCTACCCTGCGCCCAATCTTTTCTCAACACTTTTGTAATATAACACTTTCCCGTAGTTGCTTTATGGCTTCAAGACTTTTTTTAACGAAAAAGCTTGAACTAACTGGACCATGACGTTATACATGGTTTCAAATCAGATGTTAAAAGCTTTTGAGTTTACACATATTCTTGATAATGAATTTGCGTCAATCGCGTTATCTACACTTTTGCTATTCTAAATGATTTTCTATCAGCTGTTTATTGTTTACATATAAATGTACTTATTGGCGCGTGGCTGATACATACGAGGTTTGACAATTAAGTATTGAGACTGATTTTATTGCCGCGCTTGTGGTAAACCTGTGACCTTGAACCTTGAATCTTGACCCTTTCTCTTTTTCCGGCATTCCTCCCCTCTCCATTGATGTATTATATGTACCATCGCTCGTAACTGGACAATGCGCCGTACCACACCGAGCGACGAGCGTACTCGCGGACATCCCAGTCGAAGCGGTCCAGAATGTTGCGCATGAAAAACGCGCTGGAATCGCTGTATAGCTGCCCAAGGGGACTACTTTGAAGGGAATGACAGAGTTGTAGAATAACTTTCAAATATACGGTTTTTATGGAATCAGTCTCATTACTTAATTGTCATACCTCGTATAAAAATGAGTTTAGACATAAAAATTAGGTAAAAAATTTCCTGATTGAATTTGTTTTTGTTTTTTTTTTTTCGTTGATTTTAGACGATGAATATTTCGCTTAACTTAATACAAAAATTTTAAGCGATCATTTGAGCTGAGTCAATTTAGTAGTGTCCGCCATCGGTCTACTAGTCCCTCAGCTTTTGAAATATTGATCTGAAATTATGCACACTTATGTTTCTCCTCTAGAAGTTGTTCATTTGCTGGATCTGCCAATGATGGACCACTTTAGAATATTCTGTCATACAAACTGGTCGATATCAAGTTCTTGCATGGAAAACTTTTTTTTATTTAACAATAAATCTTCTTAAATTTTGGCATAAATTCTTATCCAAGGCCTTGCTACAATTTCCGAAAATATTGTGCAAATCCAACCACTATACCTTATAGCTGCCAGACAAACACAACAACTCCAACTCCCGATAAAGGACGCCATAATAGAGTTTAGAGGACCAAAATGTATGTCGTTGTTACTTGGAAAAGTTGATTTTTATGGTTCAAGTAGTACTTTATTCAAATTCGATTGCGATATCAATATAGTAAATGCTTGATTTATTGCCTGCAATATAATTTTTATAATTTTCGCGCTGCCTTCAAATTCATCAAATTCGATTTTCATTTAATAAACAATTTAACTAATTTTTATAAACTTTATCAGTTTATAACAAAAATACAGATAGCGAAATTATTGTGCTTTGTTTTGCTCTTTGTTTTTGTTATTTGTTTTTGTTATTTTACTTTCAACGAAGTAAATTTATTACCCAAAGCAAGTGAAGTGAGTTCAGAAATTAGAGCATTTTGTGTAATCACGTTAGTTTGATAAGTAAATATGCGTTGTTATAAATGTATTTTTAGAGTAAAATTTAAGCAGTGCACTGAACGAAGTGTCGCCATTTGTGAGTGTACGCGCGAAGTCATTGTACTTGCACTCGTACGCGCTTTGTGCGCTTTCACAAAGGCAGGTGCGTTCGCCTAGTACGCATTAGAGTTGTGCAGCTGGCGATGTGTATCGCGTAGAGCGCGGTGCCAAGAGGGCGAAAACCAAATTTTTACGACAAAGATAACGTTCTTTATAATTTGTGTATATATTTCTGCGTATTATTTTTTCAAAAATTTACGTTTGTACTAAATTTATTTGACGCTCTGCGCTCGGGGCTAGCTAGGCTAAGTGTGCCGTCTTTAAGTGTAGTTAAAATTTTCAAAATTTTTTTTTTTTGCATTTTCGTTAAGTGTAATATCTTAAAAATATTCCCTGAACATTTCACGTTGATCCGCCAATTAGTTTTTGAGTTATTCGAGAAATAAGAAAGAGAGCTCGGGTACTTCAAAACGCTAGTGTGGAACTTTGAACGTGTTTTTCTCAAAACTATGTTTTTTGAAACGGTGACAACTGTAACTCGAAAACCGTAGATTTTAATGAAATTTATACAGCTTTTAGAACACATAATAAACTCGGGCCTGATCGAAGGATTTTTATTTTTTCGAAAATTTCGATTTTTTAAGACCAATTAACTGTTGATTTTTTCGCAAAAATTAAAAAAAAAAATCCTGAGGCCACCATTTTGTTAATTTTGAAAACAAAATAACATCCTTCGATCAGGCACGGGATTATCTATCTATAAAACTAATTTGTTTTGTCCGATTGTTTTTAGATGAATCTCCAAGGACTTATGCTTGTCAGCGCAAGTACCTTTTTCGGAACAGGGTCAACACAAACAACTATAGCTTCGGAAATTAAATTTTTTTTTTTGAAATTTTCGTGACTTCAAGTCAACACATCCTATAATAATGCCATATTTCTACTTTTGTAAAATAACATGATTTAGTAGCAAAAAAAAAAAAAATATTGAAAACTCTCATTTTTTCGTGCATCTGACTACCCCTAACCCCGTTTTTCTCCAAACTGTGTTTTTGAAGTTGGTTGGAAAGATTTCTCCAGAACTACTCAACCGATCTTCATGAAATTTTACACAGGTCTTTGAGATACAATTAACTTAACACTTGAACGCAGTATTTTTTTTCGAAGACAATTATTTGAAAAAACAAATTTCGAAATTTTCATTAACTTTTTAATATTTTTTGTAAAAATGCTTGCCGAAAATTCTGTTTTCTGTTTTTTTCCTTGATTTAAGTTCTAAGTTAAATATTTTTTCACTTAAGATAATTCTGTAAGGTGTTATCTCCCCAACACGGGCGCATCTTTTTTTGAGGGGTCACTGAAAATGGCGTCACAAGGGCCGAGTTTAAAATATTTTTTCCAAAAAATTTCAGAAAATTAAGTTCTTGTATGAAAAAATCTTTTTTTATTTGAGATATCTCCACGAAATTCAGCTCGGCTTATTGTTAAAAGCATCGCTCAAATATATGTGGAAATTTTCCAGATCAGACCATTATATCATTTATGTCATACAAGCTCAACGATCAAAATCAAGTTGTTGCAAGAAAGCTTGAACCTGTATAGGGTATTTTAGTTTCGTTTCTGCCGAAGTTAACGTTTTTTTCTTGTTTTATTTTTATTTTTATTGAAAATGCTATAGATTCATATTCGCAAATTTTCATCTTATGGCTCAATTACATAAAATCATTTAAAATCATAAATTCAACCTTCAATTAGTATAAATTAAAAAAAATCATGGAAACATCAAAACAAAGCTTGAGAAAATTGAAGAAAACTAGCATCATCAATATATTCTTATGAATGCCGAAGGTTAAGTTCGATTTGGCAGAGGCAAAGTTTTACTGGACGCTTTTAATTATATTTACTGAACTTTCGCATGTTTGTATGTATGTATGTATGTATGTATATAGTGGAAATGGGAAAAACTATATGGAAATTAGTTATTTTACGGAAGCACCTGCTCAAATGGGTACAATGACTATTCTCAATCTTTCTTTACTAGAAGAATGACTCGAGAATTATGAAAATTTTAAAAATTTACTTTTATAATAGAGGAAGCTTTAAAATAAAGGGACTAAGTTTTAGTTAAACCTTTTGAGCGTTTAAAGTAAATGATTGCAACAATAATTTTAAATGCACCGTTATAATAATTTTCATATAAAATAAAGTTTTTGAGGCAATTGTTGATCTAGACCAAAAAAAAATTTTTTTCATTTTTAAGTTATGCCATTTTTCAAATAAATAATCATCTTGAGAATGCATACAGAGTTGTCACGTGTTTATAAATGTACTTATATCTTTGTATATATGTATAATCGTATATTTTAACCTTTAATACTTCTAATTTAGATTTATAACAAAAAAGTTCGCTCACCAATTAGAAAAAATTCAGTGTGCTATTTTTATGCACTAGGTCGCCTATCTATTTCCTGCTATATTTGCTATTGTTGTAGTAATTATTGTCGCGCACACAGCAGACAAAGCTGATTCGAACTGATTCGAGAGTATATACATACATACATATGCATATGGTTTATGTAAGGGGGCATCGCCGTCTCTGCTCATCGGTGCAACTGCACGCCGTCGCTCTCAATTCGTTTGTCGCATTCACTGCTACTTTTGTTGTTGCTGTTTAAGTGTTTTTGGTAAAGAGAAGGTTTTGAGATTCAAAAATGTTTAAGTTTAGTGTTTTTTGCGCTTAACTTTATAAATTCTCATTTTTATACCCTGAATAGGGTATATTAATTTTGCCAAGAAGTTGGTAACAACCAGAAGGAAACGTTGGAGTCTCTCTAGAATAGTCGGTATGGCTTTCTTTATCTATTTGTCTATCCGTCTGTATATCAGTCCCTCAGTTATTGAGATATTGACCTGAAATTTTACAAACATCATTTTCTCCTCAAAAAGTTGCTCATTTGTCGGAATCGCCGATATTGGACCACTATAGGATATAGCTGCCATGCAAACTGAACGATCAAAATCAAGGCTTTCTATGAGAAACTTTTTTATTTGACGAGATATCTTCATGATATTTGGCATAGAATCTTCTTTTAGACAACGGTACATTCTCCGGAGAATTTTTTCGGATCGGACTACTATAGGATATAGCTGCCATACAAACTGAACGATCAAAATCAAGGCTTTGTATGAAAAACTTTTTTGTTTAACGAGATATCTTCATGATATTTGGTACGGAATATTATTTTAGACAACGATACATTATCCTAAGAATTTGTTCAGATCAGGCTACTATAACATATAGCTGCCATACAAACTGAACGATAAAAATCAAGGCTTTGTATGAAAAACTCTTTTATTTGATGAAATATCTTCATAATATTTGGTACAGAATATTTTAGACAACGGTACATTCTCCGAAGAATATGTTCAGATCGAACTACTATAACATATAGTTGCCATACAAACTGGCTGATCAAAATTCGGTACTTTTATGAAATCTTTGGTTTATGTGAAGGGTATTATTAGTTTCGGTGTGAACGTTTTTTTGTTATTGTTTTTTTTTTATGTCAATAACTGTCTTTTGGCGAAATTTCAGCTTTTGGTGTGGTTTTCATTGACATTACGTGTTGCATCATCGTATAACCTAACCCAACAAAATTCACGCTACAGATGGAAAGTAAATACATACATACAAACATTTGTGTAGCTTCTTTATGCGGCTCTTGAACTTGTTGCTCTGCTTCTGCTTGTATTTATTGTTGTTATACATTTTGTTTCTTTTGCTTTCGTGAAGACGCTGTGCCATTATTCATGGACGCTGCAGCTCGAACTCGTGCCAATGTCGGCATTATCAGCACAAAAAATCGCTATACCAGCCGAGGAAACAAACATACGAATATATTTACTTATGTCTGTACACTAGTGTAGACTGCATACTACTTTGGTAACGTGGTCAATGTTAATCGTATTATTTTTGCATATTCTCAAAGCGTCTGCCCCTGGCTCACATTTGCGCGCACTTTTTGCATTGTTGTTTATTTCACCAACAATGTGCAGTCACTATATTATTTAATGACTTAGCAATATATATTTATGAATTTGGTGATAAAGACTTTAAAATCATTAGAACTTGATGTGCGAACTACAGCGCTCAGTAATCAATACGAGGTTTGTTCAAAAAGTATCGTAAATTTTGTATTTCTTATTTTGAGATATTTTTTTTTTGATTTTGGAGAGGGAACCTTGGAATAATACCGTAATTTTTCCGGATGGTATGCACGATCGTCATATTCCTATCATCATTGCTTATTATGTGCCTCACGGAACTGCGTTAAGCATTACGTCGTCAGGCCAAGCTTAGCCATTCGGCTCGTCAGTCACGCCGTTCTGGCCTACTCCTCATTCATTTCATACTAGTTTCGATTCAGTTCCGTTGTCAATTTCTCTAGATCGGCCCACTCCTTTCCATACCGCCGGTAAAGTAAGAAGATTTGTAGCGTGTTTCTAAAACAAGCCGTCACCCGTCAAAAACTTTGTCTGGGAAAAATATGTTTCTCTATGTTTCCTATCTAACCATCCTTGTACACTTTTAATTAGCCTGTGGGTCCAACTCCCCGTTATAGCCGTTCGTTGAGGCTTGTTTGCCTCTCATCATTCCGTCGTTTTGATGTCCTCGAGCTTTGTCCTGCTTGTGATCAGCACAGCTTCTGTGCCCAGCGAGTTGAATGTTTGTCGCTGCGTGATTGTACGAGTAGAGGTTCTCAAGTTGGCCAAGCTCTTTTGCCACTATAGTTATGACAATACCTGCTTCGGGAGAGGAAAACGCACCATTTCGAACAATGGAACTTGCTCTAATATTCTTTTATTAATATTTTCTACCAATTCGTTTTTGTGCCCCTTGATAGTTCTATCGCACAACCACTTTTCGTTAGCCGAGTTTTCTTATAAACTTGGAAATTTCTCATTAATAAGGTCATCTTCTTCTTCTTTACTAGCGTAGATACCGCTTACGCGGTTATAGCCGAGTTAACAACAGCGCGCCAGTCGTTCCATCTTTTTGCTATGTGGCGCCAATTGGATATTCCAAGCGAAGCCAGGTTCCTCTCAACCTGGTCTTTTCAACGAAGTGGAGGTCTTCCTCTTCCTCTGCTTCCCCCGGCGGCTACTGCGTCGAAGACTTTCAGGGCTGTAGTGTTTTTGTCAATTCGGACGATATGACCTAGCCAGCGTAGCCGCTAAACTATGTCGGGGATGATGACTGACTTGTAGGATTTGGTCTTTGTTCATCGAAAGAGGACTTTACTTCTCAATTGCCTACTCAGTGCGAAGTAGCACTTGTTGGCAAGAGTTTTTCTGCGTTGGATTTCGAGGTTGAAATTGTTGTTGGTGTTAAAACTGGATTTCGAAGTTATGACTGTCAACTGTGACGAGGGAGTCAAGTCGCGAGTGCGACGATTGTTTGTTTGATGACAGGAGATATTTCGTCTTGTCCTCGTTCACCACCAGACCCATTTGCTCCGCTTCCTTATCCATTCTGGAGAAACCAGAACTAATGGCGCGGTTGTTGAGGCCAATGATATCGAGCCGTATTAGTATAGTGGTCCGAGTCGATGTTAGGAACTCGGAGCGTACGCATATCTAAAATACTGAAGACGTGGCTGCCGTCTATCACAACATGAGCAATCTGATCGTTGGCTTTGCGATCCGCAGATTGGTGAATTTTCTATGCTGGAATCTAGTAATATAGATAGCTATATTTCGGTTCCACAAACCGCTCTACTTTAGCCCGTAACGTCTTTTTTCGCTTGCAGGGTCCAGCGGCAGTTTGAAAACTGAGTGTGGTGTTCTGCCACCAATTAGCAAGGTTGCGGCTATTTCGAAGGACGCAGTAGCCAGCGCAACCACTGTGTCAGCAGCAAGTTAAGCAAGGAAGTTTTGCCAGACAAGTCTAGACTCGCTGAGCCTATACAAATAATACGCGTAAACAGTAAACTTCGCTTAATATACACCGGCAATGGCCTATTGTCACCTATCGCGATCTTGTTAGATAATTCAAATACCGACTATTATTTACATGCATACTGAAAACGACCTCTGTGTCGAACCTTGCCAGATGTGTTTGTACATATATAAGGTTTCTCCAATATTCAAAGCGTGTCACGCGCCCTGCGATGGCTAATTTCTTTTGATTTGCACTTTGATTTAAACTAATCCATGTAAATCGGTTTAATACTTAGCTCATTGCATTCGTAGAAAATTTAATTATCGGTTCATGTAAATTCAAGTAAATCACAGTCTCTTATTTTATTTGCTTATAAATGCATTTAGTAAAGCTACAACATTTCTCTAACTCAGCTCTATGCTTTTAGAGGGCGTTCTTTCAATGCTTAAGCTATTCTATTTGCTTAGACTTTACATAGAAAGAGAGGGAAAGAGAGAGAGAGGATGATTGCACTCGGCTGGATACTGAGTAATGGAGACATACATATGTATATTGATTTATATGTATCAAACATATCAGGATGTCGAGACAAATTTATTTTAAGATGTCTGTATCTCCATCCATTCATCTAACCGTTGGAGATATTTTGATCAGTTGCACCTGTTCATTGACATCCTGAGGTGGTTGATATTGCAGGTGGACGAAGTCGGAACGTTGCCACGCCCACAAATTGATTTTAAGCTAAATATAACGTGCTGTAACTATACAAAAGTTGAGCTACAAAAAAGGGAATGATTGTAGAAAACTCTTTTTTTTTGGCAAATTTCGTTTGTTTTTCATTCAACATAGGGAACTCAAGGGTGATACCCTGATTATAGAGCTTCTCTAACTTTTCAATATAATTTTTGTACTACGATTGGTCCTTTGCTTCAAAATGATCCTCAGTTTTGGCGATCCCCTCTTCATTCGTTGAAAATTTCTTCCCAGCAAGCATTATTTTGAGATCAGAGAACGGGAAATAGTCGTTGGGGCCAGATCTGGAGAGTACTGTGGATACGAAAGCAATGCGAAGTCCAATTCGTGGATTTTTGCCACATTTTCACCGACTTTCGACACGTTGCATTGTCTTGTTGAAACAGCACTTTCCTTTGCTTCAAATGTGGTCGTTTTTTGGGGATTCGTCTTCAAAATAATCCAATAACACTATGTAATAGTCGCTATTTATGGTTCTCCTTTTTTAAGGTAATCAAATTGCACACGTCAAAATACCGACGCCATAACCTTGCCAACGTTTTAACACTCTTTGGAGCGGGTTTATAGTGTGCAGTCCACTCGAATGACTTCCTTCCTTGGATTTCGGAGACTGTCGATTGGTCTTCCGCTCATTATTACATATCGAAGCAAAAACTCGGGTTTACTACGCTTGAACATCTCTAGACGCTGCACCGAACCTGTTGGTGAGCTCAGTCAAAAGTGAGCTCATATGGGACCCAATTTGCACAGAGCTATCTTATACCTAAATATTAAAATTATATGGGCAAGCTCGAACAACTTCACTTTTCGATCTATAAAATTATTTTTTGGACTTTTTTGATATTTTCGCCGGTAACAACCTCTTTTGCGCGTCCACTGCGGTCACCGTCTTCGTGGCTCATTTCGCCGCATCTGAACTTAGCATTCCAATCCTTGATAGTTGTTCTTCCTGGGGCAGTGTCCAGAAACTCGCCATCGACCGAATAGACCACGTCCAGCACGCATTGAAGAACCGTAGCTGAGCGTGTACACGAAGACCGTTGATAATCGATACGGCGCCGTTCGTAGTAACTCGGATTGACGTATGGAGCGATTTAAATGCTCTTTAAAAATGATACCGGTGAGGACGTAATTGTCGATGGCAACCGTTATCACACCATGATAACCAAAATTTAAACTCGTGATTGCAGCGAAATTTGGTTTCAACAAGACGCCGCCACTTCCCATGCATAGCATAAATCAATGGATTTATTGAGAAAACACTTGGGTGCGCAGATAATTTCACATTTTGGGCCGGGCGATTGGCCACCAAGATCGTGTGATATCACACCGTTAGACTTTTTCCTGTGGGGATATGTAACGTCTAAAGTCTATGCGGTCAATCCCACTTCGATTCAGACCTTGGACCAAAACATCACGCGTGTCGTTCGCCAGTTACCAGTCGAAGTGCTCGAACAAGTCAGCGAAAATGGGACTCAACGGATAGACCATCTGAGACGTAGCCGCGGCCAACATTTGAAACAGACAATCTTCAAGAAATAAATGCCAAAGAATATTCTTTCGAATGATAATAAACATTCTCCGTTAAATTTGAAGTTTCTGTATTTTTCTTAAAAATATTAGAGTACCTCGAAATGGATCACCCTTTATATATACTTCTAAAATAGTTATTTGCAATCTTGCGTACATAAAAAAAAAACTTTTCACAAAGGTGTTTATAAATTTTATTGTCTTACTACTGATTGCAGTTTTCCTCAACCGAACCGTGGTGTACAACAGAGAGAGACTGATAAATTTGATAGCAAAACGTCCGGCCGGTGTGCCGCTAGTCACAGTATCAAATCATCAATCATGCTTCGATGATCCCGGCCTATGGGGTACAGTATTGTGATAAATATGTACAATTATTTGCATGCTATTTAACGATATTACAACAAATATTTTACAGGTGTGCTTCCCGTGCGTTATGTATGCAACACATTTAAGATACGTTGGTCGATGGCGGCGCACGACATCTGCTTCACCAATAAATATCATTCGACCTTCTTCATGTATGGTGGGTGTAGATATATACATATATACTTATTTAAATTAAATTACAAGCAAACAATTTAGTTGTTATATCATTTAATTAATGATCTTTCATTTGTTTTCGATATAGGAAAATGCATTCCAGTGGTGCGCGGCAGTGGCGTCTATCAGGACGCTGTCAATTTGTGTATACAAAAATGTGCGCTCGGCCATTGGGTGCACGTCTTTCCCGAGGGCAAAGTGAACATGACCAAAGAGGAGATGCGCCTCAAATGGGGTGTGGGTCGTATCATATACGAATCGCCACGCATTCCGATTATACTACCCATGTGGCATGAGGGCATGGATGAAGTGCTGCCCAACACTGAGCCATATGTGCTGAAGTGGGGTAAAAAGGTGACGCTAAATATCGGTCAACCCATAGACTTGCAAGATTTTATACAAGATCTGAAAGATCGTAAAGTGCCAGAGCCAGAGGCGCGCAAGTTGATAACGGACAAAATACAGGACGTGTTTCATGTGAGTTTTTGTAGTTGATCAAAGCTATTTTGTTTTATTAAAAATATCACTAATTTTTATTTTTTTACAGCATTTGCGCAAAGAGACCGAAGAACTGCATAAAAAACGGCTATAGTAATTAAGTTAATTCGTTTATAATTATTTCGTTCACATTTTACTCAAAGCGATTGAGTATAAGAATATATGAGAAAATATATATTTATATAATTAACGATTAATAGGCAGCATAAACAAGTCAAAAATGAGATATACACATTTTAGATAATTATAATAATTTTAATTTCAAAAACAAAGTGCAATATAAGACTTACTCAATGTAGATCATATGTAGATTTATGTAACCAAAATTTTTAAAACACTCTAAGCAGTGTCTTTACGAAATTTTCTTATACTTGCTGTATTTTTATAAAACATTATTTAGATTGTCTGGGCAAAATTCTATTTCGCATACAGAATAGTAAAAATTAAGCAGCTAATTAATTATTTTGCAGTTAAATACTATAGAAATATGTAAACCTTAACGTATTGAGTAAGTTTCCCCATTTATGTTTATTAAAATAAGTCTATTTTAGTAATAACGTCTATAAAATGATTATTGTCACTCACGTAATATTTATGTTTAAATTTTATTTGCTAAAACTAACAGAAAATTAACTATAATAAACAAAAACACCAATACATATGTACATGTATGTATGAATTTTATATAGTGCACGATGTTTTCAAATGAACAATTTATTTGTAAATACGCTTAGATACATGCTAAAACGAAATTTATTTATATAAATACTCATATATATACCTATATACATATATGAAAAGAGTATCGAATACGAGCGTTAAGATAATCGTTTGTCTGCGAGAGAACTAAAGTGTACGATCTTGTGAAAAAAGTCTGTGAGTGGTGTATATTTATATGTAATGCCGACAATCAAAATTTCGAATATTATAATCCCGACGGTCAAAATAACGACAAAACAAAATGTCAACAAATCAAGAAAAGGTGGCGTTGTTCCTTCGAGGCCCTGCGGCCTCCGGCTAAGAACACGGTCAGGATCATAACCCTTAGTCTGTAGAATTCTCTTTCTGTGCTTCGATAGAATTAAGGGCAGACAAGATAAAATTTTTTTCACATGTCCGTATTTTGATTTAGCTGCATATTTAAATTTTGCCGGTATTTTGATCTGTCGGCATTTTGAATTTCGATATTTTAAGTGTATTCCGTCTGTGAGAAATTCTTTTTGTTGTGCTGAGTATTGAGCGGAACTAAAGACATTGAAAATGCAAATAAAAAAGTAACGAAAACAAAAAACATTGAATTTTTTGTAGTTTATTATGTCACAATCTATAAAAACCACAAGAAGAACATCGCATGCAGGGTTTGTGGGTTTTAAGGGGGTATTCTACTCCAGAAATCAAATTTTGGGCAGTTTTTTGAATTTTATTAAAAAAAAAAAATTCTACTATCCATTTTTTATGGTGTTTTTTTGATATCTTAAGAATACAGAAAAAAAATTTTACAAAATAATATTAAAAATTAAAATAATTAGAGGGGGGGTGGGGGTTATTGCGAGTGCAAGCTGCCTCTCAAAATGTTTGTGTTATCGGTGCGAAAATGAGCTTCGAACAAAGAGCCAAATATTAAATTTGGTTTTTACCGAAACGTTTCAATTGATGAAACAAGTTTATGGCGATGATTGCCTATCCCGTAGCAAAGTGCAAAGTGGTCGTGAGAACATAAATGACGATCAACATGTGGGTCAATCAAATTCTGTGATCACCAGAAATTCCAACGAAACTGTGCGTGAATTCATCAAAAATCAGCCGAAATCATCATTGAAATTCATGGAGTTGGAATTGAACATCTCCGAAACATCGATCTATCGGATTTTTACCGAACATTTGGGCTTACGAAAGGTTTGTGCACGCTTTGTTCCGCACAAATTGACTGACGACCAAAAATTACTCAGAATCCAACATTCGAAGGACGATTATTTGACTAAAAACCACATTTTAACCCATAACCACTCCCCGTATTCACCTGATATGGCACCGTGCGACTTGCCATACCGGCCAACGAGCTAAAACACTCGTTCGTCAAGGAGGAGAAGTAGAAGAGGACTATTTTGAATAAAAGAAATTGATTTCGCCGAAGAAATCATTTGTTTTTTTTTTAAGTCCTGTTTACTTTGGAAAGCATCTAGTATAAAACAATTTTTGTGGAAATGCCTGTATTATTTGTATAACCGTTTGATAAATTAATCCATTTTAAGTATCAATCCTCGTATTCGATTTTCAAAGAAAAAATTAATTGATTTCCATGAAAATTTTTTAACAATCGTAGTGGCTGTTGTTGTTGTAGAGGCAGAATTCTGCCGAGTTACAGTCCTCGGTCGGATTCCTCTGGTTGACGTTTTGCACCTTAAGATATTTTCCTGGCTTTGATTCTTGCAATTTGCGAGAGTATAAAAGGTTCCGCTACACCCGAATTTAGCACTTTCTTAATTGTTTTTTTATTTGTTTTGGTTCCTTTTTTCGAAATATTTATTTTTTCTATAAAAGAAATCGCAAGTCAAAATATAAATTTTTTCTAGTCTGTAGGATTTATGTTGGCTAAAATCTTTCTTTTCACTACCAACATTGCCACATAACTTTTTTCTATAGGACTTTTTAACCCTTAAAAATTCAACCACGCCCCTACCCTTGCTTTTTTTCGACTTCAGATCTCCTTTAAATTAATTTTCACTCAATGTTTGCAATTTTATATTTCGTTTCCGAGGGTTTTTAACCTGCTGTGAATTTCTTTTTTTTTATCAGTTGGTCATGAAAGTAATCTTTTTATAGGGAAAACAAATTTTGCTACTGGAAATTACACGAGAAACTTCCAAAGACGCAAATAATGTGTTCAACTCCTCAAAAGGGGGTCTCTCTTCGCCTTCTAATGGATGTTTTTTGACTACCCAGAGGATACTTGGTCTAAGACCGGAAGTCGGAAAGGTTCATTGTAGTCAACATCCAGCAACAATAGTGATTTAGTGAGGAGCTTAGTGAAGCTCACTTCTTTGAAAAAGGGGTTAAACCTGGGGCAAAACTGTAACAGCAAGATATTTTAGAGGATGTGGTAAAGCAATTAAGCAATACTCTCTAGTTTCAAAGAAAAAAATGAATATTTCGAAATCAATCTATATATATAAAAGAAAGTTGATGTTAGTTACACCATTTATAACTCAAGAACGGCTGAACAGATTTGGCTGAAAATTGGTGGAGAGGTAGCTTAGAACCAGGGTAAGGACATAGGATACCTTTTATCTCTTTATGTCAAAATTTAATACAACTCATAAATACAATAATTATATTTCAAATCATAAGCATGTGTTCAAAATTCATGTTTGTAGGAATATTTCATTTCTTCAAAAAAAAAAAAAATAAATAAATAATAAAAACAACCTCATATATTATATATATATATATAAGAAAGTTGTTGTTAGTTACACCATTTATAACTCAAGAACGGCTGAACCGATTTGGCTGAAAACATAATAATTTCAAAATTCATGATTGTAGGAATCCTTTGAATATATGCGTACCATTTTAAACAGATTCTTCTTCAAAAATAATACAATTGCTAAGTATTTGGAATAGTAGAAAAGAAACCAAATATGTACCAAATATACCACGTGCATCCCAAAATACTGATGTCATAACCTTTCCAGCCGCCTTTTTCGTCTTTCCACGCCTGAGAACCGGTTGCTCATGTGCAGTTCACTAGAATGACTGTCGATTGGACTCCAGTGGGAAATGATGGAGCTATGTTTTTATCACCGACTCAAAAATTCGGCTTTATTTCGTAATTTTTTTTGGATTATGAATATGTGGGGCACCCGCTTTGCACAGAGCTGTCGCCTCTTTAAGCTTAGCAAATATCTTTTCATCGGTGGATTTCCCTGAGCCCAAATTCAACAGCATTTTCATCCAAAAAGCAATGATTTATTAACACACGAAATGCTCTATGATCCATTTTTTTGTGAACTAACACAAGTTGTTTCACAGAAATGCTATATCTTATTAACTAATAATTATAATCCAACTAATAGAAATCATATAGATGGTAGTGGTAGTATTATCTATGTATCAGCCACAGTGAAGCGTGGACGGGTCCTCTAGTTATTAAATAAAATTAACTATATTTAAAAATGTGTGATGCACGCAGGTTCTGGTTTGGTTTGGTGTTCTGAAAAATGAAAAATTTCTCCCACCAGTTTCTCTAGCTACAGAATTTTTTTGGGCAACGTTTTTCTAATGAAAGCCTTCCAATTAATCCAAACTTAATGGAAACTTGGCTTACAAAAACTTCTCCACTTCTTTAGAACAGCAAAATTTTTGATTTTTACCCTTATCCAGCCAGAGATATATTTTTCTGGTGGACCATGTAACGATTGCTTTTATTTAACTTTTGTGGAGTTGGTCTTTCTGATAGCTATTTGTTCCACTAAATCCACTGGGGACACTTTAACTTGTTTACAACGGAATCGAGACATTGACAAGTAAACAAAGTTTTTCTATGATCATTGTCAAATGAATAAAAATATAAACAAATTTACATAGCGCACAAACAACTAAACAGTAACAAACAATATTCCGTTAACACTGCGAATAAGAAGTTACAAAATAAAAAGGAAAAAACAAAGATCCTTTGCTGTGGCGAAAAAATATAATTTAAAGATGTAAGTAATTAAAAAGCCGTTCGATTTTATATAAATTTGTTTAAATATTTGTAATAATAATTGCGCTTAAATTAGGGCTTTGCTACAAGTTCCACCAAATACCGAACAAGCCATTGTGCTGAATACGCCAAATCGCAATGAGATACTCAAGGACGGACTGCCAACACACACCAAATACAAAATCCTGGGCCGTGGCGCCTTTGGCACCGTCTTCAAAGCGATTTATCGAGGTAAAAAGGTTTTTTTTTGTTTATCAATAATTATTTACAAACAAAATTTTCGAAGTTAAGTTGTTTATTTCTCACTTTGAAGTTATATTTGTGTTAGGAAAACATTTCACGTGGAATTGAAAGAAAATATATTGCTTGTAAGAAATTGAGCGTAAATTTGCTGTGTGGCCAACTATTAATAATACGTTTTTGTTTAAAAATATACGAAAATTAATTTACTAAAATATATATATGTATATTTAAATGTATATAAATATTCATTATTTACTCGTAGGTCAACCGGTGGCTGTGAAGATCGTGCGAAATGTGAGCAAAGCGAACGCGCAATCGATGCGCAGTGAAATGCATATTTTGGGCTGGAAGCACCGCAATATTATACGAATTTTAAAGGTAAGCAATTTTTTCCAATATTCAGATGTTTGGAAAGGTATAACTTTAAAAGCGCGTATGTTTTTTAAGGTTGAAACTACGTTGAATTTCGGCATTGTCATAATGGAGAGGTTGGTGGGTCAAAGTTTGCAAGACGTACTTGAGGCCACAGTGCTGCCACTGGAACATAGAATTTAGTGAGTATATAATTTTAGGTATTTTTTTAAAATAATTTTTAGAGGTAGAATGCGGTAACCTATAAATGGACCCAGGATCAACTCAAAATAGTTGGAATATATATTATTTTAATGAATGGTCGTGGCGTAATTTCGCACCGAAAAACCGATTCCGATTTGTCGGAACAAACTTAATAATAGATAAGTTAAGGGAGTTAGAGTTTCAACTCCAAAAAGCTCCTATTAATCGTACTAATATACAATGCTAGGGCTTAATTTGCTCTTATCTCTCTCTTTTCTCCTCTCTCTCAGCATAACACTGGACATTCTGTCGGCCCTATCTTATTGCCACAAGCAGAATCTACTACATCTTGATGTAAAACCACAGAACGTGTTGATATCTTTCGTTGGTGTACAACAACATTTACGTGATGAAACACTAACAACCGCTTTCAGTCGCCGGCAATATGTCTGCAAACTTTGCGATTTTGGTGCGTCCTTGAAAATTGACTCTCCGATGACGTCACCTAAAGGCAATGCGCGCGTAAATATTGCATTACAAATTTTTGCCGACATAAATTATTAATTATAACTACGAAAATCTCAGGGCACCGTGCGTTACATGTCTCCCGAGGCATTACGTGAGGAACCGCTCACACCGGCCACCGACATCTACTCACTGGGCATCACAATGTGGCAAATGCGCCAGCGTCGTTTACCTTACCACATTATTGCGTGCAATGAAGTAGTCGCCTATCAGGTCGTCAAAAATAAGCTACGTCCCGATAGCGCAGCTCCAGCCAATCCAACCAACTGCACGAGTGTGTTGCATGCGACCATGGATAGGCATCATAAATGCTGTTGTGCCAACCTCACAGCGGAGGAGATCACTTATCACTCGTTGGTGCATCTAACGAATGTACTCAATCGCACCAAACAACCCGAAGAACAGTTGCGCTTCTCTGATTGCAGTGCGGAAGAGTTGCATCAGTCGGCTGATCGTCGGCCATTCGGCTCATTGAGTGCGAAAATGAATGTTATGCGTAATTTAAGCAACGAATTGAATTGCAGTAACAGTAAGTCGCCAATAAATAAAAAACCGATAATAATACGACAGCAACAACAACGCAGCACGAAGGGTGAAGTTGTGGACCTGTTAGTGTTGTTTGAGGATATATTGCGTCTGCACGATCGCGACAAGGAACAGAGTTATGAAGCGATTTACAAAGCTTGCTGGTGTGACGAGCCGATGTTGCGTCCGAACGCTTTGCTGTTGCGCAAACGCTTGGTAGAATTGCTGTAGTACTACTTTATTATTTTATGTATTATATATTATTATTATAGATGTGCGTAGATGGTACTTTCATAACAAATGCTATTTATTATAGTTTGTAGTTTAATATGTATGTCGTTATGCACTAGTTTTATTTTCAAATTGTAAGTTTTTAAAAAGCTCACGAAATAAATATGCGTATTAATTTTAGTTAGAATATACACAATATTCATCAATGTTTCTTCGACAAAAACTTGAAAAAAATTACACATAGTGGGGCAAATTTTTCAATTTTATCATCAGCGCGAAAATTGTAAGTTCATTTTAAATTAAAATACATTTTTCAATAATTAAGAATCATTAAACACAATTTTTCATTTATTATTTTTTATTTGACTTTCATTTTAACATATTCATTTTCGAATAAACACGAAATATTCAAGATATTTTTATATATATTTATTTAAAAAATGCATTTAACGTATTTTATTAAGCGCAGTTAATTTGAAAATATATTTTTTATTTAATTTAAACATGTTCACTTTAAAATACAGTGGAGTCTGTGTATAGTGAACCCCCGGTATAATGAACACCTCGATATAGTGAACGCCTAAAAATTTACATTGAGTACTCTAAATAGTGAACTATCGAAAACTCGAAATAGTGAACAGAGTTTTAAACGCAACGGCAAGCATAAACTGTAAAAAAAAATTTTAACAGAAATAAAGTCGGGTATTCCCCGAAATTGCTCATTTTATGTTTTTTACTGGAAAAGCTGCTGCTATGTATTTGGTGCCAGTCTTTATTTGTCTCTTGTCGGGTGCAAAGCGCTTCTGAGTGAATGTGTACTGTTGTATGTATTTTTAAAAGTGTTTATGTGCTAATAAATTAAGTGTTATCATGCCTGTGAGGAAATTCCTTCCATTAAAGCAAAAACTTGAAATTGCTCAAAAACTCGAGAAAGGTGATAGTGTTTCATCCTTAGCAAAGATTTATGTGGCCAAATCAACAGTTTCGGGAATAAAAAAAAATGCTCGTAGTATTATATCCGACCAGGCAATCGGAGCATCTAAGCGGAAGGCTCTTAGAAAAGGCGAGTATCCCCGCATGGAGAAGATGTTATACAAGTGGTTTACAGCTCAACGAAACAAAAATTATCCAGTTACTGGGGAAATGCTTAAGAAAAAAGCAATGAAGCTGCACGCTAATTTTAAGGAAAAAGAGGGTAGCTTTCATGCCAGCCCCGGTTGGTTATCTGGATTTAAAACTCGCTTTGGAATCCGACTTTTAAAAGTGTGTGGCGAGAAACTTTCATCGGATATCCAGGCAATTGATCCCTTTAAGCATAAACTCAGAAACATTATTTACGAATTGAAACTTTGCGAGGACCAAGTATATAACGCAGGCGAGACCGGCTTGTTTTGGAAAATGCTTCCTGATAGAACGTATGTCAGTCAAACAGAAAAAACAGCTCCGGGAAGAAAAGCAGAAAAGGCCAGCATTACTTTTCTTGCATGTACAAATGCGACTGGTCAGCATAAAGTCAAACCGTTAATAATTGGCCATGCCAAGAAGCCGCGCTCTTTTAAGGCTTATGACATCCCGGTAGACTATCGGAACTCTAAGAATGCATGGATGACTGCCAACATTTTCAGAGAATGGTTTCACCATTGCTTCGTCCCTCAGGTACATTTATAATGCAACTCCTGACATTTTTGCAGAGTATTTATTCGTTTTTAATTGATATTAGGTTCATAAGTATTTACTACAGAAAGGATTACCAGCCAAAGCTATCCTTTTGCTTGATAACGCCCCTTGTCATCCTCCAGAAGATGAACTTAAAACTGCTGATGGATCCATATTCGTGATTTATATGCCTCCAAATGTAACGTCTTTAATTCAGCCTATGGATAAAAATGTGATTCGCTTAACTAAGCTGTATTACAAAAAGCATCTCCTGCTTATAGCTGTAGGAAAGGATGACATCACACAATTTCTAAAACATTTAACTTTAAAGGATGCTGTATCATGTTTGATGCTTGCTTGGAATCAGCTGCAGGCAAATGTAATAGTAAAATGTTGGAAGCCTTTATTAGAATGCTTAAATACTACAGAAGCAAATGAAAGCGAGGATGAATACGATGATATTCCTTTGAGCTTACTTCGTCAAATAATATTGCAGGAAAAATGGAAAGAAGTTCATGATATACAGGGTCTGCTGCAAGTTGTATTACCGGATGTAATTTTATTCACCCTCTTGACAAGCACCTGTTAATTAAGTTTTTATGTGAAAATTATTTGTTTTAGGAAATCTACACTGAACAAGATATTGAGAAGTGGAATTCAATCCAAGTTGACGAAGAAGTTGACTTAGATAATTATGCCATGGATACTGAAGAATCTGGTCATGACAGCCAAGGCGAAGGACAGATCGGAAATTCAATAAAAGCTACTGAAGCCATTAAAAGCTTCGATATAGCTATCGCATGGGCTGAAGCTAATACTACTGACTATGCTGGCATACTAGTACTGAAAAGTCTACGCGAAAAAGCGGTCCAAAAGTCAATTTCCGAAATCAAAAAGCAAACATCTATTCGTAAATTCTTTCAATAATATGTATGTATTTTTCAAAAAATTACTTTATACATATAACCTGTTTTGTTTACATAAACAAACATGAATTTAAAGCTAATAAACCAAGTTAAAAAAAAAAATGTTAACCTTAATATAGTGAACAACCTCGATACTGCGAACAGGCCTTGCAGAAATTAGTTCACTATATCCAGACTCCACTGTACCTAGGATATATTGATCATATTTTTTATATAGGGCGTTCCTAATATAAACATGTATGGACACATAACTTTTCTACCTTGAACAGTTAAGTTTGCCACGAAGTTTGTAATACCCAGAAAGAAACGTCGGAGATCCTATAATATATGTATATATGTATGTGCATATGTATGTAGTATATAAATGATCAGCGTGACGAGTGGAAGAGATCTAGCTATGTTCGTATGTCTGTGCAGACGCGATTTAGTCACTTAGATTTTAAGACATCACTCTAAAATTTTACACACATTCATTTGTCAGAACTGTAGCAGAGCATATGTATGTATGTATGTAGCTACCGCACACACTGAACGATCAACATGAATTTCTTGTATGGATTTTTATTTGATATTTTCATATACATATATTTTATTTAGATTATTATTCAAAAAAAAAAAAAATACTTAGAATGAATTGTTCACATAGGATCACTATGGCATATAGTTGCAATACTAAACAACCGATTAAAATCAAGTTATTGTAAGTATTTTTTTTAATTGCAAAGGCCTCGGTTTTTTTCAATCTATATTTGTATATATAGTACAACAATGCCTATTTTCATTACTGCTATTAAACTTTCCAAAATAACACTAAAATAATAAAAATTTAAAGTCAAGTACACTTATTTAAACTATTTAAGCACTTGTGTTTCCGATTGCAATAGCTATGCATATTGCTATTACATACGTAACTTCTTTTCTTCAACCGAGCTTGAATAAAATATTCCAATTTGCACCATAAGTTTCAATATTTACTTTCCACAAAAACATAAATATATCAATTGATTGTTGTTGTACTTACTATTAATTGCCAATTTCCGGTTAAGAAACCAAACTATATCCGTTGCTAAAAATAATGGCACAGTAAGATTAACTTTTATCATTTGTTAAATCAATGACAGCAATTGAATTGGCATTTAGAATTTGTGAAAGTCCATTTATTCGAAACTCACTAATTGTTCTAATTTCCATAAAACAACTTTATTGGCAAACTTTTTATATTAATACTGATTTACTTTCGATGCAAGTGCCTGCTTTCACATTTGACCTTCTCATTTTGCAGATTTATTAATGAATTTAATTTAATACTTTTTTCACAGAAAACTTCATATACACTTTTCGAAGCGTACTATTTACATATGTGCTATTCTTCTTTAAAAAAAAAAAAAAAACACTTTAATATTTTTACACTTTTGAATTGATAATTTAGCAAACTGCACTTTTTATGCGGCTGCGATCACTTTTACTCTTTTTACTTTACACATTGATTATTGAATTTAATGCTGTTTTTTCAGACCATGCTGCATATACACTTTGCGAAGCACACTTTTTCACTTGAAATTACTCTTTAAAATAATAAAAATAACACTTTTAAGCTTTTAAATTGAAAATTTAACAACCTGCACTTTTCACTAGTGTTTAAACATTCATTGACATTTTACTATTTGTAAACAAACTATCCCGCTACTTTCTGCGTTGCCAACCGCTTTTGTGGGTTCCGTTCCAATATTGCTATGCTGTTCCAAATTAATTAATGCAAACAGCTGTGATTCTTGCCCGTTGTGTAGAAAAAATATTAAATTTGCTTTTAAAATTTGTGAGTAGTTGGTGAAAGTATGGGGAATATTAACTTTTTGTGTTTGTTGCTAACAAGATCGGGGAGCAATAATAAAATGGCGTGATAAATTGCTTGCGTGCGCAATAATTCGCAATTTCGAAGTGCGCTCACTAAATTGAATTTAAATATATAACATTGCAGGATAATAGGGAGTTTTTGTTGTTGTTAATGTACACACTATAAATTAGTTGGAGTGAGTGACTAAAACGTAGTAATCCTTTAGCGCATTCGGGATGTGTATGCGTGTGTTTTTCGATACCTTTGATATTAAAGCGCTTGTTAATTTTTCCTGAGATTATCAATGACTTAAATTATCGTTATTAAATGACCTGTTCATCTTACCTCAATGTATCAATTAATAAAACAACAACAATTATTAAATTTAATAATATTAATTTTATTTTTTCGTTCGATTTTCATTCAGTGTATGTATGTATTTATTTGTATGTATTAATTTCATTCATCATAAATGTTATGTTTATAGTTTTCTTTTAAATAAATATCTAATAGACATTTTAAATAAAAATAAAAATATGTTTTAACAGAAAATACATAGTAGTATTTAATAGTATACAAGTATGTAGTAAATAGTAGGTAAACTTTTAGCAACTAACTACACAGAGAAAAACCTAAATATATATAGATATACTTATACATATGTGATCGCTAAATAGTATATAATATATTACAGTTTACATACTAAATCTAAGATCTTTAACGTCGCTAATACACTAAAATATACAAATACGAATATATATGTATATAATTTTTATAATATATGAAGTAGTGTTTATTAAACCATACAAACTTTAGACTGACAGTAAGTAGTTTGTCTGAAATGTAATTAAGCATAGCAATTTAGTAGTGTTTAGTGTTTAACATTTTGTACTGACTACGCTACTAAGAAGGAGGAAAGAGGGAATAAACTGCGTCAAATAACTTGATGTACATACATACATGTTTACATACATATGTATGTGTATGCTGTACTGTAGGTAAATAAGTAGTTGTTGGCTTACTTAATTTTGTTTGTAGTTAGTGTTAATTTGTGGTTTCATTCGGCGTTACTTAGCTCTTCAAATACTTAATTATTGTTATATGCTTGTAAATATTTAATAATTTCCACACTACGTACTTATGCATGTCTGTATATGCTGTAGTAGATGTATGTATGTAATACTTATGCACTTGTATTGTTATTGTTTACTAATATATTGTTGTCAATTGCGTCAAAAGTAGGATATTTTCCAAATTGTCTATGGTGTAATGCCGAAAATGCAACGTTCAGGTGGCAGTGTTGTGTATAGTTTACAAAAAAATTTCTCCACTTCCACACTACACGCTACAAATTCGCATTATCTTTAGTTGGTTAATTACTTTTCAGTTTTATTTTTTTATTTTTAAATACGCACAAGTACGTTGAAGGTGTACCGCTAACAATTTGCATGGAATATATGTTTTAATTATTGTGTAGAAACCGTTATAACAATATATTTTTATGCTAACTTGCTTATTTGCTATTGCAATACTATTTGTTATTGTTATACTATTTGTTATTGTTTTTAATTTGTTATAAATTTAGTTTATTGTTTGCTGACTTGAGTTTATATATTTTACGCTACTTTATTGGTTTTATCGTCAAATTGTAGTTCGTCTGCTCGTTTACTATCGCTTACAAATTGTTATACGTTTTATAAAAAAGTTGTTGTTGTTTATATTTATTGACTATTACATAATTCTTGTGTTTGTTTTATTGATTTTTTGTCTAAACATTATTTTATATTTATTTTAGTTATTTTATGATTTCTGTTTACGTTTTTACTATTTCTGTTTAATTTTGTGCGGAAGACTACTTAACTTTAATAGTTTACATGATGTGACATAAGATTTTTTATCATTCGTTCAGCTACATACTTTACACCCTCTGTTCCTTGGTTCACAAACTAATATTTTTGACATTTGTCAAAAGAAAATTTGTTTTTAAGGCTTTACCACTACAAACTAATGGAAATATTATTTAATAAAGCCGTTAATATCAGTTCAAATTATTGAGAATACGCCTTCATATACAATTTATATATATATATATAAATATATATTATATTTTTCCATAACTGCTTTAAATAATGTTTGATTATAATACAAAAAAACATAATAATAGTAAACTAATTTTAACTGCAACAAAGTCATGTACAATTATTTGTTGTAAATTTTTCACACAAATCAAATGTAAATATATACACATTTCATTTAAAAAATCATTACTTTAGACAAAGCCAATTTTTTTGGCTATTTTTAGTTTGAAAAATTACAGCAAATCGCTCAGTTTAATTTTTCCTTTATGACCAATAATATTATTTTGTAATTAATTATATAAATAAATAGTAATTATTTTGTACAAAAAAAAAATTATATCAATTATTTTGAAATATTTATATTTTATACAAATACAAAAAATTTATATTTCTCTCATTAATGTTTTAAATTATTTCAGAATCCCTAAAAAGTCAGATTACCATAATTAGCTTTACTTATTCAAATTAATATTTTACAAAAATTACCTGTTTTGAATTTATGTGTTAATTTTTAGAGTTCATACATACATTTAATAAATAATGAGTGTTACTTGCCTAAGTGTTGCCATTAAATATTTGATTTTTTGTGTAATTTTAAATAAAAAAAATTTATATGTTCAAAGGTTTATTGTAGTTTTTATTTTTTTAAAGCATGGAAGAAGAAAAAAAATTTGGTATAAATTGAAAATTGCAAAAAATATATATTTGTTTAAAATAAGTATTGCAAAAAAATATATATTTTCATATAAATATTAACTGAAATATTAATTTAATAGAAAATATTTTTAATCACATTTTCTTACTTTTTTTTAATTAAAAAATTGAAAATTAATAAATTTATTCCATGTATTTGAACCTATGACAATATTTTTTTAAATTAATTAAGTTTAAAAAAATTAAAAATTTGCTAATTTAATTACAAGTTCTTGGTTTTTCACATATTTATGTATTTGAAAAATTCGAAATATTTTTTTTTTTTTATTAAATTAGTAAAGCTAAACGTTTTCAAAATTTGCAAATTTAATTTTAAGTTTTTGAATTTTCTTGAAAGCATTAAGTTTTTCACATATATTTATATTTGAAGCTCTGATTAAATTTTTTTGATTAAATTAATTAATTAATTTGCTAATTTATCTTCAGGGTTTTGAATTTTCTTGAAATATTATGTTTTTATTTGCGTTTGAATGCATTGAAAATTTTCAAAACACTGTTTTTTTAATTAAATTATTAAGTTAAAAATTGGAAATTTCTGATTCTTTAATTAATTTCTGACTTTAATTTTAAGTTTTTGAAATTTTTTGAAAGTATTAAGTTTTTGGCATTTTAATGTACTTGAAATGTAGAAATTATTTTTTTCTTAAATAAAATAATTAAGTTAAAAATGAGTAATAAGAAAATATTATTTTAAGTTTTGAATTTTTTTTACAGTTTTCCGCATATGTACTTATGTATGTATTTGAAAATGTCAAAACATTTTTTCATTAATTTAATTCAATTAAAAAATTTGAAATTAGCATATTTAATATTAAGGTTTTGAGTTTTTTTGAAAGTATTAAGTTTTTTACATATTTTTGTTTTTGAAATTTTCAAAAGATTTATTTATTAAATAATTTAAGTTGAAAATGGAAAATTAGCAAATTTAATTTTAGGATTTTGAATATTTTGAAATGATTCAGTTTTTTGCATATTTACATATGTATTTGCGACTATAGTTTTGTTAATTATATATATTTCAAAATATAAATAAATAAATTAATAATAATTATTAAACGAATTGCCGCAAAAATTGTAAGTCATTAAACTATAAAATTGAAAATTTTGAAAAGAGAAATAATAAATACATTTACAAACACAAAAATGCTTTAATTGATTTTAGTTATAATTTCAATATATATTTTTTATATTTTATTTAATTTTTTTTTTATTTTTAATAAATATTTATGACAAAAAATTATTATTTTAAAATAAAAAATCACTTTAAATTACTTTTAAAATATTTTAGTATTCAATAAAGCTGGCAACACTCGGGCACATAACACTCAATGCATCAGCTGTATATATTTATGCATTTATAAATTTACAAAAAATCCAAATTGTTAATAAATGCAAAGCTTTTGCCAAATGCATTAACAAATTATATATTTATTCGTATGTACAATGCCCATTAAAGAGTAATTTCGCTTCGAAAATCACCAACGAGTCAACTGCCACTCAACAAACCATCATTTATTCCTGTACCTAGGAAAAAACTGTACATTATAACGGAATTAACTGATAGGTATGTCGGTGAGTTGAAAGCATGTGTCACAACTACGCTGGCTTTCGCTATTCTGCAACCAAATGTGAGCACTCCCCACTAAACGAGGGAGTGTGGTGAAAATAGTGGAAACCACCTGTCTTAGTTTCAATAGTTCATGTATTGTATGTAAATGCATATATAAAAAGTGATAACTACAATATATGCTTTTTATAAAGTCGTAGTACAGACAATTTGCAGGCAGTGTATTTTTACATTTCTTGATTTGCGTACGTTTTTTGACTTGATACTCGTATTGAAAAAAAATATTTTTTTTTTTTTTGAATTTAGCATTGATATTTTTCGACCAAAATACGATATTATTTCAATTTTTATAATAGTGAAAATATTTTTTTTTCCAAAATTACGGTATTAATTAATTATTTCTTGTTGTTAGTTAGTTTTTTTATTTCTGTGGAGTAGGCAGTTAGTTTCACTTTTGGTGTTATTTCATTGTTACTACTACGTGTTTATACAACAATTTCTTTTTATTGTTTTTGTTTTTAGAACTACTTTTGCGTACTTTTTCTTCGCTCAAATATCACATATAAGTCTTTTTTTTATATAAATTTTGCTTAAATTAATTAACTTGTGGATTTTGCTTCAACCGTAACGGCATGTTATACTATAACGGGTTCAATTTAATTTTTATTGTTTTTGTTTTTTTGTTGTTATCATTACTTTAATTTATACCTGCAACCGCACTTGGCTAGCTCGCATAAGAACGACGCACGGGAACTGGTGGAGGAATTTTTGATTTTCGTATTGGCTGTTGTTGTTGTTGTTGTTGCGTTTGTGTATCGCCAAATTGCATTGGCGCGTTTTGGTTTTGCTTTGGCGATGGCGGCGATTGTTGTTGCACGCTGGTTGGTATACGCGTCGGCGGTATTTTCGGCAAGCCGTTCACACAGTTCCGCACAATCTCCGTTTTCACTTCCTAAGATTTGAGACAATAAATATATTAGTTATTCAATCTAAATATAGGCAAATCGTTTGCTCACCTTTTTTGGTGACAACGGCGCTGTGGGCGAACCGGTCGGTGTTGTTGGTACGCGCTTCCAACCGCTGCTTTTGCGCCACGAGTTGGCCGGTCGTTGTTGTAGACGTTCTTGCAACTTGTGCGCGCTGGCGGAGCCGCCGCGACTCGCGCCGCCACTACCGTTACCGCTGCCGCCGACGATTGCGCCGTTCACGCTTTCGCTGCGCACCACACGCGGCGGCTTGGCGTCGTTGCCGTTCGTGTTTGCCGCGTTACGCAGCAGTCCGTTCAAGTCGTTTTCGGTTTTGTGCAACATCGATTTGGATTTGACCATCGGTAGCGCGGGGCTGTTGGTGTTGGGTCGACGCAGTTCCGTGCGTATAATCGCCTCAATGCATTCTTGTTCGTTTAACTTGTGCAACGGTTCGTTTTCCAGTTGCAAGTCTTCGATTTCGATATCACTGCTTTCGTTGCCACACAATTGTGTGTCCATTTCCTCTTCGATGCCGCCTTCGATTGTGCTGCCGTTCAGTTCGTGTTGCGTTGTCGTACAACGCGATTGTTCGTCCGATTCACTGGACGAACAGCTGGTCACTTGCGCGCGTCCCGCCTCGCTTGGCGTCGGGCTGTTCGCTTTCAGTCGATTGCCATTTAATGCGATTTTACTACGCAGCCGTATACGTCGCTTCGACAAACTAGACGTTTCGTCTTCTTCGTCATCGTCGTCCTCATCGTCTGTTTCGCCTTCGATGTAGGAGAAGAGACTGCGCGCCGAAGCCGAACGTATGTCGACAAGTTTGTAGAATTCGTTGGTGAACTCGGTACGCGCAATGTCTTCATCTTCGGAGTAAACAATCTGCGAAAAAGCAAAAAATGTGTCAACATTTAAATTTATGAATCGAGTGTATTACAACGTGTATCAAACTCACCTTTTGTTGTAGCAATTGTGATATCGCCTCGGATTCCGAGTCCGTTTCGGCGGTGGTCGATGTGAGGAAATCATTCGAATTCCACATCCACTCGTTTTCACCGTTTTGCCGCCTCAAATTGGTCAACAAACGTCCGCCGCGCATAAGTTGCTGTCCGTCGTCCAGCGTCACTACAGGCAACTCTTCTTGCGACATGCTCCAGTCTTCCATTTCAGTCGAACACGGTTCGGCTGGCAGTAACCAGTGTTCGGGCTCCTCCGGCAAATCTTCCAGATGTCCATTCGATGGCTGCGGTTGTCCGCTGCTCATCGTACAGTATCCTTCGTCGCGTCCCTTTGCTGGACTTGCTGAGAGCGCCGCATTTTGCGCTTCCAAATCGCGTACCCGATTCTTAAGCATGGTGACCTCTTCGCGTAGTATATCCTCTGCGACAATGGCATCTACTACCTTACGCATTACATCGTCCAGACAACGTTCGTAATGACGTATACTGCGTTTGAGCGTGTAATTCTCTTGTTGCATGGAACGTAACAGCGTCTCTTGATGGGTGATGCGGGTCTGAAGAGAAATAAAAAGAAAGGAAGGGTTTTAGAACTGCAACCGGCTAAAAATACTAAAAGTTTCAGGAATGTAATGAAGGGTTATTTTGAACTAAACAAATCAGTTTAGAAAACCTTGATAACTGGTGAGCCCAACGAGGCCTCGGTCGGTACTTATTTTAAGGAAATATGCCAATGCCATCATATTACGACTGAACAAACTATTGGTATTGGTATGTTCTTTCTAAACTTTTTGTTTCTTGGCTGAAGAAGACAGAAGTTACGAAGCCATTGTTAAGACTGTGCAGATATGAAGAATCCAAATTGTGGGTATGGAGCTAAGTACGTATCTAAGGCCTTTAAGTTGTTCTTCTAAGGCTTCATCCGTTTTTCTGCAGTCGATGGTAGATTAAAGATTTTTAAGTGGTATTTATAGGGCTTATTCTACTATACTTGGTTCAGATTATAATGGGTAATCCATTTCGAGGTTTCCTACTTTTTTTAAAGAAATAACAGAGACTCTTTTATGTTTATTATCATTCGAAAGAACACTTTTTGGCATTTATTTTTTGGTGATTATCTCTATCACCGAGTCCACGTCTTAGATGGTCCGTTGAGCCCAAATTCGATGACTCGTTCGAGCGGGTATGAATCGAAACGGGATTGTCCGCATAGTGTTTAGACTTTAGTATATCCCCACAGGAAAATGTCTAACGGTGAGATATCACACTATCGTGGTAGCCAATCGACCGGCCCAAAATGTGAAGTTATCTACTCCCTGAAGTGTTCTCTCAATAAATTCATTGATTGTTGCGATGTGTGGGAAGTGGTGCCGTCTTGTTAAAGTCAAATGTAGCTGAGGTCATGAGCTTCAATTTCAGGTATCAAGTAGTCGGTTATCATTGGCGCGATAACGGTTACGTTTTCACAAACATAATTTTTGAAGAAATATGAATCGATGATTCCACCATCCCACAAACCACACCACACCGTAGTTTTCTCTGGATGAAATGGCAGCTCTTCACATGGCTCTTTGTACCGAATGCGGCAAATTTGCTTGTCCAAATAGGCCTCATCGCTGAATAAAACTTGGCTCGAAAACGTCGGATCTTCTTGGAATTTTTCAAGAGCGTATAGAGTGAAGCGAAAGGTCGAGCGGCTTCAATTCTGGTAAAAGTTGTAGTTTGGCTTTCAATTTAAGATCTCGACGTAAAATGCTCCAAGTCGTTCCATATGTCAGTCGGAGTTGCTGCGAACGGCGCCGAATCGACTTTCCACGGTCTTCGTGTACACTCTCAGCTACGGCTGCTATATTTTCTTCACTGCATGATAGATGTGGTACGTTTGGTCGAATATTGTCCAATAATGAAGTCTGCGTCTGAAGATGGGTGACTCTTCTTTCCTATGAACTGTTTATATTCAGCATCTGCGGACTGACGATATGTGCGGTATATAAGGTATCTGAAGACATACTGCCATGTAACAGATCTTCATTCTTTTTAGCGGGTTTTGGTTCGCTAAACTTTGTAAATTGGAGAATCGAACAAACCGCTGGTATAAACGGAAGTAATCCAATATATATAAATATAAATAGAATGGCAAGTGATTATACCAAATCCACGAAGGATCGAACCACAGACTTAGAAACAACTTTAACTCACTTATTAGCTTAGACAAAATATAGCACTTTTTTGTCTTCTTAAATTCATTCTATTTTAAACACCTACTTAAACTGGCATAATGGTTTTGGCATATTCTTGTGAATTTAAACAACAAACATACGTCATTGGCCACTTAGTGACTCTAGTTGCTAGCCGTTAATGCACAGATTTTTTTATTCTAATAAGGCGAACATTTTTCATTGTTGTTGCACGAGTGGGACTGATAGTGGTTAATATCTTCAATCAACAAGTCGACAATGCGCTAATTGAAGTTGGCATTCATTTGGAGGCGATTAATATTTCCGATGCGTTGAAATGATAATAAGACTACGTTGTCTAACTAAATTCGTAAAGTATAAAGTTAGGTCGGTTCGGTATGATTATTGAAGTTCAATTTACATCGAACTCACTAGCGGGAAGAACTTCGACAAAGGGTTAGTTCGAAGGAGTGCTAAGCATACATTTTTTTCTACTAACCACACCTCATATTCCAATAAGTACATCCCTAATAAGTGCATTGGGTTGGTGATGCTATGTTTTGATATGTATTTGGGCTACATATCAAAACCAAACTACCAAAAAAAACCTTTTTTATAACTTAGAATTTATTGTTTATAATTTACCTGGAGTGTTTTGTGTCCTGGACATGTTTGTTTTTGCTTCCGTTCTTTTGATTTTATTACACGATTCATGCTGTAAAGAGAAAAGAGATTTTTTTTTTAAATAAGATAAATAAAAAACAGTTAAAGAAGAGCTATATTCATCTAAAATTCTAAATTTGGGTATAACAGAACTCTTGCAACTAGTAAGGATGAAAGTCAGGGAAGTATCTTGAGGCACAAAACGTCAACCAGAAGATTGGAATGTATATACTCGTATAACTCATACAGATATTTGACAAAAGATTTGTTAGAAAATCGAAGATCACAATACATACATACGTAGTACTATATAGGAGTTGAGTGTAGTAGCGATCCAGTTTAAACTATTTTTGCCAATATATTCATAGTATGTAGTACTATGAATATGCCACATACTAATAAAAAGTAACCTGAGATTCATTCAGGTGCCTCACTTACCTACCATTACCAATCATACAGAGAAAAGTCACTCGGACATATAACATACCATATGCGGGCTAGATATAAATTTCACCCAATTTCATCTACTAGTATTTTAAGTACAAATATACACTGTTATCAGTGAAACACGCTCTGTAATTTTCATTGAGATAACTCAAATATTGGCCGATATATGCGGTACAAAGTCATCTGGAAGTTCAAAAATCTTTATATTAGGTATATGGGGGCTAGGGGAAGTATTGGTCCAATTCAACCGATTTTTGACATACAGACATAGTATTGTCAGAGAAGTAATATCCCTGAATTAAATATATACTTATATCTCACACATTACATATGTAACGGGACTGATTTTGACTCTGACCGATATGGTGACTCTAGATAGATAGACAGTCTTCGAGATTTCGACTGCCATCTTGATCATTTATGCTACTAATGTGCCCAAAAAAGGTGACATTTGAATTAAAACTGCGCGTGTCGAAGGATTTGGAGAACTATTTTTTTTTTTAGGTTGGTAGTACTGTCAGTCACATGTATGTCAAATTTCATGTCAAAATATTCATTAATGTTTGAGATACGTGTCGTTTTGAGAGCTGCTAAAAGTGAGTTTTAGGCTTTTTGCGATGTCGAAATTTGTTGAGCAAAGAATTTGCATTAAATTTTGTTTACGGAATCAATTTTCTGCTGCGGATACGTTGAGAATGGTGCAGAAAGCCTTTGGAGATTAGGCTATGTCTACAAAAAAAATCAAAGATTTGGTGTTGAAAAACCGTCGATTAACAATTAGAGACCTTGCTGATGAAGTTAGCATATCGAAAGACTCAGCCAATACCATTTTGAAGGATGTTTTGGGCCTCAAGCGCGTCAAATCTCGACTGGTACCGAAAACATACAATTTTTTGGAAAAAGGCGTCGCGTTGAAGTGTATGAAACGATGCTTTCCGACTACCAGGGTGTCATGAATTGCATTATAACTGGCGATGAGACTTGGATCTATGCTTACGACCCCGAAACAACCGATCAATCGAGCGAATATCGTACCAAAAGAGAGTCGAGGCCAAAAAAATCGCGCCTAAGTCGCTCAAAAATCAAGTTCATGTTGACTGTTTTCTTCGATTATCGTGGTGTTGTGCATTATGAATTCCTTCCAACCGGTCAAACAGTCAACAAGGAATATTATTTGAACGTTATGCGTCGTTTGCGTAACGCTATCCGTCTAAAAGGGCTGGAATTGTGAAAAGACAATACTTGGTTTTTACGCCATGCACCATACCATCCCATACTGCCCTCGTAATTCGTGATCATTTCGCCAAAAACTCAACCCATATCGTTCCGCAACCACCGTATTCACCTGATCTGGTTCCGTGCGACTTCTGGCTGTTCACCAAGCTCAAAAGACCGCTGCGGGGACACCATTTTTATACGATAGAGGAGATTCAAGCCGCAGCGAAGACGGAACTGAAAGCCATCCCGGAAAGTGACTACAACCAGTGTTTCGAAGATTGGAAAATCCGTTGGCATAAGTGCATTGCATCGGGAGGGGATTACTTTGAAGGGAATGAAATTGATTTGGAAGAATAAATAAAGAATTTTCAAAATAAATACAATGTCACCTTATTTTTTGGGCACAGTAGTATATTTGATTTCAAAAATTTTTGGGCGTAAGATGAAATATTGCTTAGTTATTGCGCTTTTTAGGTTTTCATTTAATGGCGTTTTGTGGGCGTGGCATTGGTTGAATTATGCCCATCTGAAATTCCGAACTCTCTTGGGTCGGCGCAGCACCGCCCATTTTTAGGTAAAATCCCATACCTGAAGACCCGCTAGGTCGATTTCAACTAAATTTAATACGTGGCTGTCCTCTAACATTCTTATGTCACTGTGTGAATATGGGCGAAATTGGACTACAACCACGCCTACTTTCCATATAAAAAAATTTTTAATTCCACTTTATTCTTTCACTTTCCAGTACCTAAATCAAGAAGTAATGAATATAACAGGATATAACCTTGCACAGATAATTCCTTAAAGTAATCCCTGGTGACCAAAAAATTGTTCAAATCCAACAAAAACCGTTCAAGCCCCTGGGTACCGAGTACTGGAGTCCAAGTACCTTTTGATCGGAAATATCATTCAATATATGGGATTTGCAATTGAGACTTAGAGAGAATCCTTTCCTGTGCCCCCATATACCTCATATGAAAATTTTCGAACTTCCGGGTGACTTTATACCGCATATATCGAACAATATGTAAGTTATCTTAATAAACTTGAGAGAGCGTGTTTTTCTTGTAACAGTGAATATTTCTTCTTAGAATGACTTAAATCGGATGAAAAACTGTCCTAGACCTCCTATAACTAACAGGCCTTATGTGCCTGAGCGCACTTCCCTGGCATTAATCTTTGCAAGTTGCAAGCGAATGAAATGTGCGGTTATACCCGAACTTTGACTCTTTGATAGGCAAAGAATTGTACACACAACTCTAGAAATTGCCATAACATTGAAACAAAGATTAAAAACGATAAAGTTAGATGTGAGTGCACCTACTACACACCCACTTTTTTTTGATTTTCAATAACATTGCTTGATGATGACGTTATGATAATAAAATACAACAAGTGTTTACGTTAACTAAATTAAATAATCAAGACACTACTTGTTATTCTGCTGTACTAAAAAGATAATAATATTTTATTTATATAAAATGAACTGATAATGCAAACATTGATTGTGATTATAATAATTACTGTAGCATGTGTATATGCACTTAGTATGTATGTATGTATGTATGTTAATTACAGAACTTAAAGCCTTCCATATTCTCACTCCACAGTTCATGATTGGATCGCTGAAACCTCTAGTTAAAATATACCTTCATCAATTCACAACCTTTCTGATTTTCATCTGCGCCGGGCAGTGTTTTGCTGAGGTTCTCCAACCATCTGACAATATTTGGGTATTTGCTCAAATCAATATCGCAAATCGCAAACGTCGTAACAGAGGCAAACAAAGTGAAATCGGCAATCGACAAACTATCGTTAGCGACGTACGTTTGTCCGTCCAAGAATGTATTTAAGAATTCCAATTGACCCTCAAGTTTGGTCAAGCGCTCTGGCACCGGCGTCTGCTTATCTTTAGCGACGGGATAGTAGTAATCGCCAAAGCAACCATACAAGTTGAGGTCGAAGAATAGACGCTGATTGACAACAGCCCGCTTTTTGGGGCATTTCGGGTACAGCGAGTCGTCTTTGCCATATGCTTCGGCCAAGTAGATGAGTATGGCGCGTGATTCCCAAACCGAGAAGCCATTGTCCACCAATGTGGGTATGGTATGTTGCGGGTTGATCTTCAGGAATTCGGGTGTCAAGTGCTCACCATTCTTTAAGCTTAAGAATTTGCGATTCAATTCAATACCCAATGATTTGGCGAGCATTAGAATAGAGCGACAGGGCGCAGATTCGATGATGTAGTAGAAATCCATGCTGACAGAAATGATGAAAAATATTTATATTCACATAATTTTATATTTAATTTATAGTCTAGAATTTGCTTTTCTTACCTTATGATTTGCTGAAATTCAGATGCTTTCACTCTTACGAACTGTACACAACTGAGAGTTTGTTACAAATAGTGTTCTATTTAAAGGTTCCGTTAATACAATGTCACGAAGAATTACCGAGCGCGCATAAATTGATATATTATGTATAAATGCATATATATATAGACATACATCTGTATATGTTTTTTCAAGTGTGCGGATAGTTGCGTTAACCCAATAAACAAATTGGCGCCGGCATTCGATAAAGTTAAATAATAAGAGACTTTTTTTACCCTTAACAGTATATGTGAACTGGTCTACGGAAAGGGGGCTTAGGCGTCAAAAAATCAATTTTTTAATTTTTTTTTCAATTTTTTATTTTTATTTTTTTATTTTTATTTTTTTTTTTTATTTTTACTTTTTTTTTATTTTTTTTTATTTTTATTTTTTATTTTTGACACCTAAGCCCCCTTTTCGTAGACCAGGTAACATATATTAAGTAGCCAGAAATTTTTTAAAATTTCGAAGGTTACGTTCGAGATCCTATAAAAAAACTATATGTACATATATAACTGTCCGTCCGTCTGTATATACGCGAGCTGGACTCAGTTTTTGAGATATCGCTCTGAATTTTTACACAGGCCCTTTTCTCCCTAAGAAATTCTTCATATGTCGGAAAGGTGGATGTCGGATCACGACAGCATATAGTTAGCTACCATGCAAACTGAACGATCGGAATCAAGTTCATGTATAAAAAGCTTTTTCATTTGATGATATATCTTCACAAAATTTCTCATCTTTTGCTGATAAAGAAATTTGGTAGTTTTGTAGCAAGTTTTTGGCAGGCATCTTGGTAGCCAAAAAATTTTCTCAAGTAATCACACTGTTTCTAACCCATTTGTTCACTGGGTTTCCCCGCTAGATTTTGTTGATCAACATATGTTTTGATTAACAACCGGCGATTTCCATCCCACTACATGTATGTGTGTGTGTGTGTGTATGCGCATATGTGGTGCAATTTTAATCGAACGTGTTATAAAATGTATCACCAAGTGTAAAATTCGCGATAAGAGCGTGTCTCGATTCCAAAGTAATATTGTTAAGCAAATCAAGTGTGGTCCGTTACAAATTCCTAGATAAATTATAGTATACAGCTGTGAGCGACAGTCCATTGTCAGCTGACACTCTCTGAGCGAGCTCTGAGTATGCGTGTGTTTCACACAAATGTACTTGTGAACGCTACGAGGGCTGCATTCTATATTTCATGACTTGGCGACCTCACTCTGGCAACTCACAAGTTAAACAAACGTAAAGTTTGACATTTTTGTATATAAAATCAGAACGTTTTGACATGCGAGAGCTATGTGTCTTGTTTACAGTAACTTAAAATATTCATCTCGGCCACAAAATGGAAATAATTTGTGAACATTTTTGGAATATTATTTTTAAAACTTTCGAAGTGGATTAACTCAGCCAGAATGCAACGATTAACTAAGTTTTTGGCGATGAAGCTCCAAGAGCCAGTGTTTATCGATGGTATGGTAAATTGAATCGAGGTCGTGGATCACACCAAGAGGAATTTTGTAAAGGTCGTTAAAAATAAGTTGTAGTTCCGGAAACTATTGATGATATGCGCAAACTGATATTCCAATATAGTAATGTGACCAAATGAGAGATTGACAAAAATATAGGCATTAATGGGACCAGCATACATTGAATATGGCGTTCATGACTGCAGAAGTTTCTTTTTCGCGTTGGATCCCACACAATTTGTCAAACGCTCAAAAAAGCCTTGATTGACCGAGAAAAACGTACAAACAAACAAACAAAAAAAAAACGATAGCGATGCTTTGAAACACATCTATGACATCATGACAGGTGATTAATCATGCAGTTATACGTATGAGATCGAAAGTAAACGGCAGTTTGACTGTTGGTCTTTCAAAATGACCAAACCCAATAAAAATTGTTCGCGCACAAAACACTTTCAAGTAAATGGCTGCCTGTGTTTTGGAAAAAATTGAACATGTCGCAACTAAGTGCATCACAGGAACAACCTAGAACAGTAAATTCGGACTGTTACACATCCAGTTTGCCATTTGTCTTTTAAAAAATTAGGAAAATCAAACGTCAAAGCCAGATCACTCTTTACCACGAAAATGAAAACTCTCACACATCGGCTGAAATAATTGCATTTTCAGCACTCAAAACATCGATTTGACGAGTCAGCCTCCGTATAGTTTTGACTTGGCACCGTTCGTAAAAAATAAACTAAAATTTCAACGTTTTTCGGCGCCTGAAGCGGTGATTAATGCGTTCAAAAGGCATGTTTTGGAGATACTTTAATCAGAGCTGCAAAAGTCCTTCGACAATTGGTTCAATTGCATGAGTGAAAATGCTCAAAAGAGTCATCGAAAATTGGACTCAGCGTATGGACCATCTGAGAAGTAGCCGCGGCCAACATTTGAAAGAGGTAGCCTTCAAAAAGTAAATGCCAAAGAATGTTCTTTCGAATGATAATAAATATTCCCTAGTAAATTTGAAGTTTCTGTGTTTTTTCTGTAAAAAAAGTAGGAAACCTCGAAATGGATCGCCATTTACATTTAGGCATTAGAAATGTGTGCACATGTGTATGTATGTATATTATGCAATTAAAGATTATTATCCTGTGACACCATACTACATACAAACATACATATATATATACATTTAATTAGCTAAACTAGATTTAAAATTGCATAAAAGGAGAAGAAACCCCGAATGAAAGTTAGAATGAATGAATTCTCCCTCAACTACAATTCTTTTGTGTCTCCTACCAGCGGTGAGATTTGAAAGAAACTGTTTTGAGTTTTGTCGCCATAACACAGACGCAAATTATGACACAATAAATCGCATTAATGAGGGTCACCTGTGGGTTGAAAACTTTTAAAAAGTGGCTCTGCCCCCATCCGCTAATAAATTTAACCATGCAAGTCAAATCCACTCCAATTGCATAGGACCTCATGCCTACTTCCTACGGAACGCAATTTTAAATCAAATCTGATTTTTCCTGGAAAACTTGCCATAGCTCCTTATATTAGGTTGCCAAATATCTCCCTTCCGCCTTTTTGCTCCTTATTCAACGCTTTATAAAAAGTGTTACAGTGATCGATAGTCTGTTTCCATCTAGATGGCAACTTCGGAATACCCCCCTCCTAGAGGCCCCCCTTATTTGCGAAAAACTCGGACAGCCACTTCTCACAAACCTCTTTTGAGTTCAAATTTACACCGACAAGGCGTACGTCATGGACAGGAACAGGTGGTAATCACTTGGCGCTATGTCTGGGTTATATGGCGGTTGCGATAAAACTTCCCATCCGAGCTCCCGTAGCTTCTGACGAGTCATCAACGAAGTGTGTGGCCTGGCGTTGTCCTGGTGGAACACTACACCACCCTTTCTGTTGGCCAATTCTGGACGCTTCGGGTGATCGCCTGCTTCAAGCGGTCCAGTTGTTCGCAGCAGATGGTAGAATTAAGCAGCTCACCAAACACACAGCAAAACCTTCCTGGCCGTCAATCCCGGCTTGGCCACTGTTTGGCATGATTCACCGGCGTTCGACCACGACCGTTTTCACTTGATATTGTCGTATGTGATCCATTTTTCGTCGCCAGTCACCATCTGCTTCAAAAATGATTCAAAATACTCAAGAATATAATATTTGAAGTTTATTTAAATTCTCAAAGATAAGCACGACAAATGCGGTTGAAAGTTGTACACAACAGAACGTCCATTAAATTGACGAAATTATAACACGTCAATTGAAAAGTCCCCGGCCTACCATATTAAAACATAGTCAAACAAGTCTCAGTTTCGGCGATAATATTTTCGTTCGACGAAAATTGCTTCCTACCGAACATTATTTTGAGTTCTGAAAACAGAAAATAATCGCTGGGGACCAGATCTGAAGAATACGGTGGGCGCGGAAGCAATTCAATTACTCGCCGCGGGAAGCAGAGGAAGAGGAAGACCTCCACTCCGTTGGAAGGACCAAGTGGAGAAGGACCTGGCTTCGCTTGGAATATCCAATTGGCGCCACGTAAGCGGTGTCTACGCCAGTAAAGAAGAAGAAGAAGAAGGAAGCAATTCGAAGTCCAGTTCATGGATTTTTGCCATCGTTTTTACTTTCTTCTTCCACGATGCATTGCCTTGGTGAAATAGCACTTTCTTTCGCTTCAAATATGGCCATTTTTTTCACAATTTCGTCCTTCAAACGGTCCAATAACGTTATGTAACAGTCGCTGTTGATAGGCCTTCCTTTTTCAAGGTAGTGAATAGAAATTATTCCAAGTACATCCTAAAATACACACGCTACAAGTATAATCTTGCTTGCCGGCTGTTTATCCACGCTTTGGCGCGGGTTCATCGTATCTAGTCCACTTGGATGACAGTCGATTGGACTTCGGAGTGAAATTATGAAGCCATGTTTCATTCATTGTTATATGTATATCGACGCAAAAACTCTGGTTTTTTAAGCCTAAACGCCTCCAAACACTGCTCCGAATCATCGAATCGTCGTTGTTTTTGGCCAAAAGTGAGTTTGCGTGGCCCCCACTTTGCACAGAGCTTTCTTATGCCCAAATATTCGTGAATGTTATGATGTATACGTTTATTTGATATTTTTAGCGTGCCTGCTATCTCGAACAACTTCAGTTTACGGCCATTCAAAATTATTTTGTAGACTTTTTTGATGTTTTCGGCGGTAAAAACCTCGTTTAGGCGTCCACTGTGTTCACCGTCTTCGGTACACATTTCATCACGTCTAAACTTAGCATAAGAATCATTGATGATCGATTTTAATAGGGTAGTGTTCAGGAACTTGTCATCAGGCCAAGTTTTTGCTTTAACTGTATTTGGTCCTTTCAGAAGTCAATATTTTATCAACACGTGAAATTTCTTTTTAACCATTTTTTTACAAAAACAAAAGTTGCTTCACTCAAAATGATATAATTCACCAACTATTGACCGTACAGCTGTCGAATTTATACACGCGACTTTTGAAGGTTATGGCTAACTAAAAGTCATATGGATTCAATTCTAGTAGCGCCATCTATGTATCAGGCCGGGTACTTTTCAATTGACCTGTTATGTTACTGAGCCCAAGGCAATAGCTTATGCCACATTTACTTGTAATTATGTATGTATGTGTATACATGTACATACATACATACATACATATTTGTATACAGTACACATGTACGAAAGTATTTACATGGCATACGCCGGGGATAATAAACCACACAAAACAGTAGTAAACTACACAGAGCCCATGAGATGGAGCTGATAATTTAGTTTGTAGACATAACTTTACAAGTTAGCAAATATGTATACGTGTACATATGTATATCTGTATGTGTGTATGTATGTATGTGTGACTAAATTTAACTGTAATAAATGCTACTATGCCACATTTTGGGCGGCACAACAATTTAAAATTGCCCTAAAGAGATTAGATGAAGCGGTAAAATCACATGGAAATTACTACATACATCTATAAGTCTGTATGCATGCAAGTGTTTTTGCCGTGTGTATGTGTGTCTGTATGTATTTTGAAATATTTGGGCAAATAGGCGCATTGCTACTTTTTACAGGGTAACTAGCAGTGCAATTTCCGAATTTTGCGCTCCCAAATGTGGGTGCTCAAATGGGCACATACGCTTAGATACTCATATGAGTACATGAATACATACATACGTATACTTATATATATATATACACCGCTTACTTACAGTATGTGCGGAAAAGCGCCGTAAATAACCGCACCATGAGCACTTGTATGATGAATTTTCTCGTGTAATTACGTTGTAGTTATGAGTTTCGGGATCGAGTGTGTGTATATGTATGTGTGTAGATATTGTAGGTTATATCCAATTTTGGACAACTCACAACCCTTAAGGGTACTTTGTGCTGTTGTTAAGTGTTGAATTTACTTAAATAGCAGGTCAAATGCAGTCCTGAGGGCGGAAGCCACCACAAACTTTTCATTTTGCAGCGCTGAGAGTATTTCGTAGAATACTAGATGTGAGCGGATGGGGCATAGGTCAGCTGGGTAATTTGGTAATTGCGAAATTTGCATTGGGCATATAAACAATTTACATACATATGTACATACATACATTTGTATGTACATATGTATATATGATTTGGTGAAATTTTTGATTATAACTCGTTGGCGAAAAGTTTGAGCTGGTAATAGCTATGTATGTTTGGTGAGTTCGAAGCTTGCAGTTTTTTAGCTTTTGCAGTTTTTCGCCGTAAATACGCTGAGATTGCAATGAAATTATACGTAATTGCATTGGTGAAGTGCAAATTGCATGGAAAATCGATTGTAGCTCAAATTGAGATTTTTTGGTAATACCGTTAAATACACGCAGCAGTCGAACTTTGAAAACAACTTTCCAGTTTGGAGATGAGAGAATTTTCACTTTTTATATCCTTTAGCGAACTGTAAAATTTTTGACCTAAACTACGCAGCCGAACTATAAAGACCTCCTATGCCATCTTAGTGATAGATCGCGGCACATGAACCCTAGCTGTTTAATCCATTTAAAAAGCGTTAACTTCGGTCGCACGGAATCTATAATTGAAAATGAACGACTTAACGCATTTAACGTCGAGATCTTAGAATGAGAGCGTACATATTATAGCTTGTGCAAGAACTGAAGCTTCCCGACCTTTCCAAGTGACATCGCTTCGCTCTATGAGCTTTTGAAAGTTCCAAGAAGGTCCAACGTTTTCGAGCCGCATTTTGGTCGAAGAGCAAACTTAAGAGATTCAAGATCCGCCATTCCATACAGAAAAAGGGCGGATTGGTGTGTTTTATGTCCCGGTGGGATCATCAAATCATTCAAAAATGATGCCGATGAGAACGTAACCGCCAATGGCCACCATTATCGCCCCATGATAACCGACTATTTCATGTCTGAAATTAAAGCTCAAGATACCGGCGTCATTTGGTTCCAACAAGATGGCGCCATTTCCCACACAACGCATCAATCAATAGATTTATTGAGAGAACATTTCGGTGAGCAGATAATTTCACGTATTGGGCCGGTCGTTTGGCCAACAAGATGATGTGATATCACACCGTTCAACGTTTTCGTGTGGGGACATGTAAAGTCTAAACTCTATACGAACAATCCCGCTCCGATTCAGGCCTTGGAGCAAAATATCACGTGTGTCGTTCGCCAGTTACCAGTAGAAATACTAGAACAAATCATGGAAAAATGACTCAACAAATGGACCATCTGAAACGTAGCCGCGGCCAACATTTGAAAGTGATAATCTTCAAAATTTAATGCCAAAGAATGTTCTTTCGAATGAAAATAAATTAAATGTGAAGCTTCTGTATTTTTCAACTCACTCAACATTAATACTTACCATAAGATCAAATTTATTAGACAATAAAAGAGGTAACGCTTTAAAATCGTATATTAAGTACTCGAGCTCCTAAGATAGACGTTTTTGTTATTTTGAAATTAAAAAATTGAATTTAGAACAAAAATGGAGGGGTGCTTTACAGAGCAACCTACATTGCTTTAAAAAAACAAAAACATTTCTAAAGCCATAAGATCCGTAACAGCCGGGATATAAATATACAATCCAAAAGGTAGAGTTTATTTTATTAGTCGAGCAATTTTTAATTGTTAAGTGTAATAAAGTGTGCGAAATGATTTGTTAATATGGTGAGGTTATTATGAATAAAACAAGTGATTACGGGTGTTAAAAGCGTTTCAAAGGTGGCCGTGAAGACGTTGAAGATGACGAGCACCCCGACGAGCACCTTCAGCACATCAACTACCGATGAAAACGTCGAAGAAGTGAAAGCAATGTTAGGAATGATCGCCGAATCACAATCAAAGTAGTCGCATATCGGTTAGATCATGTCATTGACTTTTTTTTTTGGAATGTTTCGGTTATGAATCGTGGGGCAGCAAAATTTTTCCCAAAATTGGATTTTTAACAAAAAAAAAAAATAAAACAGCGGCGAACCAAAGTTGTTCAAGAATCCCTAAATGAAATCAGCGACGATGCACGTGTTGTAACAGCTGGCGAAAAATGGATGTAAGGGGTCAGTAGGGTAATATTTTTTCAAAACATTTTTTTGTTTGCATTTTCTGTTCCCTTATATCCTTAGAATTAATGTAGAAACCCACTTTGCCATTGGTAGGTTTCGAAAATGGCCCAAAAATAATAATATCGCTCGACGTTCGGAGCACTCGGAGTGCACACCTCAAACTTTCAACGCGTTTTTCTCAAAACACACTTTTTTAAACTGGCGGACATATTCCGGTCGAACTACTCAACCGATTTGCTTAATTTTTTTTAGATGTTCACACAACGCCTGACTATCGTCCCTACTAGTTTCAAAATTTTTTATAATTTATTGACAGTATTATGACAAAATTTATGTAAAAAAACATGGGGAAAATTAAAAAAAAAAAAGTTAATTACTTTTTTACTATTTATCAACATGTTTTCATGATTCTAGTAGGGATGAAACCATTCACGTATTTTTTAAGAATAAATTGGGTTTTTAGGTTTCAGATGATCCAAACATGAGAAATCCTGTCCTTCATTCACCCAGCCATTTCTCCGACAGATGTCATCAAAAAAAAATCCGAAAAATTTTTTTTATACACTTCACGATACCCTACTGACCCCTTAAAGACAAGGGAAAGTGCATATGAACGTGAAGGTTATGCTTACTGTGTTCTTTGATCTTACTGATGCATTACATCATGATGTATTGGCGAAAACAATTTTGTAACGATGCCATAGCCTCCAAAAAATAAATAGAAGTTAAAAGAGCTAAAGGCTATCCTAAAAATCGAATTTGAGTGTTTCGACGATTGAAAGAAGCGCTGACATAAGAGCATAATACCGAATAAGTACTATTTTCAAGGCGTTGACAATGATGTGGAAAAATAAATAAATGTTTTTTTTCAAAAAACAAAAGTTCCCTTTTGTAGTACCCTACGATTGGAATTTAAGTGTGTTCAGCCTAATCTGAAAAAAGAGAGACCTCACAATCTGCGCCAACTACCGTGAGATAAGCCTCCTCAACATCGCATTTATATAAGGTTCTATCGAGCGTATTGAGTGAAAGATCCGTCAACAGGCTAATTGGACCTTAGCAGTGTGTCTCCAGACCTGGAAACTCAACAACTGACCAGGTATTTACCATAAGCCAAACCATGGAAAAGACCCGCGAAAAGAGAATCGACAAACATCACCTCTTCGTCGACTTCAAAGCTGCTTTTGACGGCAAAAAAGGCGCTGCCCTTATGCCGCGATTCTAAATTTGGTATCCACGCAAAACTAGTAAGGCTGTTGAAACTGACGTTGAGCAACGCCAAAAGCTCCGTTAGGATCGGAGAGGATTTCTGTGTGTCTGATTGTGAACGAGGACAAGACGAACTATCTTCTGTCATCAAACAAACTGTAATCGCATTCGCGACTTGGCTGCCACGATAATATTGACAGCCATAAGAATATCTCTTGCCAACCGGTGATACTTCGGACTGAGTAGGCAACTGAGAAGTAAAGAAGACAAAACTCTTTTAGTTACTCATCATCCTCGTCCTGCTTTATGGTGCGGAAGCATGGACGATGACATCTGACGAGTCGGCGCTACGAGTTTTGAAGAGAAAGGTTCTGCGGAAGATTTATGATGCTTTACGCATTGGCAACGGCGAATACCGCAGTCGATAGAACGATGAGCTCTACGAGTTATACGACGACATAGACATAGTTACTTAGAATTCAGAGATACAAAATAATTTTTTTTCATTGAGTTTTAAAATTAATAAGAAATAAAGAATTTTTCCAAAAAGAATCAAACTTTAACTGTTAATATCTTTTAAACGGTTGGGTCTACGAAAAAATCATTGGAGACTTTTTTTGTCGAGCATTCAATTTCCTACAAAATCAAAGGAATGAGATATTTTTTCAAGTAGTTGGAAGCGAGATATAAAGTTTTCTATCTGATAATAAGTAAAAATAGGACACTGTATGTAGGAGGGCCTTCCCGTTACAGTTAAAAACTCATATTTAGAGAGGCTTTCTTAGAGGTGTCTAGGAACCTATTTTTCCGAGTATTAATCGAAAAAAAAAATTTTGAATTACCCTAATGTACTCTGTATTACAATCTAAGTTGTTCTTATGATTATCTCAAATGTCTAAGCATGAAGCAATAGGAAAATAATAAGGACATAAAGATAATTAAAATTATAATTTTGAACCTTGCACTTATATAATATATATGTATACATATATGCATTTACTTGTTCATGAAGTATTTATACAAAACAAAACTTCTGCTATTGAATTATACTAAAATTCTATTTATATTTGTTTGTGTATGTGTTAAGCAATAAAAACTTACTTATCCAATTGCTCTCGCAGTTCTTTCTCGAACGTTGGCGACACACAATGACTCTGTAATGAGTAAGTAAAAATAAAAATGATTTGAGTTTAAAATGTCATTATTGGAGAGTTAAAATTGTAATCACAAAGTATTGGAAATAATCATAAAATGCGACACCATGATTGGTAAGCAATAAAAAGCGGACACTATGCTATGTAAAAATCGTAATTATTTACGCTTTTACACGAGCATAACATACATATGCATACATACAAAGGAGTGCATACGAACGTCATTTACATAACTTTAAGTGCGCACATCAATTAAAAATTACATAAAAAATTTAAACATATATGTATGTACGTATGTATATTAGCTTGGCTGTGCTGAAAAGCCGAAGAAAATGTCAATTTGATTGACATTTATGAGCGCTAAAAAACAAGCATAAAATTTAAAATAAAAATTCTAAAACACTTAATGGCAGACGATAGTGCTTTGTAATCAAATTTATGACTTGACTTTTAATATTTTTTGCTATTTTGTGATAGTTCCGTGTCATGACAATTGTGACAAGCACTTGAATGGTCATAAATGTTGTTTGAAATTTTTTTTATACATATTTCTATGCATATTATAAAGTAAAGATTTCTTGACTTCTACAAAAAATAATGGAAATAATTAAATTCACAAAATCTTTAGGAATATTAAAATGCAATCTCCAAAAGACTTGACTTCCCTGGTCAACAGAAATTTAATGCCAAAGAATGGATAATTCCAATTAATTCTGCTTTCTCTAGACTGGATAAGGAAACGAAACAAATGAATCTGGTAATGATATAAGGCGACGATAAGACGAAATATCTCCTGTCATCAACTGCCATCAAAAAAAAAAAAAAAAACACAGTAGTCGCATTCGTGACTTGGCTCCCACGTCACTGTTGATAGTCATAACTTCGAAGTCGTAGATAATTTTAATAATTAATAAAGGCTCAGCCAATACTTGGATCTATGCTTACGACCCCGAAACAACCGATCAATCGAGGGAATATAGTGCCAAAAGAGAGCCGAGACCAAAAAAATCGCACCAAAGTCGCTCAAAAATCAAGGTCATGTTGACTGTTTTCTTCGATTATCGTGGTGTTGTGCATTATGAATTCCTTCCAACCGGTCAAACAGTCAACAAGGAATATTATTTGAACGTTATGCGTTGTTTGCGTAACGCTATCCGCCTGAAAAGGCCGGAATTGTGGAAAGACAATTCTTGGTTTTTACACCACGATAATGCACCATCCCATACTGCCCTCGTAATTCGTGATCATTTCGCCAAAAACTCAACCCATATCGTTCCGCAACTACCGTATTCACCTGATCTGGCGCCGTGCGACTTCTGGCTGTTCACCAAGCTCAAAAGACCGCTCTGGGGACACCGTTTTTATACGATAGAGGATATTCAAGCCGCAGCGAAGACGGACCTGAAGGCCATCCCGGAAAGTGTCTACAACCAGTGTTTCGCAGACTGGAAAATCCATTGGCATAAGTGCATTGCATCGGGAGGGGATTACTTTGAAGGGGATGAAATTGATTTGGAAGAATAAATAAAGAATTTTCAAAATAAATACAATGTAAATTCTTCTCTCGACGAATAAAAACCAAACTCTACCAATCACTTATAATTCCCGTCCTGCTATATGGTGCAAAGGCATGGACGATGACAGCATCTGATGAGTCGGCGTTTCGAGTTTTCGAGAGAAAGGTTCTGTGGAAGATTTATGGGAACGTTGAGCTGTACAAGATATACCACGACATTGAGATAGTTCTACGAGGTAATGGACGGAATCACTCCAGCTCTGAGAGGATTCGACGCAGTGCTTGCTGGGTAAAGCAGAGCAAGAAGAAGACCTCCACTCCTTTGGAAAGACCACGTGGAGCAGGACCTGGCTATACTTTTAATCTCCAATTGGCGCCAAACAATGAAAAGGGATAACGACTGGCACGCTGTTGTAAGTTCCGTTATAATCGCGAAAGCCGTGCCCGCGCCAATGAAGAAGAGCGAGAATGGGTAATTGCCAAGATCGAAGTTTATTTTCATGCAAATGTTAGAAGAAAGAGAAAAATATAGTATGAAAAAGTTGGAAGATCACTATTATGAATAATAAAATCGAATTTTATTTTGAAAAAAAATTTCAGTAAATTCCCTAATAAAGATTAATTCAAGGAATTTTTTTGAATCGTAACAAAATCGATCCATTCCTGAAGCGGTTGTTTATTGGTGATAAAAAGTAGGACACTTCCGAAAACATCAATAGTCGTGGTTGAAACGCGGCAAAGCCGAAGCAATTGAAGCCAACAAAGGAAGCGGCCAGATTTGATTGAGAAGTTTTTAAGTATACCTGGAAGCATGTGATTACTTCCTGTTGCTAAGTATGTGAGTTTTCTGGTGACTATTGCAGATAGTGCGAGCGTTTCTATGATAGTGCCATTAGGAAGTTATCTTCAATATGCCAACAAGTCATCGGACGAAACGATGCTCATTTGACTTAAGGGGTTAGGAGAAGTCAGATATATTTTTTTTTGCATTTTCGTTAAGTGTAATATCTTAAAAATATTTTCTGAAAATTTCACGTTGATTCGACTATTAGTTTTTGAGTTATTCGACAAATAACAAAGAGAGCTCGGGCACTTCAAAAAGCTTGTGTGAAACGCGTTTTTCTCAAAACTATGTTTTTTGAACCGGGGACAACTGTAACTCGAAAACCACTCAGTAGATTTTAATGAAATTTTTACAGCTTTTAGAACACATAATAAACTAGGGTCTGAACGAAGGATTTTTTTCAAAAATTTCGATTTTTTAAGATCAATTAACTGTTGATATTTTCCCAAAAATTTAGACAAAAATTTTCTTAGGCCGCCATTTTGTTAATTTATGAAAAAAAAAAAAAAAAAAAAAATTCTTTGATCTGGCCCAGGATTATCTATTTATAAAATTAATTTTTTTTGTCGGATTGTTTTAAGATGAATCTCCAAGGTTGTCACCGCAAGTACCTTTTTTTTGAAAGTGAGTCAACACAAACACCTTTAACTTTGGAAATTAATTTTTTTTTAAATTTCATGACTTCAAGTCAACACATTCTATAATAATGCCATATTACTACTTTTGTAAAATAACACGATTTAGTAGCAAAAATACTGAAAATTCTCATTTTTTCGTGCCTCTGACTACCCCTAACCGCTTAAATCATTCTGACTAACTTTAATGAGGTATCCGCTTACTCTTTTGCTTTAATTCAACTGGCTAACTTTGTTGCTGCTTTCACATGAAAATTTTTTGACAAGAGAGCAGAGAAATGACCAATCGAACACAGCTTTCATTGCAAACAAGTAAAAAGTCCACTTTTAAATTCTAAAGTAATTTCGGAAATTATTAATTTGTGATCATCTCATCTTGTCGTAGTAAATATTTCCAGGTCGTGCGATTTGACGCCGTCAGACTATTTCCTGTGGGGCTACGTCAAGTCTATAGTCGATGCCAACAAGACAGCGATGATTGATGAGCTTCGTACGTTTGGACTTTTGCAAGCATGTCAGTGGTGGCCATGCAAAAGAAATCGATTTCCATAAGTAATGGCATCGAATGTACTTTCACAGGAATAAATAATTTCATTGCTTTTTGAAGTTCTGGTATGAAATTATTAAGAGGCAAATGGTTGGAAAACACTGACTTCCGTATGGTATATCTTTATTGTATGTATATATGTATACTCAGGCTTACATACATACATGTAAATTTATAAATAGCACTCATATCGATGTGTGTGCGTTGTCAAGCGGCTGAGTGAATGCGTAATGTCATTAATATGTATTTATGCGTGTAGTAAGTGAGTAAGAGTGGTTAATCAAGCGGAAGTCAGATATTAAAATAAAAGAAAATACAACTGCAGACGCATATGATTATAGATACCACACACACACACGCGCGTGCAAACTGCTGACCAGCGACATTTAACAAAAAGAATAATGTATATACTTATGTACATATGTATGTACGTATAAGTGTGTAAGTATGTAAATAAAATATAAGCAATGAGCCAATATCACAAGTGGCAGCCGGCAAAGGAAAGTCATCAAAAATCATTGTCGTAAAATTCTTTCACGATTCTCTAGACTGGCTGCCGTCAAGTGGCAAGTGCTTGCGCTCCTCTGCTAAGCGTTTTTCTTGCATGATTTTAGCACTTTGTTTTGCTTAACGTGGAAGTTGCTGTATTCACACACACATAAACATATTACTTTGTTTTTGCTGTTGCGTGCGGGTAATCTCTTGTTGGTGGTGTGATTGGCGCCAAAGCCCAGCGGTTGGGGCAGCATTTGTGGCGCCACAATTTGGGTGTGGGTGCAGCAGCTGCCACAGCAATGAGATTGGACACAAGACAGTAGCTAAGCAAATGACATGTTCGTTTGACATGACATGACAGGCGAGCTGGCAAGCCAGAAGGCTGGAGGTCGTCTCAGCTATTTTGTGGCGTTGGTGGTTTTACTTCTTCAGCGTAATCTCACTATGAAGTTGTTAGTGATATTTATTTTTTAACGCGTTTCTGGGGTGCAGTTTTGACTTGGCTATTATCACCAAGGTACGCACTAATAAATATGTAAATAGTATATAATGTAGGGAGCGATAAAAGTATGGAGATGCACGCTGTGGAATGGGCCGCACTGTTTAATTTTTTTAATTTAAATTAACTGCAATTTTTTTTTTTGATTTTTTGGTATGGTGGACTTTTTTATATTAAAATTGGTGAAACATTTTTTTCCTTCCAATTCAATGAGTGTTTAAATTAGTATAAATTCCCCCCTCCAATTACATCGCTCCATCTGGAAAAGCAAGGTCACACTTTATATATTATATAGTTTCAAAACTTGGGAGGAGGGCTGGTGGAAGGGTTTACTGTCAACAGCTCTATATCAACTCCATCGTCAGACCTCCTGACTATTGCAGTGTTTTCCAAGCCGAGCTTTCAGCCATTAAGGTAGCAGTAGATTTATTGCTCCGGAGTGCAGTCTCCTTCGGATAAGTGATCATAAACTCAGATAGCAGAGCGGCGATACTAGCCTTGAACTCATTAACAATACGTTCACGGTTGGTCGAGTGGTTTTGTGATAAGATTGGTATGGGTGCCCGCCCACAGCGGAATTGCAGGAAACTGTAAAGCTGATGAGCTAGTAAGGAAAACTTTAGAACCGCTAACGGTAGAATGAGAGTGAATTGGTGCTCTCGTATCCCCTTGCGTTCTACTACTAACTGGGCTGAGCTGGGCTACCATCGGTACCTGCGCTGTCGTAAAAGCCTTTTGGCCCAAGATAGATAGCAAGAGATCTACTGATCTCTTTGCCCTCAGTAAGGCTAGCTTTTCTCTAATTGTGAGGTTTTAGCAAGCCATTGCCCTATTGGCGTCCATGCTGTAAGGTTGGGCATCTTAGCGCACACCGTCTGTAAAGTTATATAGAAAAAGATGAGGTGGAAACAACTCAAAACTTTCTTCTTGACTATCTCAGGTTCCTAGGAGCGTGTACCTTCAGACCTACCGCCGAACTAGAGGAATTACTTCCACCCTCATTAACTTCTTTTTTGATTATAAACCTCGTCGCGATACTTGTCATCCGTGCTACAGGCATACTATCCAAGTTCTGTTCCTGATTTGAATCAAAAAGTAAAAATTTTCCACTTTAGACGACGTTAAAACAAAGACTTTCCATTTCGTAGTGATTCTCAAAGAATTACAGAAATTCTCTCTTCTTTCAACTGCATTTTTGAAAACTTATTATTGCGTCGTTGAGTTTATTTATGGTGACCTTTTCTCTACTCACATAGCACCGAGGCGCAGTGAGCCTTTCCATTAATTGATTGAAGCTAGAAGGGAAGTTCAGAGAGAAATTTTTCTGTAAGGAGGTCTCATTCTCCTGGGCGATTGCCAGATCCTTTAGCCTAGAGTAGAACACAGCATATCTTCTGAACTACTTGCTGTTAAAAGAGTTCAGCTTGCCGCAATCTTGGGTGCTCTTACTCGACACTGGCCAATAGGCATACATGAAATAAGGTTAAAAATCTGGGCGGACGTAAGATGACAAAGTTGTATTGAGGAGGGTGAAAATGCGATTGAAGATATACTGGTAGCGCTGTTGAAAGACTAGACTTACAGATCTTCGTGGTCTATCATTGTGGCTAAAGATGTCGCAAAATATCGTAAAGCATCGACCAATCAAAGTAGAAATCAGAAAACTATTATGTGTAACCTTTCTAAGCGCTTCCCAGTTCAAGAAACTCGATGAAGTATTAAAAATTGATATCAAGTCACTCTTAGGGTTCTAAAAAAGCGTTGACATTCTATATGGCGTGCTTCAATTAAACTAAATATTCATCTGGCATTAGTAAGGAACAGTAGATCTAAGACATAGACTCTATTTAACATTTTGAGGTACATATTAGACTCCTGCATGCCAGCTCGAAGTTAAGAACTAGTTCCTCAGTTTTCGAGATACATTCCTAAAATTTTGCGCATGTCATTCTCTCATCAAGAAGCTGCTCATTTGAGCTTTCGATATGGAATTATTATAGCTGGACTGAACGATCAAAATTAGTGCATACAGAGCTTTTTAATTTGACAAAGCAACTAGATTATCTAGAAATCTGGGCCCGTTCCAGTTACATAGCCTATCGTGGGATTATTTATACGGTTCGATTTTATCGCTTGTGGTTTATTTACGCCAGTTTTTTTGAAATTACGTTTGACGCGAGACAACTTCTAGAAGGCGTTATTTTCTTCAAAGAATGTCACCAAACTTGTGACAAAAGCAACGACCTGCATTAAGCGAACTTTAGGTGTTGTGACGGAAAAATCATTTAAACTTCCACTTTTTTGGACAAAAAATCCGGAAAGAAAACTCTAATTTTTTCAGAATATGCTAATATGTACTCTGTGGTTTTCCAATATTAACAGACAGCTAAGATTGACTGACTTTCCCAACCGAAGTTGAACTAAACGATTTGTGAGGCTCTATAATCGGTTAAAATTTATTCAGTTAGACAATCCAACAGATTTCCATTACCAGCTTCAAATTATTAAAAATAAAAGTAATGCGTAGTAGCCAACATACCTCATCAGAGACAACAAACCGAAACCACCGCCCACCTATTTACCAGCGTAGACTGGCTTCATGAATCAAGCACTTCATTTGAATATTTGTATTGCGAAGTTAAATGCAAAGCATTTTGCAACAATTTATCATTAGAAATATACGCATAATTGAATAGCTTAAAAAATAGCCCGAAGCAATAAAAATTTCCATACGTATGTATATCTCCCAGCATCGGAACAACCCCAGAACGCAGAGCAACCACCAGCCAGCTACGCTTTCATCTAGTGAGTTAGCGCTGTGGACCCCACTGGGGGCGCAGTTGTCGCAAACAAATCAGCGAGATTTTCGAAATTCCGCATTGTCATTCGCTCAAATAGGCACAGTTACCACGACGACTTGTCGGTTGCACGCTGCCATAATTAGCATAAATGAATCATATGAGCCATAAGCTGACGTATTCTATGGCAGAATTATAACCGATAACTCGATGGCGGGCAAAACATGCATATTCACTACACAGCGGGTGAGAGGGGTAGAGTTGAAGCGAAATTAAAATAAATTACAAGTGTCAGTTGAGCATATCCTGTGGACCGGACAGCCAGTCCGTCAGGCGTCTGTGCCGAAAATTTCTTTAAGCACGTCTGTCCGGGAGATTGTGTGTGTGTGATTTGAGAGTGAGACCGCGAGAGGGGAGAGGGAGTGTGTGTGCATCTGCATAAATATCAATTTGATGAGTATTCAAATGGACTTCATAGACGCACAAGTACTTGAGTGATATAAAGCAACAGGGGATGCCATTTGCCGATGCCCTTTGTGATATTGTTTATGTTGTTGTTGGCGTAGTAATACAATAACAAAAGACATTATTTTGGGAGTTTGTGGAAATTTGAATGCCGCTTGCAAGGGTTGATGGCAATTTTCAAACAGTTGCACGAATTAACAAAACAAATCCTGGCAACATGTTGCATTGGTGCGAACATAATGCCATGTTTTGACAAAGCCCCGAGCATACCGCACAGCTCAGGCGCAAGCCGGCCGGCATGTGGGCGGGTGGCGAGCAGTGGATATGACATAAGCCCGCTAGAGCGCCAACTTGGCTTTGCCGACTTTGGCAAACAACAGCAACAACAACAACAAGACAAGGCGGAACGCAAACAAGGCCGTAGGAAAGGACACGAAGCTGGCGGGGCGGCAGTGGCTATATCCGCTTGCGTGTGGCATGTGCACGTGCGTTGCCAAATGCACTGCCAATGCGGGGTGGGCACATTTTTTATATTTATTTGTTGCTGTTTTTGTTGGGTGTGGGTGCCAAGGTGGTTGTTTGGCGGGTTGCTTGGTTCGTTGAGCCCACCACAGCACAGGAAGGGCTTAAATTTTATACTTGTTGTTGCACATAGTCGCCGTTCAGCTTGAGTAGATTCCTCGGCTTCACTTCGGCTTTATAGAAAATATGAGGCGGAGATTTCCCGAAAATATGAACATGCGTAATATTTAATTAACATTAAGCATTAGCATTAAAATCACTGGATGGTGGTGTGTCTGTGGATTGCAAAGCCGCAGATGAATGGCACGAAACACTTGCTGTTTTCTGTAATTTTGATAAATATGCATGTGTAAGAGTGTCTACAAATGAGTGACTGTTCGGGATTTGTGAAAATGAATTATGAATGTTGTAAATTTATTGTTGCCGTGCTGACATTTAGTCAGAGCAATGGGGAGCAGTGGAGAGCCGAAACCGCCAAAGCGTTGATTATTATTTGATTGCTTTATGTATGAGCTCGAAGACCAAAATTGATTGCTAAATAATTGAAAATGACCATAATATCTCCACATTGTGAGACTATTCTATCTACTGCTGGGGAAAATAATTCGAGCTGAAATCTGAGTAGAGAAGTTATAATCTTCTACAATAGTGTACAGCTGTTGGCGTACGCCGATGACATTGATATCATTGGCCTGAACAACCGCGCCGTTAGGCTTGCTTTCTCCAGACTGGGTCTGGTAGTGGAGGAGGGCAAGATAAATATCTCCTCTCATCAAACAAACAGTCGTAGCACTCACCACTTGGCTCCTATGCCACTGTTGACAGTCATAACTTCGAAGTCGTAGATAATAGATCGACATTGGCTTTGTTCAGCGAATTTAGAGGCAGTGACTACGCTGGCTAGGACATGTCGTCCGAATAGACGATTGACGCGCTGACGTAAACTCTGCTATAGCCGCGTAAGCGGTGTCTAAAAAAAGATCAATAAAAACCGTTAACTTTGGCTGCGCGGAAGTTCTAGTACCCTGCCTAGCTGGATTTCTTATAGTACAATACGATATGGTACAAAAGGATCTTTGTCTTGATTCTTATCTATATTCTATAGAGGTCCGATCTGCACAATATATATTTGGAGATTGTAGCGTTGCTTTAGATCATAATTTATGCTTCTGTTGAAATACTTTTGCAGAAACCATCCCTGTAGCTCAGTGCTTACACCGGAGTCGCCTCGTAGGCACTTCAAGAGGTTTTTTATTGATTACGTCGACGGTATCGAACAGTATGACGAACAGACTTCGGACGTATCAAACTGAAGACACACACAGACCGCCATTTACAGTAGAGCCATCAACACCTTTATCGACTCCCTCTTAGTAAATGACGTACTTGGAGTCGAATTACCACCATTGTAGACGAAGAGTTCGAGTTGCTCCGTGAATCTGGGGTGAACCCTTGCGCAAATTCGTTCTGGACACTGAAGTAGGTTAAATTCCTCATCTTCAGAATCGTATCCGATATACCAAATATAACAGGTCAATTGAAAAGTCCTCGGTCACCAGTATAAAATATATACTTTAGGCAAAATTCTCTTTTTTTTTATTCAACAAAGTTCCCTTTTATGTTGACACACTGATTATAGCGACCTTCCAATTCCTTATTTCTATAGTAGGATTTGTTCTTTGCTTCAAAATAGGCGATCACCTCTTCATTCAACGAAGATTTGTTCCCAGCGAGCATTCTTCTGAGGTCTGAGAACAGGAAATAGTCGCTGAGGGCCAGATCTGCAGAATGCGGTGGATGCAGAAACAATTCGAAGTCCAATACATGAGTTTTTGCCATCGCTTTCACTGACTTGTGACACGTTGCATTCTCTTGGTGAAACAGAACTTCTTTTTCTTCGAATGTGGTCGTTTTTCGCCGATTTCGTATTTCAAAAGGTCCAATAAAGCTGTGTAATAGTTACTATTGATGGCTCTTCCTTTTTCAAGGCAGCCAATAAAATGCATTTCATGCTCAAAATACAGGTCACATAAACTTGCCAAATGACTGTTGTGTTTTTCCACGTTTTAGAGCGGGTTCTTAGAGTAAATTCACTCGGATGACTGTCGATTGGATTGTGGTGTGAAATTATGGAGCCATGTTTCATCCATTGTTACATATCGATGCAAAAACTCGAGTTTATTACGATTGAACTTCCCCAAATACAACTCCGAATAGCTCGCCATCGTTTGTGGTCATAGTGAGCTCGCGCGGTACCTATTTTGAACAACGAACGTTCAGTTGATATCTCTAGAGAGCCTGTTATCTCAAATAATTTTATTTTACGGTCTCCCAAAACTAGTTTATGGACTTTTTTGATCGGTACCCAACCTCTTTTGGGCGTCCACTGTTTTCACCGTCTTTGAAGCTTATTTTCCCACTTCTAAACTTAGCATACCAATCTTCGATGGTTAATTTTCCTGGGGCAGTATCCAATAACTTGTCATCGAGCTAAGTTTTTGCTTCAACTGTAGTTTTATAACACGCGATATTCCTTTTTATCCATTTTTTTCACAATAACAAAAGTTGCTTCACTCAAAATGATATTATTTACACACGTCTTTTGCAGTATGAGGCTAACTAAAAATCAAATGGACTTATATGTAGTAGCGCCGTCTATAAAATGATGTGTTTTATTCCTTCAGATCATTCACTTCAAAAATCTTAAAATTAAAGTAAATAATGTCCTTGAACTCTAGAACATTTTATCAAAAAAATATCGAAATCGAGATATAATATAGCTGTCTGTGTAGACTTCTTAATAAAGTTAAGTGAAGATTTGCTATTGGTTATACGATAGTTTGATACCGAAAATGAGGTATACGGTTAAATTATTTAAGACTCCGATAGTATATATATATAATATAGAATAAGTCAGCAATTTTGTGCGACATTTTAATAACATTTAGTGAAAAAATCTGCAAATACCTTAGCTTAACTCGCAAAGTAAATATAATCACTAAAAATATTGCCCTACCCTCAATATGACCAGTATAGTTTTACTATTGAGTCTACTGTATACCATTTACGCCAGTCAATAAGTTTTCACTTTATTGAAATAACATCAAACATTCAAACGTTCATCTCTACACACTATTAACCACTTACCACACTGCAGCCGAAATTGCCGTATTTCAAAGGTTTGTAGTGGAAACGTGGCATAACAAACATAACAGCTGTCAAATTGAAATTATCATCAACAAAAAAAAAGAAAAAAAAATTGTAACCAACAAAAAAACACTTAATTTCGTTCTTAATTAATTGAATATACCGACTACATAAATTAGTATTCCTATTTTTGTTGCGATTGCACTAAAATAATAAAAATTATTTATATTTTCTTTTTGTACACGTGTTCTCCCTTTTACACCAGACTTCTTGCGCGTTCATAAATAAACAAGTACAACAAGCAGCGCGAGGGGAAAATGAAAAATTAAATAACACAACAAAAAAATCGAGAATCAACCGTCGTAAATAAATAGTTACTAGTGCTAGTGCGCTTTGAAAAGCTGCCGCTCGCAAACTGAAAAGCTGCGCCGAAACTAGCGAAAGCGTCTTGCAAAAGGTCGTCGGCATAGCAAACCACACAAACGCTCACACATAATATAACATACGTATGCATGTATAAAGGAGTAACAACCCTCGCTAAAGTCGCGACATGTCGTGCAGCCGGCCGGCATCTCGTGACCACTCAGTCTCACAACCAGGCGGCGGCTCAGACATTCAGCTGTTGGATGGCGCTCAGCTGTTCGTGACACTGAAATATTATTGTTGTTGCTTCCCTACTGAAGGGAGAGTGAATGCATCTCGGAGAGTGTAGTTGTTTGTTTTGATTTGTCGTGTAATCGATTAGGGGTCGCGGGGGTGAACGGGTTTAAGTGATGGCAGGTTAGAACTGGAGCTGTTGTCAAACATTGATGTTTGCTTGGACGAGTTGCATTTTAATAAAAATTATTTTACAGACATGTATTTAAAATGTTGTAGATATAGTATATTTATGTATATGACTATAGCGAACGCTTAAGCTTAAGTGGGTTTTTAGAGCTGAAATTGTATCAAGGTTTCTTTAGGAACGCGTATTTTATTTTTTGCCAAAGAAAAATCTCATGAAAACAAATTTGGATTACTACCTTGACTTTAAGACTGCTTTGTTTGGTACTTGACGTTTTTTTGCGAAATATTCAAATTAGATTAGATGGTGGAGCCTGTGGAGGACTATAGTTGCTGGATAGATAGTAACGGGTGGTCCAAGTGGAGGTACTTTTTTCAATAGTGTACCACTTCCAGCACGCAGTGAAGAAAATATTTATAACAGCCGTAGCTGAGAATGTACACGAAGACCATGGAGAGTCGATTCGGCATAGTTCGTAGCAACATCGCTTCGGTCTATGGGCTTCCAAGAAGTTCTGACGTTTTCGTACCAAATTTTTTTCGACGATGTGGCCCATTTCTGGCTCAATGCGTATATGAACAAACAAAATTGACGCATTTGAGATGAAGAGCAGCCTGAAGAGATTCAAAAACTGCAGTTTCATCCAAATAAAACGACGGTTTGGTGTGGTTTGTGGGCCGCTGGAATAATCGGTTCATACTTCTTCAAAAATGATGCCGATCAATGACGATCTCGCCAAGCTAACCGACTACTTGATGCCTGAAGTTGAAACTCGTGATATCGGCGACATTCGGTTTCAGCAGAACGGCGCCTCTTCTCACTCATCATATCAATCAATGGATTTATTGAGAGAACGATGAGCAGATAACTTTACGTTTTGGGCTGTTTGATTGGTTACCAAGATGATGTGATAGACTTCTCCTTTGGATATACATATGTAAAATCTAAAGTCCATACGAACAATCCCGCTTCGATTCAGGTCTGGACCAAATTACACTTGTGTTATTCGACAGTTACCAGTCGAAATGCTATTGAAAACGGATGGTCCATCTGAGACGTAGCCGCGGCCAAATTTTTAAAGAGATAATCTTTAAAAAATAAATTCCAAAGAATGTTCTTTCGAATGATAATATACATTTCCCATTAATTAATAATATTGAGGTTTCACGAAATGGATCAGCCTTTATAACACTGGTTCTTTATTTAGCCGTGTGGTTTTCAATGAGACTATACTCATTTCAGAGTTGATCTTCTTGACAGCCGTTTTTTGATTATTAAATTATATGTGTTTTATTCCTTCTTGAAAACCACATGTCTAAAAACCACTCTTTATTCGCGAATTTGGTTTTAATTTTGCAGTTATTTAAATTTCAAAAATTCGTCCATCCTAGGTAATACGCAATTCTACTTACATATGTATATTTATACGTAAGTTGATTATATGTTTTTCCACAACATTTTCATACGTAATCCCCACGTTTGCGAATTTATTTCAGTTTAATTGTGTAAAATGATATTTTATATGTGATTTTTTCAGTTTTAATAATCTGACAATGGCATTTTGTTCTGAAGGGGAATCGGATTTCAAAGCACTGTCAAGCATATTGTAGATTATTTGCCTATTGTTTTGGGCTTATTATTCTATGGTATAATCAACGTGACTTCTAAACATTTTCTATTTCTGTTCTTTGATTTTTTTTTTGTTATTTTCCATGACGTTAAGGCATATAACGGAATAAAAATCAGGAAGTTATGTGCACAAATATACTTTTATTTTAATACTTTCACAAATTCTTTTCATAATTATATTTACGAGTGCTGGATGAGATTTTTTATGTAATTAATATTGCTGAAACAAAGTTCTTTGGAAAATTCTTCTTCTAGGCTTTCTACTGCCACTACCTGTAATGAAAATATTCTAAACTGAATCGCTTGGGTTTTTAAGAACTTATTTGACGGTTAATGATTTCTGGTAATATCATTCGGAAAGCTATATTAATCCTTCGCATGAGCTTACTCTTGATTTCTTTTGGTAAATTTTGATTATAAAAGGTCTGTCGCAAAAGAAACAGGACTGTTAAAAAACAACAAAAAAATTAATATTTTTCAAAAGTTATATTTTTTTATTCAAAGTAGTTTCCTTGTGCTTCGATACTGCGTTTAGCCCGGTCAATTAGCATTTCAAATGAGTGTTTAAGGTCATTTTTCGGAATGCTCTTGAGAATATCGCTTATCGGCTTTTGGATAGCTGAAATGTCCTGAAACCAGTGTCCTTTCATGGGGAAATGAAGTTTTCCAAATAGGTAAAAATCACAGGGTGCCAGATCAGGTGAGTAGGGTGAGTGATTAATGGTTAATACGGAGTTTTTTGTCAAAAAATCAGTGACAAGCGTCGACCGATGACACGGCGCATTATCGTGCGACAGGCGTCAGGACCCTGCCTCACGGTATTGTAGTCGGGCACGACGAATGCGTGACAAAAGACGCTTCATAACACCAAGGTAAAACACAGCATTAATCATTTGGCCAGGTGGGGCAAACTCTCGGTGTACAATGGCCTCGGAATCGTAAAAACAAATCAGCATTGTCTTTATTTTTGACTTCTGAAGACGACTTTTTTTGGCCCGACTTCTGATCGTCACAGAAGTACTCACGACCTTCTTGAAATCGCTTAAACCACTCACGCACATTACTACGGGATAAACGTTTTTCACCATTTGAAATGTTTCTCTTTGCTCAAAATGCATTTTACGACCGATGGCCAAAACCTGCTGTCACTTTTTGATCGATAACATCGATTGTAGTTAATCAATTGTCTTAAAATTTTTACGAAATGTTAACTTTTCAAACTTTTTATTTCATATACCCACAATAGGTGGCGCCACCAGAAACAGTTATATTTAAAAAGTTCTGTTTCTTTTGCGATAGACCTTGTAATTTACATCTGTCATTAGTTATTTTGTCGGTTCTAAGTAAGCAAGTTTATTGCGAAGAAAAATATTTTAAGCACATTTAAACGATATTACGAACACATAGCTCCAAAATTATGACCATCAAAAGTGAACCACCGATCAAAACCAATCATTTATTATTATCGTTTCCCATCACACCCGTTTTTAATATCCCTCTATATTTAATACACTACAGGTAAAAAATTAATGACGATGCTGTTTAAGATTTTTTTTTTTATATGTAGACGTTGAAAAATTATAAAACTCTGTCTTTATTGCCTCAACTCATGTTCTAAATTCATATAAAATTTGTGGGAATATATTTTCACATAGGCATATCGACATGCAAATAACTCCTTTCCGTTCTACAGAAATCGTTTGAAGTGATAAAGTGTTTGGAGGATCGCCTTGACACTATGTCGAAACAGAGTTCGATCATTGTTACAATCCGTATCAACATGAATGTCTTTTTGAAATCGCTGTTTTGCTTTCGTCATAAAAAAGCCTATCATAAAACCTATTGTTCCGTCATCTCAAAATCTTGATAACTAGACAATCTGTATTTTAATTCTTTTTTTTTTTAATTTTTGAGGAATAATTTCTATATCTTTTTTTTTTCTACTGGCCAGACAACGCTTACGCGGTTATAGTCGAGTTAACAACAACGCGCCAGTCATTTTTTCTTTTCGCTATTTGGCGCAAATTAAATATTCCAAGTGCAGTCAGGTCCTTCTCCACCTGATCTTTCCAACGGAGTGAAGGTTTGCTTTTTTATCTGCTTCCACTTCTTCCGCACCATACAGCAGAACGGCAATGATGAGGGACTCGTAGAGTTTGTTCTTTTTCGCTCGAGAGAACACTTTACTTTTCAATTGCCTACTCAGCCCAAAGTCGCACTTGTTGGTAAGAGTTATTCTGCGTTGGATTTCAAGGCTAATTTTTTATAAGACATTGAAAATATATTTTCGAATAAGATCCCAAAATATCTACTTGAAAAGAAGAGAAGGAGATGGAACAGTGCCACATGCCTTCAAGACAATTGGCGAGAAAGAAAACCTTGAACAATGGCAAGATCGATCGACAAAGGAGAGCAATGGAAGATGGATCATTAAATTTTTCAAAAATATCTGTACAATATGAGAAAAACAGAAAGTCCTACACATATTTATGGAGACGATCCACTTGACGATGCAAACCCAAACCTTTTTAACCCTGGACGTGCTTTGTTAGTCGATTCGTCGAACAAACAACGGCAAAATAACAATGCCCGTCCAAGGTTAAGTACCACCATGAAAAGAAGCGCGGAGGACGCAAGCTTGGACAACTAAATACGGTAAATCTAAACGAAAAAATTATAGCTAGTGGCGAAAACTGGGAACAAATTGCCTCGTAGACATCCCAGGACGCAAGGGGAATAGAAACTGATTTGTAAGGGTCCATAGTCCATTTTGGAAGCCTTGCTCTCTAAAGTAGCGTGAAAACGTTCCAAGCGAGACAAGGAAAAATTTCATGGAGAGTGTTTTAGTGGATACACCACATATGTAGCATGACAATCCCGAAGAAGATATTTTAAATCCTCCTTCCTGTCCTAAAACAAAAACATAAAAAATGGCCAATAATTATAAAACCAGTTATGAAATATTAAAAACCCTTTAGGATGCTATAAGAGGATTAATTTATAATCGGCAGAAGTAAACATACCAATTTGGCGCTAAACTTTGAAGTTATTTGCAGTCGTAAAATGTCAAATCAAATCTATTTTCTGGACTTGAACATCACATTTATTCATTTTTTCATTGTTTCATTGCAGTCTATTCCGTATCCTCGAATTTACCTTATAAAAGAAGATTGCTCGACAAATAACTGCAATCCTTTGGTAGGCGCTGCTAATCCTTCCAGTGTATTTCTGATGGAAAGCTTCTCTTGAATATATCGCAGCCCTCCGAGATCGACGCGTCATGGTTATGTATTCTTCCACAAATTGCATGTAGAGTTTAATTCGAAGCGCTGAAAAGTGCGTTAGATCTTTAGGGTTGTTCGGTATTAGTGCATACGCATGACAGCGCTGCATCTGAGAACCCTTTTTTCTCAACATTGCAACAATCAAAATCAATAATTTATCGCGTAGAGTGGGTGTCATGTAGTTTGTTGTCACGCGTCTCACGAATTTTGCATTTAATTTTAACGCTCTTTAGCAATTTTATTGAAATAAGAGCATGATGAACGGGCGGAAAAAAGTATAATGAAACGGCCCGAATGTCAAATAACAACTACAAATATTAATGCAAGCCTGTTTTGAAATAATTTAAAAAGGGGAACTTAACACAAGGGTAGTTTGCATTATTGCAGGGTTGTTTTGCAAATGACACCAGACGGTAATGTGATGAATCATAAGTGCAAATAAAACGCGAAAAAACGCACGCAAACTATGAAAGGCGAATGAATTTTATAGAGTTTATGCTGAACTTCAAATGATGTGGTGTGTTAGGAACGAATATATGTATTTCCAAAGTTAGCAAAATATTGTAGTTTTTAGCAACCTTAAAGAGTTTCTTGAATTTAGAGTGCAATAACCATGTCGAATGATGAAAGTTTTCTGAGAAAGTATTACTATAAGTTTCTCTTGGTTTCATAAAAAAGGAAAAAATATTGTGAAAGTAACTCTTAAACTAACCTCAAAATGAAGTCCTTTGACCTACCACATTCAAGTCCAGGTCTTTAAACCTTTAGAAGTTACGAAAATTGCATAATACCCAGCAATATCTTCCAAACTTGTTGTGACTTTTGTGATTAAATAAGACGATTGGTTAGAATAAGAAGGTCCGGGGTAAAAGCAATAGGCTCTGCAATCTCAAGGTAAACTCACTATAGGTGTGATCGGTTGAACCGAAGGCTATCCCTGAATTGACTGTTTCAATTATAACATATATGACCTAACGTACCTTTCGTAGAAGAGACCGAATTTCATTCAGCTTCACTTTTTGACGTTTCGTGTCTTGAAATGGATTTTCTGTTGCCCAATAATGGCATTTTAGCTTGATAATACTGCGAAGCTGGGTGAAATGGGGTTTGTCCCTCACTAAAATTAAAAAAAAATTCCTTCCGGAAATCAGGTACAGTGTCTACCGACAGCTTGAGCACTTTTCAAGCGAACTTTAGGCAAACTCGTCCCTCAGTTTTAGAGATGTCGATCTGAAATTTTACACATGTACTTTTTCTCCAAGAACTGAATGGTAGGATCTTTACGAAATTTGGCTTTAGTTATTGTTCAAGATAACGGTGCAATCTCCGAAGAAGTTGATCGGATTACAAAAGCATATAAGTAGCTGTCATACAAACTGATCCATCAAAATCAAGTTCTAGCAAGTAATCTTTTGTATTTGTGACGGGTAAGTTGAGACGATAGTATTTTTTTTGGTAATAAAATGGGGTTTCACGAATCACGAATGCATTTTCCGTTCCCCAGCTATGTTTATTTTGCTGACTTTAGCCGCGCACCAAAAATTTTTTGTATCAGGTTCAGTGCCAGCCATTCTAGCGATAGTTTGAATGTGGAAGTATTCCAAGCGACTGGACGGCAGGTTAACAGCTTCTACCACTGAGTGCAGCGACGATTCGATTCTGCTGGATTGAAGGTAATACTCTTTCTGATAATTACAACGATTGAGCGTTTTGGTTATTCGAGCGTCTTGGGAAGAAGACCGAAAAAATACTTGTGAAATTTTGCTTCAAAGACACGAAAGAAATTTAGTTTTTTATCGAATTGTCACTGGCGATGAAAATAGAATTTATTTTAAGAATCCTAAACGGACAAATTATGGGTTAATCAGGGACAACCATCGACATCGATCTCAAAAACAGATCGACTCGGTAAGAAGGCAGTGCTCTGTGTTTGGTGGGATGAGAAGATTGTAGTATATAATGAGCTTCTAAAACTTGTTGAAGCTGTTAATACTAATCGCTACAGACTACAAAACATCAATCTTAACCATGCATTGATTCAAGAACGACCAAAATGGCCCAGAAGACACGGCAAAGTAATTTTGTTGCACGACAATGCACCTGCCATAAAGCAAAATCGTTTCAGGGTACAATCAAAGTACTTAGCTGGGAGCTGCTACCCTACTCGTCGGATTCACCAGACTTAGCCCCTTCCAATTACCACTTGTTTTCATCGTTGGAACACGCATTGGCTGAGCAGCTTTTCGACTCCTACACAGAAGTCGAAAATTGGATGTCTGATTGGTTTGCTTCAAGAGACGAACATGTCTACTTGTATCATCACATGTAGTGCTTCTTTGTATGACGGGTTTTTCAATAAGAGCGCTACAAGAGTTTTTATGTAAAACAAAAACGGTTTGGGATATCAATGAAATTCTTTATGCCAATATGTATGGAACTCGATTTCTTTTTTTCGACGGTTTTCAGGCATAAATCGGCCGATACCGCTGCAACTCACGTTTGATATTCGTACGAAGTTCATCAACCGTCGCTGGCTTGACCATAGACTTTACGCCCCACAGGAAAAAATCAAACGTCCTGAAAACGCACGACCGAGGCGAGGCGGCCAATTGACTGTGTCATTTCGTGAGATAACACGAAACCAACAACTTGGTTTTCAATAAATCGATTGTGACATTCTCTGTTTGGCTTGTGGCGCCGTACGGTTAGAACCACATATTGTCCATATCATCCATTTCGAGCCAAAAATATTCGGTTATCATTGAGCGGTAGCGATTTCCATTCCCAGTAACGTGCCGATCTTGATCATCACGCAAGAAGTACGGCCCAATAACGCCGCCGGTCCATAAACCGCACCAAACCGTAATTTTTTTGGGATGCAACGGTGATTTATGGAAAGCGTGTGGATTGCTACCTGTCCAATAACGCATATTTCGCTTATAGACGAAACCGGAAAGCCAGAAATGAGCTTCATCACTGAAGATGATTTTTCGATGAAAATCCGAATCGTTTTCAAGTTGGTGCTCAACCCAATTCACGGGCATACAACGATTCTGGTGGTCAAGTGGTTTCAGTTCTTGCGTCAATTTGATTTTGTAAGAATGTAGGCCAAGATCTTTTCGCAAAATTCGCCACAACGACGGCACAGAGATGCCCAACGCTTGAGAACGACATTTCAGAGACTGATTTGGGCTTTGCTCAATTTTGTTTCATGCCCGTGGATTAAATTTTTTCCACTAGACGTTTAATAGTTGATCTGACAGGACGATTATGACCATCATATATTGGACGTAGTGCTCTGAGGCCACTGGCTCCGAATTTCGGATTAAATTTTAATGATTTCTACTCGTTGTTCGATCGTATATCTTTCCAGGATGAAATGGCAAACCTTGCTGAAGAGAAATATGGGGACGTTCGCTGTCACTATCGGTTTACTTTTGTGACGTCTCTATTGAAAAATACATTCATATTCACACATTATGGAAATAAATATTGGCTAATTAGTCCTAAACAGTAATTTATATAATAATTTCTATCGGCATGAATTTTAAGGCACCAAAAAAGAAGAGGTCATGAGAGTATGAGTATTTCTCTTTAGAGGTCAGATGAATAATATGGTTTATGCTAGATAAGCTAAGATCTTTCTCCACGGTATTATTATGTCATGATTTCAGTATAAAACTTACCCCCATGCCAATTTGGAACCTCCACCACCGACAAAAATTTGGAGTACTGCTGTAAAATTCACTTCAACTTAAAAGTATTTCAACTATTAATTCTTTAAATACACTTTCATTGACACACATATGACAAAAGTGCACACTTTGGTCCAAAAAAAACTCAAAAACGTACTGTCAATTTCTCGGGTTGCGTAATTGGCTGTTGTAACACCTATTACACGCCGCCAAACCCGTCCAACATCTATTATCCACTCCAAGTGCTGGATGTGGGTTGTCGAAAACATTCTTGCCACACGCTAATTAGCCGAGCTGTAAATTTTAATTAGAGGCAAAAATCTTAAAGTACACACTCGAATGTGGCATGTGTCCTTCCAACTGTAACCCCCTCCACACACCGCACACTCCCCGTCCACTGCGCGCATTACAACGCACATACAGTGGTGCTTGGAGTGCCAAAAGAGTCACTTCAATGTTGGCACATGAATGCGTGAATTTTTCTGGGACATTAAACTGAACAGATACTTGAAATTAAGATGAACGAGCGCTGCAAAATCCCTCCCAAAAATATATATGTATGTACATACACTTATTTATGGAAAATAAAATGCGGCAAAGTACTGAGAAATCAAGAGGAAAGAAATAAAATAATCAGCGTGAACAAACAGTTGAAAAACGCCGAATGCACTCGGGTATCAGCGGCGCTCAGACTGAATGACGCGAAATTAGCTTTCGCTTTCAAGTGGCAGCGGCATATGTTTGCGCAAACACGCCCACTTGCATACATACAGACATACAGTTTTTGTAAAAATTAAAAAAAAAAAATGGAAAAAAAAACATTAAGTAGCATACTTCGAGTGCGAGTGCGAGTACCCGGTACAAGCCGCGAATACAACGCTGCATAATGCACTCAAGCCCTGAAGAGTCTATTATTTAGTATGAGCGTGACGCGGAATCGAGCACAGTGGCAAACAAGTCGTCAATGAGCTTATCAGCATAAAGGTGTTCTTAGAAGCAGACATATATATACATATGTGCGAGCGTAGAGTCCTTGTAGGAAAATTGACTGGTTCAGAACTAGTTATGGTCTAGTGTTTTGAACTCCATTATTGTGTTGAATTGTTGTGTTTCCTCATAAAAGCTGCTGAGAGATTTTGCATTGTTATTTTATGTCACAAGAAGTCTCCCTTGAAATGCCTTTTCGAAAGTTTCGAACTGGTAAGTAAAAGTCAAAATTTTCCTAGCCGACGAAGAGAAATATTTTGTTTTTTTTTTTCAATTTTACATTTACTGGATTTCCTTTTCTGAAATTCAAGGAAGCATCTTCTCTTTTATAAATTCTTTATAGTTTAAATTGTTGTAAAGATCTTCGGTTCGATGCCATTTGGAGATTAGTCGATATAATAAGACGTTGTCTCAATATTTCTGTGAACTGGTTGAGAACTATCGCGAAGTCGTCACTTAAAGCGAAACAAGAATTTTTCGTGTGTAGATCATTAGCGAAGTATTGGAGGCGTTCACTACAAACTTTAGGCAATTTTTTCAAATTATGGTAAGGTTAGCTTAAGTTAGATTCATTGGCTGATCTTCAAGATCCGTATGGATGAAAACGCTCTCGAATTGGCGCCAAAATGCGAAAAGAAAAAACGACTGCAGCGCTGTTGTTAACACGTCTATAACCGCGTAAGCGCTGTCTACGCCAGAAAAGAAGAAGAAGATCTTCAAGATGGGGTTCGCACGTGGACAGCTATATGCGAGTTAAGCAAACGACGTAATTAGATCTTATGTGTCGACAAAGCTCACTAGCTTATCTTGTGAAATCTGAAGTTTTTAAAGGCAAAGGATTCGACAGTCAAGAAGGAAGTGTTGAAAGGTTTCTATTCCGTCTATTTCCAAGCAGCCTCCAACACTTTCAGTCGTTACGACTTTGAACCTTACAAAATGGACGTCGAGAAGGCAATGAGGCTAAAATTAGAGGTAGGTTACCTTGCTGAGGCATAGTTATGAGCGAATCTGTAAAAATATTCCTACGATGCCATGAAAATCGGGTCTAAGTAACCGGAAAGGAATCGGATTTTTATTTGGCCAAGGACTGTCAATACGGTATTATGCCTTAAAATTACTACAGTAATCTTTTCTGCTCCTACAACAACAACAACAACAACAACAAGAAACTGTATCAAGAATTAAGTTGAAACCGTTCATATTGAGGTTAGTCTTTTCTTAACTAAGCTGATTCTGAAATTACTGCGACTAGTTATACCAGCCTTGAGCTCTAAATCCGTACGCTCAGTTCCGTACGCTCAGATTTTGAGCTTAAGGCTAGCATAGTCGCGCTAATATCAGCAGGAAACTCACTTTTCTGTGGTTAGACCCTGGAGCTTTAGATCTATAGGCGCTGCTACTTTAATGGCAGCAATCTCGACCTGAAAAACGTTCAAATAGTCAGGAAGTCCGACATTATAGTTTTCATTATATAGTTCTTCCATTGAACTTCTAAATGATTATAAAAAATTTATTAGCTAAAAGTTTTCCGGTTCTGACAAAATAAAATATTTAATTCCACAATTTCCTACCGGGCTTCTTGCTTGGAGGAAGCTGCGAGCATAAATTTCAGAACCACATACACGTCCGTCGTATCAACTTGAATAAAGTCTTATATTGAGTACACCTTGTAGCCTATAAAGGTTGTTTGGACGTTCGTGGCACACATACAAACATACAATTGCACACACATACAAACAAAAACCAACTCACTTTCAGACACATACCGAAAGGAAGCTGTGCTCTCGGCCTAATTGGCGACTTTATAACCTTTTGTGAAGAGCTTCCAGCATGCTACGCACATATTTTCGCTTTTGTTGTGCGACCGGCACAGGCCTACAAACATACACACTCACTCGTATATGATATTTGTGTCGTGTAATGCCTTGAGGACCTTACATTATTCATCATCGCTATTAACAAGCAGGTGCTACATCGCATCATACACATTAATTCCATTCGCTCACCTCCTCGCTATCAGCCGTTATGCGCGAGTCTGTGTTTAATGGAGCCGTTAAGAAGTGGCGCGTAGTTGGCTTAGCAGCAGTCACCCTTAAGTAGTAAGTTTGCCTAGTGCATAGCTCTCGAAAATGGCAATAATTCTCCTCCAACCCAAGTAATCTTGTCATTATAAGAACACGAGTTGCGTACTCCACAACTTCAATACAAAATTATGACAGGTTATACGGCCGTAGTCTAAACAACAGACGGACTTATTGAGTGCTTAGCGAGCGAGTATTTTACAATTTTAAGGGTGGCAAACTGAAATGAGTTTAGGGGTATACCTAAATAAGGGGGTATTGGTTTTATGACAGTTCCCTTAGTGACATTTCATTAAATATGTCATTTTCGAGTTAATGGTTGGAATGGTTGAGTCAGTTTTGCTGGAGTCTAGCTAATATTGCCTACTTCCTGTTGTATTAACGTTTCAAGTGAGTTTGGCGTTGATAAGCTTATAAATTTTATAGTATTTAATAGTCATAAAATATGACGAATTTTGGGGACCTTCTGGGGGGAATATTTTTAAAATGTATTGTATAATAAAAATTTATAGTTTTCAATCTAGTTTAAAATTTAATTATAAATTAAGGGGCGCAGCGTTTCTACGAAGTTTGCTCAAAGCGCAGCACGCATAAAGAAGGGATAGACCAGTAGAGAATATGGAGGCAAGATGAAATATCTCCTGTCATCACACAAACAGTCGTCGCACTCGAGACTCGGCTTCCACGCCACTGCTGATGGTCTCAACTTTGAAGTCGTAGATAATTTCGTTTATCTTGGAACCAGTATTAACAATGTCAGCCACGAAATTCAACGCAGAATTACTTTTACCAGCAGGTGCTACTTGGAAATGAGTAGGCAATTGAAAAGTAAAGTCCTCTACCAATGAAAAAACCCAAACTCTTTAAGTCACTCATTATCCCCGTCCTGTTATATGGTGTAGAAGCATGGACGATGAAGTTATGAGTTTTCGAGAGAAAAGTTCTGCGGAAGATTTATGGTCTTTTGCGGAGTGGCAACGGCGAATATCGCCCTCGATGGAACGATGAACTCTATGAGATGTACGATGCACAGTGACATAGTTCAGCAAATTAAGGGACAGCGGCTGTGCTTGCTAGGCCATGTCGTCTGAATGGACGAAAATACTCCAGCTTTGAAAGTATTCGTTGCAGTACCCGCCAAGAAAAGGAAAGCCAACTCCGTTGGAAGAAAGTGGAGAACGACTTGGTTACACTTGAAATCTTCAATTAGCGCCAAACAACGAAAAGGAAGAACGACTGGCGCGCTGTTTTAAACTCAGCTACAAGCGCGTAAGCGTTGCCTACACCAATAAAGAAGAAAAAAAGGCCTGTTAAGTATAAAAAAATACGCTTTTGGAGTATTTCTGAACATTTTTGGAGCATTCAATAAGGTTTCTAAGGAATCTATACTGAATAGCATTGAGTCAATGGGTGTTGTTCTTGTTATAAAACGTGTTATCGGAAGCCTCTTGAGCTCTGGAAGCATAAAAGAAGAATGGAACGACATTAGAATGACAAAGGAAGTCTGTATAAGCACTTCGCAGAGTTGAGTGCTATCTTCGCTCCTATAAATATTAATAATGAATAAAATATTAAGAAATTTAGACGGTAAAGTTTATCCAAACACCATTAGCAGTACTTTGACCACCACTCTCAATGAAGTCCAGAACTAGGCATCGCCAGCCATACTCCGGTTGAGTCCGGGGAAATCAGAATTGCTTGTGTTTACTGGAAAATACAAAATCACTTCAGGATTATTCTCTATAAATGGGACATAGCTCTCTGTAAACAACTGCACCAAGTGTATTGGGTAGTCTTGGATAGTAAAATGCAATATAATGTGAAGAAAACAGTAAGAAACAGTGTCTTATAGTCACGTAGGTAGGTGCTCGGTGTTAAAATGCGATGGAATCATCGACCGAGGTGCAAAACTAAAAAAGTCCTGATCAAAACTATACAAAGTTCCTACTCACGATTGATAGAACAGACTGCAGGAACATGACTGGATAGTCACAGGTCAAAGTCTAGTAGCGGTACACTTCTGCAGAATGAGGCTTATAGATCGAGATGACTGCAAGGAATATCAAAAGCAAGGCACTAAGGAAATATTTAGAATTCGCGTCAAGCGCTGGCTACTATTATGAATAATTACTTCGCCCTTCGCCTCATGAACTAGGTAACGGCACTCTATCAGGCATCCTTAAAGACCAAAACTGGTCTATGCATGGCTCGCAAACCTAACAGACTAACTAACCTACCTGAGTACTTTGTGTGATCTGATCAACATTTGCTATCGAGGCGTGATTACTGCTTCTTTTAAATAAAGTGTTGAAAGGACTTGAACAGTTTTTTTTATTTTATGGCGGGATTTGCAATTCATCTCTGCTACTTGAGATAAGGTTACTCAGTAAACGTAATTTCATGGAGAGATCAAGCAAGTATTCACCGCAGTATAATAGAGTTCACTGGGCAAGCTGTACAAATTCGACAATGGAGTAAACATAAATGGGGTTTAGGGAAATAATTAGTATTTTAAGATAGCTCCTGCTGTAATGTTTTCTGAAACTGCCTGACCTTTGGTTGTGTTTGCATTAAGGCCACTAGCCCTTCTACGTAATTATCTCGGATAGCTTGATTCGTTATGAATTCTTGTTTTCTTAATCAGAATTTATCTGCATTCTTCCAACCATAGGGACATTTTTATGCCACAAATTGATAAGGCTGGGTAAGAAATCTTTGCATAACTTGACATTTAATCATAAGGAAGGATTTTGAAGCCCTCCTGGTCAAATTGATTTGTGAACTTCGGGCAATAGCCAGACACTTCCTCTTTGTTGAATACTTTAAGACCCGGTTTAGAAATTCAAAAAAATCATTTTTTTTTTGCATATTTTTATAGTATAACTCTTCAAGAAAATGTCCCTAAGAGAATCTTTCGAAATTCAAATTATTTTCCGAGTTACAGCTCATTTTGTGACGCGCCGACACAACCGTTTCGCGGCCTTTCTCAAACTTTAAACTCGTTTTTCTCATAACTACTTTTCTAGAAACGATGAGCATGATATCTCCAGTTCTACTCAATCGATTTACATGAAATTTTACACAGAGCTTTCTTATACATACATTATAGTATCGCACTACGAAGAGCTTTCGAAAGAAATTAATTTTATATTTTGAAAAAATTCCGAACCACAAAAAATCATAAAAATAAAAATATAATAATACGAAAAATATAAAAATATGAAACTTTTTTCAAACCTCCACCATTTTGTAATTTTTTTGTTTCTTTTTTTTCAAAAACGTTTTTTAGTCCGATAACAACACTTCTTCACGGATTTCCGATAAATTTTCATTTTAGGTCACGGAAGGGATTTATATAATGCACACCAGGACAAGCCATTGTTTCATCAGTCTCTACTACGCCGACCTGCAGTTTTTTAAAATTAATTTTTTATCTTATGTTATTTATGGTTTGTATTCTTAGAATATCAATAAAAAGCATGAAAAAAATGGATAGTCAAAATATTTTTTGATTTTTTATCGCATCAAAAAAAAAAACCTAAAATTCGGGCTTCTAAACAAGAATACCCCCTTAACAAGACCTAATCTTCACTGCAGCGTTATGTAGAAAGATCGTAAGTTTAGAAATCTTATCATTTTGCTTTTAGTGGCTTGACTATTGATTCACTTAGTTTTCAGCGCTGAGTTGGGTATTGCCTCTACTTCGCCGAATGACTTTTGGATCCGTCGGCGAGGCAGCTCAAACTAGCTTAAGTTTTCATGTCTCCTATTCGTATTTTGACTATTGAGTATTTTACTCGTACACATTACCAGAAGTTCAAACCGAAATCCACACCATCACAGAACTCGTAAGAGTTTCTGGCAAGAAGATAAGAGAGCGAAAAGTAGAACATAAATTACAAAATAAACGCGTCGGAAAATTTGATGATAGTAATTGTTCAACTTAAGCGCTAGCTTCGAATAAGCTGCATCATAGCCTCAGTTAATCTCAGAGGATTCTCTTCTACACCAGCTATAAATAATCCTTATTGACTGCCTCCCATTCAACTCAACCACAACTGTGGCTTCTTCGACCGAATTAATCGATTTAAATGCCTTCTTTGGTGTCAGCTATTTTTCTGGGTCTTTAATTAAAGGATTCCGCACGCAGTGATTATTAAATTGTGTCAACTGCTAGTGCGAGGAAACGGAGCTACCAGATTGTACATCCGCAAAGCTGATACAAGCACAATGTATGACAAGTCGGACAACCGATTCGGAGCAAAAAAAAAAACGAAAAATCGCAAGGAAAATGGAGCGACTTCCGTTGAACAGTTGGGGCGCAAGAAGGAAGTTGAAAAAATCCCAGCAATAATCGTTATTTACAGCAGATAAAGGCCGCTACGAATGCGCAGGCGACAAAATGTATAACGCACACACATATACACAATCGAATTACCGGTACAGAGGCAACAACAAGAGAAGCAGCACTAAACCACGGGCGTTGGGGCCGAGACTGATCCACTTGGCGTAGCGCCAAAATTGGTGAAACAGCAGGGCGCTGCCAAGTGGCAATGAATGTAAATAAAAAAAAAAATAAATAAAAAAAAATAAATAAAAAAAAATAAAAATAAAACATTATAAATGTAGTGAAAAATGTCAGGAATAAAGGGCGAAATGAAGGCGAATCACTTTGTGAAAATCGATAAGCACAGTCCATGGCCGTAAAAGACAATAAATTTCTGCAGTAACACCCCGTCGTCGTTGCCATCATACGCTCACACATTCTGTATAGTTGTACTCAGTCTGGCGCTTGCAGTACCGTTATTGATGAGTGCTGAGGAATCCAAGTAGCCTGCGCCAGCTAAGCAAGTTCAGACCACCCACATTATTTGTCTTCCACTGGCAAATCTCAACTAACTGAGGGCACTCCTTCGATGGGTCGCTTCACTGCCGAAAAGCATTAGACAATTTCTACGCCCTAACTAACTGAAACGCTGTGGTAATGTGACATATATACATCATTTAAAATATACAGACTTACATATAAATATGGAGTGTAATTTTTCCTTGATAATACAGCTGAAGAAGCTTTCGATACATTTATGTGTCAAGGGCGGTCCGATAAATATTTAGCCACAATGCCCAATGGCGCCGTAAGAAAAAATTACGTTCTCGTAGACCTTGTCCACAATTGCTTATTGCATGGGGAAACGGTTGTTTCCGCGGATTATAGAAAAATGGATAATGAACAATATTGGTCGGTGATTTGAAACTTGTGCTTCGAAAGGAAATCGTCCAGTGAAATTAAATAGCGCTTGAATGCGGTATATGAAAACTCTCCTCTTTGGATGACAAAGAGCTACATCCTGCTGTCCCAAAAACGGCTACTAAAAAGGGTAACATGATCCTCGATCTCTTATTGGCAGACCGCCAATACCGCTTGTGAGTTTTTGATGAGCTACGTCCAAATATCCGAAGAACAGCTACTAAAGAAAGAGTAACGTGATCCTCGATCTCGTATTGGCAGACCGTGGTAGAGTCAGAGTCAGATCTATCTCAAAAAATCGCCCGAGTTATATCCTGCATGAAAGGCTAGGCGTGACAAATCTGATTTCGGATAACAAACCCAACCATGAAGTTACTCCATAACAGTATTTGTGTCTCTTAAGTACAATCCAAAAGGGTTTCCATTAGTAACCGTCGATGAGACATGGATCGTCTTCTACACATCAGAGACCAAGGAAAGTCGAAGCGGTAGATTTACTCGGCGAATCTGTTCGAAGAAGGCGAACATGGACCTATCATCTGGAAAGGTAATGACGAAAGTTTGGGATTAAAACTAGGTCAAATACACCAAGCAAAAACGATGAATTTTTTCCAAAATTTTCTCTTTTATAGTCTATTCACATATCGGACCACCCGCATATACAGTAGTATATACACATAGCGTATTAAACTTCATATCTGTCGCTTTATTCTAACGCCATCGCCAGTCTGTCGCTCTGCCACACTACGTGGCGCTTTTTCACATCATAAACTCCGCGCATAATGGCATCTGAGTGCGTAAAATACGCCCCCAATTTCGGTAATTGTGGGTGGGTAAATACCGTTAGTGTGGGCACATACCATAAGTAGGTAGCTAGTTGATTTTCGATTCGCTTCGCCTCGGTTGAGCGGCTGTGGCGGCTTTGGCAGCGCCACTGCGCCACTTTGTTATTCAATTCAATTCAATTCAATTACTGCGCTGAAAGTACCGAAACATCGATGCGTTTGGCATTGTTGGCTGTTGGAGGCTGCCGTTCGGTCGACAGTGTTGCCTGGTTGACTTTGTTGTTGCTTGCTCTTCAAAGCCCCAAATACATTTTGGCAGTTCGCTTGGCATTCTATGGGTTTGGTGTATGGCTCTGTTGCCGCAAGGTGTTTGAAAGTTTAACAGTTAGTGGTGTTGGTAATAAAATTGGGTTAAAAATTAAGTAATTGAGGTATTTTGCATATCGATGGTAAAGTGATGGAATTGCGTTGAATTTATTTATTTAAAAGCAGGCGGCGTAAGTGATTGATATGTAAAGCTGTCAGTTGTTGTTGGTGAGGTCGTGGCAACGAATGTGAATAATCATTGCGGATCCCGGTAGTTACTCAGGAATAAATTCAAAACTTTCAAAAGTAGGTGGATGGATTTAAAAGTAAGGAAATTGGGTGTCATATGAACTGAAGCTAAGAGAGGTTGTAAGACGCTTCAGCATGTTAGAAATGCTGTTAGAACACTATAAAAGAAGTCGTATTTACATCAGATATGGGATGTAAAGCATGTGAATCCTCGGTAACGCTAAACAACTTGCGACCTTTATGGTTCTATGGTCTATGGTCTGCGTGTAGAATTCCTATGGTCTATCGAACTCTGACCGCCACGGACCATTCTTATGGTGGCGTATTTTTGGATTTGGTTGGGCTTGGGCCCTGGTATTCTGCCATCTTACTATGTAGAAGTGACACTTTACAGAAATGGCTGGTTGGTTAATGCCAAAGCCGCATCCGTCTCGTTAAAATCCTGGCAGGACTGAGAGTACATTCCCCTCGCGTCACCATTAAGTTGATAGGTGCAGTTTGTAGGTGCAGTAGGAGTTGATGATTTTGATATGACCACGTTTTGGCTTCATCTCTGAAAAACCATGGGATCACGAAAGGCGGCTACCTTTCGGAGAGGTGGATGGCGGCACAAATAATACAAAAAAAAGTAGGTCGGAATCAAACTCTTCGAAAAGACACGAGGAGACAGGTGGGCGGTTACTATCTGGGAAGTTGGCGCCGTAAGATAGCGGGAGTTGGCAGAAACCTGCCAATAGGCAGCGAGAACCGGCTTTCGATACGTGGCAGAACCGCCAGTCCCAGAAAAGGAACTTTTGTTAGGATCGTGGAGGGTTCGGATACCCCGCCAATGGCTAAGTGTTTCGGAAAAAGACATGTAACGGCAGCGAAAAAGCTGAAATCTGAGTGTCGCTTAACAACGAAGATCTCAGAGTTCGACGGCGGCAATAATGCTGAATAGGAGCTGGCATCCCAAAGCTGATAAGGAGTGTTAACGAACGGTGTGAGCTGTTGTCGTTATAGTGTAGAGTAGAACGGATGTAAAAGATCAATTGTGCAGTAAAAATCTTTGGTGTATCGCCTTCAATGACTCTCTTACGATTTGAATAATAAAAATATGTTTTCTAACGATACGAACTATTCAACCTTCCTGGTTCTAAAAGACTTCTATGAAGAAAACCAGGTAGCTGATGGCCTTATAGCTAAGGTCCTAAGAATTCCTGATAATTTTCTAAGAATTCTTCATACAGCAGCCATTCTTCTTCCATAATCTCCCTAAATTACTATGCCGTAGAAGATGCGGCTTCACATGTTTCAAAAGTGAACAGGCCTTTCAAAATAGGCTCTTTCTGCGTCGATGCGGCGTTTCCAGCGCCATCTCCAAGCATTGAAGGCGTCACGTAAGGCATTCTCCGGAATGGCTTTGCTGTTCACAAGAGGGGCGGTGTGAGCCCGTGCGTTGTCGTGGTGTAACTTCCAATCGGCTGCGATGTCTTGTCGGAGCCTATTGACCCTTAGTTTGAGGCTCTTGAGGACTTCCATGTAAAACTTGACGTTGACGGGTTGTCCAGGAGGAACAAGTTTAAGGTGGGCGATGCCTTTGATGTCAAAAAATATAATGAACATCGTTTTAACTTTGGATTTGCTCATTATTCCCTTTTTCGGGCGAGGAGACAGCGGGCACACCACTTCTTGTCAAAGCAACATCTGGGTAAGCCTGCTTGATTGTAACAAACATCACGCGTATCTCTGCTCTAACGAACGCTGCATTTTCGGCTTGCATCATTCACAGAAACACGTCACGCGAAAATGTTTGTCCTGACTCTACAGGTGCTCGGAGACAACTGACAAGCTGCTCGTTCGTTAGCTAGGAACGCCCTTTACCGAATCCAGTCGGTGCGCGCACGCTTCGAAGTACAATCGCGGCGGAAGAAAATCAGTCCTATTACTTTCCGGACAAATCCTGTATTAAGTACATGAAGAAAGTAAAAGAAATGATGGCTAAGTATCAAATTAGCCCAAAGTTGCTAAGACCAATAAGACGTTAATAAAAAAAGGTGATTTCGGAAATTTGATTTCCTTATATGTTAATGATGCAGACAACTGAGGGTTGAGTAAAGTATTTCAATAAACACAAAAATCTTGTGATTACGGCCGAGTGCCTGTTTATCTTTGTGACGTCATTAAAACTTTGTCTTAAATAACCTTTCCTAAACATCAAATGAAATGTCAGTTTGTGCTCTGCATATTTGTATGTATGTGAGTCCAGCGACCGATGGGTGTGAGTATTTATTTATGTATTTGTGATTTTATACACATACTCTGTGCTCATCGGTGTTATATTATGCTCTGGAGTACATATTTAACGGCATTCAAGCCAATCGTAAAACCCGGAATTGCCTGCTTCGGGAAGTCTTCACTGCGCGATTACTTGCTGCATTACATTAGATTACCGTACATAATATCAGGAGGAGCGTTAGTGATGGCTTTTCATAATGTGCCATTCGGACAGACAGTGGTCAGACACTTAATTCCGCATTTGAGACGTTAATTCGCAACAAAACATGCGTATAAACAATTGACAAATGGCATGGAATGGTGGACTGGCAACACAGGCAGGCAATAATAGTAACTTTGAACATATGTATGACATGTATGTATGTATGTATGTATAACTCCCTTAATAGGGTGTATTAAAACAAACAGTAAATACTCCAAGTGACAACAGAAACAAACACTGAACAAACAAATCGCAAAGCGAGAAGAAGAAACACAAGAATTGCTTGGTGTAGTAACCAAATACCCAAAACCTTGATAGAGCACGCATACCAGGCGAACCCGACTGCGAAATCTATGTGCGTACATGTATGAGTGTGGATAGTATGTCATGCTAACCGACGACGCAACCAACTAAAGAGACGAGCATTCAATAATATTTATGTGGGGAAACCGCCACATGTGTGCAGGCGAAAGAAAAAGGGGGTTGGTCCACTGTTTGTTCACGCGAGGGCGAACCGATAAGTACTTAAACTACAAAAGAAACATGAAAACTTTAGAAAATGGTAATGTAATTCGAGCACAATTTTTCTCGAAGTTATTGTTGCTGTACCGACACAATTCTGTCGAGTTGACAGTCCTTGTCCGCTTAAAAAATTCGCGTCCGTTCCGTAGACCCGACTGTCGTGGGAACGGATTATTGTTCAGGCCGTTATGCTTGATCCGACAAAGTCTCAACTTCTTTAACTCGTCTGAAAAATATGTTGTCCGGAAGACTGCAAGGGCTGTGACGGCGATTATTTCTTCACTAAACTAAAACCTCTGTTCGGCAAGTGACTATATCAAGTTTGGGTACTTAAAGAGGTCGTATTGCACCACTTTTGAAGAATCGGTGGATAGGTCGGTCAGCAGTTCGTAGTTGAGTTAAACCACGTTGACCATGGCGTGCAGGTGTGAACCGATACATTGTCAAAGTGGATGAGTTTTATCCCTTTCCTGCAAGTTTGTGTCGAATCCGACCCATGTATCTAGGAAAACGTTATAGACCAAACCTTATGAAGCTTAGAGAACGGTGGCCAACAGCTATAGGGGTTGATGGAACAGTATTTGCCTTCTTCGGAATATGTTCGCCGGCGCACGTTCACTGTTTCTTGGTCTTTGGTGTGTATCTGTGTATTTACGTTCTCTCGACAGTCTTAAAATGAGGATTCTGCTTAAATACCCTTAAATACTGAGGTAAATTAGTCTCAGTCTCAGTCTCTTCTTCTTTTCCAATTTTCAGGCAGTATACCTATGACTGTTGTCTCTTTTCATTGCGAGAGTTTTTTACACGGCGGGTCTCAAACCCAGCGCACAACCCTGGCGAGGGATGGTTTGCTGTCTCACATTAGCTCTACTTCAAACGGATGTTTATTGGCTGCCCAGGGGTTACTTGGTCTAAGACCGGAAGTCGTGAGTTGGTCGTGAGAATCGTTTCTGGGCACTCCCAAGTGAATGGCGCTCAGAGAACTTTCCTCACTTGCGTGATCGTCTACACATGACTTCATCCTGCCGCTCAGCTATCTTCGGATTCTGCTTAAATGTAAACTAGTCTCACGATTCTAATCGATAGCTTTTTCTTCCCAATTATTCAGGCAATATACCGATGACCGACGGGTTTTTTTCAGATATCTAGAGCTGAATAACTCGACGGTCTACCAATACAAGATGGTAGACTTTTCTCTCTTTTAGGCGTTTTCGGAGAATCCAAACGTGGCATCCAAGTATTTTCGCTACCAAAAATATGCTAAAATTCGCGGACTCAAGGTGAAAACAAAAGTAAGACCTTATTCGGCTAAGATTTTATAAGCGAAACTCTTTGACTATAGTGCCGTTATCGAGCGGTGAGGCTAAGTATCTGTCGAACTACACTCGTACATGCGTATATATGTATACAATTGGGTGTCAGCAATGCTTTTCCAAGCATATTGTATACATTTCCTGCTTCAACCCGAACATTAACCGAATCAGTTGGGGCTAAACATTATGAGGGGGGTGGGGGGCGTTTGCCAGTAACTCGGATGGGTGTTGGAATATTGCCTCGTAATTTACAAAACAACTGGACGCCGCGCATGCCGTTGGGTGCCACAAACAGTGGTTTATTTATTTGCTACCTTCTTTCAATGGCGTGCAGCGATGGACAACTGAATTGTCGCAAATATCTAGAGCTGAAGAATCAAGCATACACTTGTTTGGCAGATGTGCTTTAGACTACATATACTTATATATATATATACATGTTTGTATGTCTGTTAGTGCTTTGGCATGTGTGCTGGAATGTTGTTGGAGAGTAATGTCCGTTTCAGGAAATTAAGTTGCCACATCAGCTTTGCGCGCTCACTGCCACATAACAGTTACTTCCTTATATTATTTCTAATGCATTCTGTGGGGTACACAACCGACCGCCACACTGACTGACTGACTGACTGAATGTCTGTTGACCATTATTGGCTATTATGTGAATGCATGGTTGGCTCATAAGTACTTTATCTATGGCAAGCAAATATATATTTACTTGTCTTTGAGCATGTATTCCCTTGCAAAGGCGGGAGTTAGCTGAGGGTTTAGTTCCTAAACTACTTTCATGACGTCTAGAATTAGCCAAATTATTAATATTTCTCAAAGAAATTTAAAAAATTAAAAAAAAAAAAAAAATATTTTTTGCTACAAAGTATAAAGAAGCTGAGCTCATTAATGAGTTTGAACCATTTTATGTTCTAACAAACGAATGAAAGAAGTAGTTAAAAGCTTCAATCGTCTCAAGAATTGTGTTTTTTGTTTCATTTATGTGACAAATAATCGCAATTGGTCAAAAAAGTTGTACGATAAGAAGGACTCTAGCAACCAGAACTGAGAAGTCTTTAAATCTTTCAATATAAGTCCAAGTTCCAGAGGACAAGTGATATAAGTATCTAGCGTTTGGGCAAAAATAAAATTCTAACCGTTAGCAGGAGTGTAACGATAATTACAATTAGAATGTCATGAGATGAGATGACAGAACTTCTGTAGAGACTTTAACTATCTTTACTTATGAATTAATTAACCGGCAGACTTAGTACCTTAAGGACCGTTTTCTCAATGCCTGGTTAGCAGTCAATGCCTGGTTAGCAGCCATCTGTAAGTTAAGTTCTGGTTAAAAATTTTTTACTGAAACAAGGAGTTTTGGTTAAGTTATCTAGAACTTAATTGACAGATGGATGCTAACCAGACATTCTGGTAGAAAATAAGGTTTTTTACCGAAAGAAGGAGTCTTGGTTAAGTTAACCGAAACTTAACTGACAGATGCCTCTTAAACAGATATTCTGGTTAAAAAAAGGTTTTTTATTGAGAGAAGGGTCCTTGGTTAAGTTAACCAGAACTTAACTGACAGATGGTAATATAACCGCATATATGCATTTTGCTCCAGAGAACTGCAAAAGCAACTTTAAGCCAAAGGAATCTAAGCACCTTGAGACCAATAAAAATTTGCTTTCACTCTGAACTGAACAGGGTGATAACTGAAAGTGTGAGCTACCAAGAGTGCATTAAGAAGGAAGCGTTAAGTCGTTTCCACCTCGTCTTCTTCCATATAGTTTATGCAGCTGGCATCCGGTAAGATTCTCAACCTTACAGCGTGGACGCCTATTAAGCAATTATCTCATAGAACCCTCACAATTACAGAGAAGCTGGTGTTATTGAAATCAAAGAATTTACTTTATCTCTTGCGCTAGACAGCGCAAGCACCGATGGACCCAAGCTCCCGCGAAACCTAGCCAGTAGAACACACAAGAAGAGTGGAACACCGACCCGTTCCCATTCTGCTGATAGCAGGGCTGGGGTGTAGTTACCTGTGATTTCGATGTAGCTTGGCATTATACTAGCCTGAAGCTCACTAACCGTGCCTTCCAGTTTTATGAAGGAATGTCTAACCTCGTTATCAATGGCATCGAGTCAGTTTGTAATAGGACTAGTACGAGGTTAGACATTCCTTCATAAGACTGGAAGGCACGGTTAGTGAGCTTAAGGCTAGTATAGTAGGAATAGTAAGTCTAAGTAATCGATCCTTTAATGGCAGCACCCTCGGCTTGAAAAATAATACAGTAGTCAGAAAGTGTAAAACTGAAGTTGATAAGAGAGTTCCTGACAATATGGTAAACACCTCCACTAATCTTCCCCCAATGACCCATCCGTAAATAAGCTCACAATTCCTTCGCGGGTATGTGGGCAGAGAAAATATCGCTAGAATTTGGTTTGGAGACTCCATAATCCAGGAGATCCAGTATGAAGTCAAATCATGCGAGGATTTTCTAATGTTCAGACACATTTTCATTTAGAAATCCAGATTCTCCGAGTCTGTTAAGGACTTTCGTAATCCGTAAATTTTTTTAGGGTCTCCGACGTTTCCTTTTGGGTGTTACAAACAGTGAGACAGACTTAACTTACCCTGTTGAGGGTATACAAATACCAAAATTTATTTAGTCAAAAAAAATTATAATAAATAAGAAAATGGAGAAAGTTAAAAAAAAAATAAAAAAAATAAAAAAAAAAATAATAATAAAATTTAAAAAAAAAAAATAATAATAATAATAATAAAATTAAAACAAAAAATGTAGAAACTAAAAATATTTATAATTAAAAACAGAATTTTTGAAATTTTTCATGGCTCATTTTAAAGCTTTCTCCCCCGCACTAACAAATTTTGCTACTGGGTATGCAAACAACACATAAATGTAATGAATCTGCCAAGGAAAGTGTGTCTCTGTGTGTGTGTGTTTTTATTCTCACTTTAATTCAATTCGAACTTCGGCACACTATAAACGAGTTCTATGCAGACTTGAGATTCCGTCGACAGTTATTTACGTAAGTATGTATGGTCGAAGTTGTTATCTGTCCGTTATCGGCAATTGTTCGTCGCTCATCGCCTTCGCTGTCAGCCGCATTGACACTTTGACGTCGACGGCGCCTATAAGCGCGCTTCGTTAGCAATTGTATGGGTTCTAATGCGAAATTCGCTCGCCGGTTGACCGTTTAGCCTTTTCTACTTATTTTGTGTGTACTTGCTTTCATTAACTGTTATTTTGTTTTGTTATTTTTATTATTATTATTTTTTTTTGTTTTTATTATTTTTCTCATTATGTACTTTGTTTTAGCACTATAACGAACAAATGCTACGGTACTCACATTATTAAATCTTTCCTGCAAGTGGGAAAGCGCTTCTTCTAGTTCGACAATCCGATTTTCCAGTACCTCCTGCGAAGAGAGCAGAAAAGAGAGAGAAAGAGAGTGCCAGAGATAGCAAAACATAAACGATGAGTTTAAATGAAATTTCGTTACACAAATTAAATATTAATGTTTACATTTTTAGGTTATGTAATTTTATTAAAATTTATTTTTGTTTTTACTGTGAACTTGACCGAATATCTGTATGTTTGCACCAATCTGTGTTGCCATTGTGGTTGTTGTGAGTGACACCGAATTATACACAAAATGAAAATTATAACTAATGTAAGTACATGTATGTGTGTATATATATATATGTATGTATGTGTCTATGAGTATGCGGAATGTTGTGTAAAATTAACGGTTGAGTGCTAATGCCTCTATGGACCATGACCGTGGTGAGGTTATGTACATACAAAAACGACAGATGAGGAAGCGTGATACTAATGTGTCTCTGAGACCATGAAGAAACGGCTACAAAATACTGGTACGACAATTTTTATAGGGATTTTCTATACTTATGATACTTTTTATTTATGTAAGGAAGGCTCTAATAATACTACTACTGGTTCTACTGAATTTTTTAGAGGTCCAACTTTTTTTCAATTTTGATTTTATCAGAGCATTTAGGGAGAAGATCAAAATACAGTTCTATGAATATAGTAGAGCCTTCAAAATACATAGTCGATAATTTTTTCCTTGACTATCGATTAATAAATTAAAATATTTTAAAATTATAGATTACAATTAAGGAACTATGGATATAAAATACAAATCTTGAATAATATAAGCTCATTTTCGTGGGACCCCAAGTATCTAGGCGTTATAGAACAAACTGAAGTTAAATATTGTGCGACCCAATAGCTGATCTAACGTTCAGAGAGACAAATAAATTGTCTATCTTCAAATAAAAAAAATTATAATTTGTGTGTTTGATGTCCTACGGCAAACTTAGATACTTATATATTATAAAAAACTAAAATCTCAGCTAACTAAGACAGGTGACAGAAGTATTGGACGAAGTCTTGAAAAATACTATTAAAAAGTGAACCTTTTTCTTAACACCATATAAAAATATAATATTCTTAGAACTAGTTTTTTTATAAAGGTAAAATAACCGAAGATGACGATACACGCAAAATTTGGTATAAATTCTTGTAGGTAAAGGGATTCGGCTTTTTTTTAAGTTCTTCTTCTTTATTGGCACAGACACTGCTTACGCGGTTATAGGCGAGCTTGGAACAACGCGTTTATCAATCTTCCTTTTCGCTGTTTGGCGGCAATTGGAGATTCCAGGTGCAGTCATGTCCTTCTCCATGGAGTAGAGGCCTTCCTTTTTCTCTACTTCTTCCGGGGGGTACTACGTCGAATACTTTCAGAGCTGGAGTTTTTTCGTCCCTCAGGACGACATGACCTAGCCCGCGTAGCAACTGTTTCTTAATTCGCTGAACTAGTCAACGTCGTCGTATATCTCGTTTAGCTTATCGTTTCATAGACTGCGGTGTTCGTCTTTGACGAGTAGATAGAAGAAGTCGCACAATAGGGAATCGTCAAATTCAGACATAGCAGAATAAAGGCAGCTTCTTTTCGTGCAGTCAAAAGCAGCTTCGAAATCGACGAAGAGGTTGTGTGTCGATTCTCTCTTTATGTGTCTTTTCCAAGATTTGGTGCAAGGTGAATATCTGGTCAGTTGTTGAGTTTCCAAGTCTGAAGCCACACAGATAACGTCCAATCAGTTAGATGATTTTAATCTTTCACATAATACGCTCGATAAAACTTTATATGCGATGTTGAGGAGGCTATCCTCCGGTAGTAGGCGCAGATTGTGGGGTCTCTTTTTTGTGGATTGGGCAGAAAATATTTAAATTCCAATTGTCAGGCAGTTTTTCATCCGACCATTTTCTACAAAGAAGCTGATACATGCTCCTTATCAGTTCTTCGCCGCCGGTTTTTAGATATTAATCCAGAACAAGAAAAAATCCATGTTTGCGTGTACCGACGACTACAACACTGACTATTGCGAAGAAATATTAATCTACTAATACTACTTAATACTATTTTAAAAGTAACTATTAGAAACTACAGGAGTAAACTTTAACAAATCTTATATAAGACTTTATCTATGCAATTATGTTTCTGGGCAGCCAAGCATTAACTAAGGCCCTTTGTAACGCCTGTTTTAATTCTCACTGCGTAATGTTATTCAAGCAGGCAATAAAGATAACTTGGTAAAGTTAGTATTATATAAGTACCAAGTTATACATATAGAAATATAAGGAACAAAAAGGCAGACGAGTAGGCCCACTCGTTGGCTGCTATGAACATAATTCCCCTAAGCTGCCCCAGTCCTTTCAGTTCCTTTAAGTTGCTTTGAGTTAGTATTAATAGTGAACAGATCAAAAAGCTGCTACTTATAGGCCAAAAATAACTAATATAATAGACCTCACCTTCAGAATATTGGAAAAGTGGATTCGGTAGAATTCAGAGCATGCGCGGAGAATGACGAGTCGCTGGAACATTATATTTCCTAATGTACCGCCTTCAGCCCTCTGAAGTAGTTGGAGGTTTTAAGGATCCTTCAATTTAACAGGCATTGGTCAGATGGTTTCGAAAAAATTACGTTTTCTACTGGGTTGATGGATAAGACAGGGATCTGGTTGCCACCTAGGAGCCAAATGACCTAAGTGCGGGCGCTTATCGCCTGGCTTTCCACGCCTCCCGTTTCAACCAACAAACCAACCAACAGTTTTTGGATAGGCACAGTGTATGGAAATTTCTTAAAATGTTTCGGCAATGTTTTTAGAAGCGTTGGACCATAGAAGATATATGCGTGATGAGCAGAGTCGATTTAGTCATGCCCTAGTCACTCAGTTTCCAAGATATCGACCTGAAACTTTAGACATTATTTTCCTCGAAGAAGCTGCTTACATGGAACATCCGCCAACGTTCTATTACAGCAAATAGTTGTCATACAAATTGAACATCAAAATCAAGTTTTTGTGTGGAAGATTTTTTTATTTGACAAGATATCTTCATGAAATTCGGAATGGATTTTTGACAAAGTCATCGCTACAGTCTGCGAACACATTGCTCAGATCGGATCAATACGGCACATAAATGTCGTTTAAACTAACGAAAATTAAGTTAGAGATAATCATAATCTTTTTTATGCCATAAAACATGCACCTGTGAAGGGCATTATAGCTTCGACGTAGCTCTTTTTACTATCTGAGAAATAATATACAATTTCCATTCAGATTTCTGAGCAGCCACTAGTCAAGTACGGCTCTGTTATGCAGCTATAAATGGTTAAAGGAAGTATTAAGATGTATTCGCGTGTACATCATAAATATTTATAAGTTCGCATGCATTCAATATATAAAATTCAGCATTATCGGCCACAAAACGTACTGCACATGCGCACAAGTGGTCGGCCGGTCAGCGTTCACACGCATAAGAACAACCACCAAACCGCATGTGCGCCACGCACCGCTGCACTGCGTCCGTGTGTTATGCGTCTGCAGGGCAATGAACTTGCGCGCAATCAAAGCGTAAAGTGCGTCATAGTAAGGCAATAAAGTTGCGCTACCGGCCGACGGTCGACGGTCGAGTCCATTCAAGTTCAACTGGCATATGCCATAGAGTATGTATACGAGTGTGTAAGAATAAAAGTGCTAGTGGGCAGCGCAAGCAGAAAAAGTGCATATCTGGAAATCAAAACAACAAAAAGAATATTGCAGCAGTCACTGGCAGCGAAGACCTGCGCCTGTCCAGTGGTCGTACCGCGAACGTGACCACGCATTCGGAGCGGCCGGTAGCTTAGGATACTTTTCATTGTCGCGATTTTTGTGCGAATTTTAGTGTCGTAGTTATTTCTTTGATTTTATGAGAAAGTGTAGAGGCTACCACTGTCCCTACTATTACAGGCCGGCACGAAAACAACTACTTGTTAGTGGGTCTGATAAATGCGCGCCAGCGAGCTATTAGTGAAATTACAGGGATCAAAGAGTCAACAAAGCCAGGCAGTAAAGTCTACAAGCAAATATTCAAAGCATCTACAAAGGTTCTCTGATATACAGGGTGGTGTATATTATAGTTTCCGGCAAAAAAAAAAATTAACATAATTTTCTATTGAAAGTCTAGGTTAGGTTACTCTGGTAGGCCAATGAGCCATTCGTAGACAAGTTTTGGTCCTTTGCGATACCAAATGGAGTTCAGTCATTAGGTTCATGAGGATGGAGTTGGAATTCAGTTACTATGTCCATGAGGAGTAGTCATTCTTTAGGATGTCTGCGCTTGATGCGAAATTCAACAGACTCTATAGCCTCACTACCGATACTTCTGCAATTGTATCGTACCGTGGCGACCCCAGATGCTTACATCGTAGTCTTGCCAATGCGGGACAAGTGCACAAGAGTTGTTCCATTGTTTCTCTTGCAGTCTTCTCGATCTGTCGGTCCATTCTGCCGGCGTGTGTCGCCACTAGACAGTAGCCAGTTAGCATTCCGATCATGTTCCTACAGTCTCTTCTATTGAGTGCCAGTTTTGCACACAGGTAGCTTGTTCCATCGGATTTTGATTTTCTTTACCACGCTTCTGTCGGGATCGTCATGGGTTATTGAAATTGTAAAGATTCCAATAATTTTGGACTATAATGACACTTATGTGGCAGACTCAAGTTGGCTTACATCAGAGATAACTTGTTAACACCTTTTAAAGACTCTCCTTAGGGCATTCTTCTTATACATATGTGGCTGTTAAAAAACTGCTGGGTCAGGAAGAAAAGACTCTTTTAGAAGAACTGTTGTCAACTTTGGACTTCTGTTAGGGCTCCAGCTGAAAAAGCAAAGGAAAGATAGCCCGCGTGTATCGAATTGGTTCTATGTAAATAATGAGAGATCTTTGTGGAAACCTTGTATATCAAAGATCGTAACAGGCCGAATACTTGTACTTGATAAGACTGTAGCCAACCACACCAAGGTACATATATTCTAATGATGCTAGCCAGTAACACAGCTTCCGAGATGAAAGATTACTGGGTCAGGAGAGAAGACTTTTGAAGAAGAACTTTTGAAAACCGTAATATTTTTAGCACTCCAGCTGAAAAGACAAGGTAACGAAATAGATAGCTCGCGTGTCTTAAGTTGGTTCTAAGTAAATGATTTGAGGTTTTTGTGAAACATTTGCATAGCGAAGACCTTCTGGAACTTCGAGTATTACTCTAGTAAGTTGATTTAATGAACTTGTTGGACAAAATACAACCTTTAAACGCGATTGGTACTTAATTGCGCTATTTTTAGACTACAAGAGATGGACCTTGGAAACAAGTTTGGACCTTGGTGCACTTTGAAACATGCTAGCACTTTGATGGACCTTGGAAACATGTTTGAACATTGATGGACCTTGGAAACAATTTTGGACCTTGGTGCACTTTGAAACATGCTAGCACTTTGATGGACCTTGGAAACATGTTTGGGCATTAATAGACCTGGACACATTTTTGAACATTGCCTTGGAAACAAGTTTGGATCTTGATGGATCGTGGAAACAAGTTGGGACATTGATGAACTTTGGAAACAAGTTTGACTTTGATAGACCTGGGAATATGTTTGGACATATATGAACCGTCGAAACAAGTTTGGATCTTGATGGATCTTGGAAACAAATTTGGACATTGATGGACCTTGGAAGAAAGTTTGGACCATGATGGAAAAAAGTTGGGCATTGATGGACTTTGGAAACAAGTTTGGACTTTGATAGACCTGGGAAACTTGAAAAGGTGTGTGAACCTTGAGGGACCTTAGGAACATGGTTGGACCTTGATGAATTTTGAAACATGCGTTAACATTGGTGGATCTTGGAAATAAGGGTGGGCCTTGGTGGACTTGGAAACCTGTTTCGACCTTGATGGACTTTGAAAGATATGTGAACCTTGGTGGATTTTGAACCAAATGCGGACCTTGGAAACATATAGAGATCTTGGTAGACTTTGAAATATTTGTGGACCTTGGAACCAAGATTTGTTTGATACCTCATTTACATTTTTTACATTTCTTGGTATAAAGCGCAGTTACAATCCAAATAACGAAGAGTTTTTAAAAAACTTTTTATGTAGCACCCTCTATGAACAATGGGCACGCATGCATGCGACCACTTAAGCCCCACAATTTGCGGCAGCTGCAACTAATGCTGCACTGTAATTGCATAGTGCGAGTAGAAAGCAGCAATTGTCTGGCAAAACACAGCTTCAGTACTTAATATGAACAACAACAATACTACAGCAGCGTTTGCGGCAAATCTGCGCTTGTGCGCATGCGCAAACACCCCACTGCACGACGAAAAGCCATTTAGAGTGCCACAAACATATTCCATTGTCTCGACTTGGCCTAATACGGAGTGACGTTGGAGTTGGTGAAACCATGCAGCGCCACACGCACAGACACATGCACGCACACACACACATACACATGCGCGCAAATATAAATACTAACTAACTAGTTGGCTGACTAAGGCTTAGTGTGGTGGCTGCGAACGTCAATGCGATTTCCGCCGCCGTCATTGTTGCTGTTGCATGTATTGCTGTCCCTGTTGTTTTTGTTGTTGTTGTTGTTGTTGTTGCTGTTGCTACTGCATCAATAAGCATTAAGTATACAAAGGCATATTGCGTGTCTACCACAATCAGCTCATTGTCAGTGGTCTTGTTAAGTCGTTACCTGCAACTGCAGTTGTTAGCCAGTGTGTTGTTGTTGCGTATGCGCGTCAGTTGTTTGCTTTTGATTGCTAAATACGAGCAGTTAACGCGTTTCAGGTGAGCTCCGCTGTAATTGCACTGCACTGGCAACGCACACACGCACAGACACACCATTGTCTAATATATATGTAGATGTGTGTTACCTAAGAGCTTAGTTGCTAATCGAAGCATTCTATATGAAAAGCCAATAAGTATGCGGGAATGCAGTGTGGTATTTTGGCTGCGTATTTCGCAATCCATTTATTAATTTTCACATTTTTGTTCAAATATTTAATCAATGGCATTTGACGTTTTAACACTCCACTTATCTGCTGAGATATTTTGCAATATTTATGCATGTATGTGTGCATAAGAGAAGTATTGCTCAATCAGCCATCGATGGAAGGAGTTCAGTGTTTTAGTCGGCAACATGTTTTGAGACAGCTTTTTGTTAGGCTTTGAGGACTCAATATAATTTCTGAATTATTTATATAACGGGTGATCCAGGTAGAGGAAGACCGTGGAGAGTCGATTCGATACCGTTCGCAGCAACTCAGACTGACGTGTGGAATGACGACTCTCTCAAGCGACATCGCTTCGCTCTGTGAGCTCTTGAAAAGGTCCAAAAAGTTCCGACATTTTCTTACCAAATTTTGTTCAGCGATGAAGCCCATTTCTGGCTCAATGAGTATGTGAACAAGCAAAATTGCCGCATTTGGCAGGAAAAGCAATCCGAAGCGATATCATCGATTCTTTGATAATAAACATTCCCCATTAAGTTTCGAGTTTCTGTGTTTTTTCTTAAAAAAAAACATTTGGGAACTTCGAAATGGATCATCCTTTACATGTGTTCCATGAGCTGAGAAGCCTTTGGATTCTCTGAGAGATCGCCTGATTGTACACACGCATTTCGATCTACACTAACAAATCTATCCCTAACTGGAATGAAGTCAAAGCTTCATCGCACTTCAGCTAACATTTGTGAAGTTATTGACCCCAATTTGATGGTATCTCTGCTATTCTTCTTTAGAAATGGAAAACACGGCAGGAAGGGATAAGTTCGGGTAGGAAATAGAAATAAGAAGAAGGGTGCACCACGACCTGGGGTCTATGTATGCCCTCTCTTTCGTCAAATGTATTCCCAAAGGCCCAGAACTCAGACGAATTCCAGGAACTTGCTGGGCGCTATTCAGTTTATGTGATCCCTGTCCACATAAATGGATCCAAAAGCATTGAACCTGCTTCTACAAATTTCTGTGCAATCTAGAATCAGATCGCAAAACCCGCAGTTTGCACGAGAAGCCATGCCCATATTGGGCCGGTGCTGCTTGAGCCTGCAGTGTTTGGTGTATAAAGCGACAAGGAGATAAAATTTGTAACGGAAGATCATGTAGCAGATCACCTAGCAAGGTTCAAAGCTAGGTTGTAACATCCAATATATCCAATCTAGTTTAAAGGCTTTGAAGCTTAAGACTATCGAGTCGGTATCGAAATGTTGGAAGACCGTCATGTGTTACTATAGTTGGAAAGGGAGATTTTTAGCTTAATTTAACCAAAAACATAAATTAAAATCGGGGAAGTAGAAAAAGGTAACAACTGTCCAAAAATAAGTAAAATAATGAAGAAATTCGCTATATTTTGAAATTTTTACATACTGGGAAGAATGCCACGAAAGCCACCAATGAAATTTGTGAAGTTTACGGAGACGATGCTGTAACATTTCGTGTGGCACAGCAATGGTTCGCTTGCTTCCGTTCTTTCGATGTGAAAGATGTACCTCGCTCGTGTCGACTTATCGTTGAAAAAGTCGATGAAATTATAGAAAAGATTGACAAGAACCGTCCATAAGTAGCCATGGCATCGCTAAGGAACTTAACATCCATCATCAAACGGTTTTGAACCATTTAAAAAGGTTGGTTACAAAAGATAGGTCGAAGTTTGGATACCACATGAATTGTCTGTGAAAAATTTAAAGGTCCGAACTAACATCATCGGTTCTTTGCTGAAACGAAATGAAGTCGAACCATTTCTAAAGCGAATGGTAACAGGAGACGAAAAGTGGATCAAATACGAAAATAATGTGCAAAAAAGATCATGGTCTAAGCGTGGTGAAGCTCAATAAATGGGCGCAAAGCCAGGATTGATATCTAGAAAGGTTATGCTGAGTGTTTGGTGGAATTGGAAAGGAATTATCCACTATGAGCTGTCCCAGCCTGGTCGAACGATTGATTCTACATTTTACTGATTTTACTTACTCAACAACTAATGAGATTGAAGAAAGCAATCGAAAAAAACGACCAGAACTGAACCACAGAAAGCGCTTCATCTTCTATCAGGACACCGCTAGACCACACACATCTTTGATGACTCGGCAAAAACTGCGAGAGCTTGGCTGGGAAGTTTTGATGCATTCACCATATAGCCCTGACCTTGCACCATGGGACTATCATTTGTTTCGGTCAATGCAGAACTCCCTTAATGGAGTAAAGTTGGCTTCAAGAGAACCCTGTCAAAATTACTTGTCGCAGTTTTTCGCCGAGAAACCAAAAAAAATGTACACTGATGGAATAGTGTCTCTAGTGGAAAATGGCAAAAAATGGTCGACCAAAACGGTACATATTATATTTAGTTCATTGAAGTTCATTATAAATATAAAAAAAAAATAAGAAATACGAAAAGGCTGTTCTTGGCTATGTTATTCGCAAAAAGAGACCGGAATTATGAGCCAACAACTCTTGGATTTTGCACCACGATAATGCCGTATTTTTTCGTGAGTTTTTCGTCAATTTTTCATCCGTTTGGTTCCGTGTGAGCTCTGGCTATTCAGCAAACTCAAATGATCGCTCCGGAGAAACTGTTTTGAGTCAATTGAAGACCTTAAACGTGAATCGCTACGCCCATTGAAGGCTGTTTCGGGAAATTGATTTTGACAACTATTTCGAGGACTCTCTTACTCTTACTTGAGGAGGCCTACGTACATTTCGAAAAATAAAGAAAGAATTCTAAAATTATGAACAAATTTTTACTATTTTTTTGATCATAGTAGTAACACATGCCGTTTTCTGACTGTTCACACCACCAAAACTGCAGACAATACCGTGACAAATCATATAAAATGTATAATCGACGATTTTTTAGATTTATCATAATTTTTCATAAGCTTATTATGAAAAGAATGATGACTGTATATTAAATACAAAAACACCTTATTGCCAGTTAATTGCTTTTTGAACAAAGTGAAAGAATATTCTGAGTGATTATCAAGCAGCGTTGCTCAAGTTCAAAAGTTCACATGAATATAATTCTTTTAAAGATGATTGTGTTTTTTTTTTTTATAAATTATTATTTGAATGCACAGTTAGAGAATAACGCATGCGAGGCAAGACACCAAGCCTGCATGTGGGAGCGTTGTAAGCGATTGTGACTATGATGTATTAGACAATCGAGTTTTTCATCGGCAGACTGACATCAAACAGCATGCAAGACACGGCAAGAGGTCCAAATGCATGCCTATACATATGAAGACTTGTATATATGTATGTATGTCTATGGAATTATGAGCCAAGAAGTACATATAAAAACCTATAGCTCAATTGCATGTGTAGGCATATATGTATAATACATATTCATATAATATATAACTATAATACATGTATATATGTATATGTAAGTATTTTTGTATGTTTGTGCATACTCGTAATGAAACACAGGTGTTCTTGCCCCAAGTTGCATGTCATGCCCACGAAACATAAAATCTCGCCTCGTTCTAATTACATTGTTGGCCATTATACATACATATATGGTTGTTGTTGCTGCTCGTTGACTGCTCTTGCCTCGAATGTCGGTTGCAATTGAGATTGTGCCTTTCTTCAGCATTTTGTATGTTTTTTCTGGCATTTTTTTCAATTTTTAATTTCTAAATCTACATATTTACGCCCCTTTTCCTTCGTATATATTCTATACTTTGTTCTTGTTGCATGAAATTGCTGTTGTTTTTGTGTTACGTATACTCTAGTAATAATGTTTTTACCGTTAGATGTGTAGTAATGTTAAAGGGTTAAGTTATAACTGTGTGTTATTATGTTTGTACAATATATGGTATCTGCTTGCATTGGCCATCTCTGCCTTCCAGTTAGTCGCTCTTCGCAATGCTAAATTAGTTATTTAATGAGGTAAAGCAAGTCACTCATCATTTCTAGTAAATAAATGTGTAATTAACCTAGTTCTGTTCTACACAATCTTCAAATTATTGAAGGTTAACTAATGACTCGGGGGTTATACTTATGCTGTAAGTGACACTTTTGACTTGAGCGCCGAAAAGCGTAGAGATTGTAGAGGCGATTAAAAAACCATAAAAACGTACATACTATACATACAAATTTTAATTTTATAGAACACTGAATGCGAACGCCATATTTTTTTAGTAATTATGGCCACAATTTAATTTACAAGGTCTGTCGCAAAAAAAATAGGACTGTAAAAAAAACAACAAAAAATTAATATTTTTCAAAAGTTATATTTTTTTATTCAAAGTAGTTTCCTTGTGCTTCGATACAGCGTTTAGCCCGGTCAATTAGCATTTCAAATGAGTGTTTAAGGTAATTTTTCGGAATGTTCTTGAGCACATCGGTCGTCGCCTTTTGGATAGCTGAAATGTCCTGAAACCAGTGTCCTTTCATGGTCAAATGAAGTCTTCCAAATAGGTAAAAATCACAGGATGCCAGGGTGAGGGTGAGTGATTAATGGTTAATATGGAGTTTTTTGTCAAAAAATCAGTGATAAGCGTCGACCGATGACACGGCGCATTATCGTGCAACAGGCGCCAGGACCCTGCCTCACGGTATTGTGGTCGAGCACGACGAATGCGTGACAAAAGACGCTTCATAACACCAAAGTAAAACACAGAATTAATCGTTTGGCCAGGAGGGACGAACTATCGGTGTACAATACCCTCGGAATCGTAAAAACAAATCAGCATTGTGTTTTGGTGATATAACCGATAGGTGACTTGTAGGATAGTAACATCTGACATTTTTGTCAAAAGTGTCAGAAATACTATAACCACCGTGCTAAGCACTGACGAAGCAGATAAGAGCGAAACAATATGTTTTAATAGAAAAGGGGTTCTGTGTTCTAACAACTGTTTAAGCGCTGAACAAATTTTTGTCGAATCAGTTCTGTAAACACTGGATGTACAGTATTACCTGTCATTTTGCGGAGTTATTCTAGTTGAGTGCTCTTTTAAGCATAATTCACGGTAGCTCGTAATAAGCGATTCAAGAGATCTGTAGGGTTGCCGGTCAAAACTTACACTTACTTATTTCAATAGCCTTTCTTCGATAGATCCCACGTCTGTCAAGTCAACGTAATTCCGTTTACGTTATTTTTGTACAGTATTATTTGATATTTCATCATGGAAAGACTTCTTACAAAAACTCATGTTCAGTGAAGAATGTGTTTTGCACGCTTCGCTTAGCTTATAGTCAATATAACGGCGCACTCAACGTACTATTTGCAACACCATCACTCATCGTGAGACCCAGCAATCATTATGGGATAATATTCGACTACGTCCAGCATGCAGTGAAGAAAATATAGCAGCCGTAGCTGAGAGTATATACGAATGCCGTGGTTAGTCGATTTGGTGCCTTTCACAGCAACTCGGACTGACGTATGAAACAACGTAACGTTTTTACGACGAGATCTTAAATTGAAAACGTACAAAATACAGATTGCCAAGAACTGATGCCACTCGATCATCGCAAGGGACATCACTTCGGTTAGGCGGCTCTTGAAAAGTTCCAAGAAGACCTGATGTTTCCGAGCCAAATTTCGATCAACGATGAGGTCCATTTCTGGCTCAATGGGTATGTAAACAAGCAAAATTGCCGGATTTTTGAGGAAGAGCATTCTGAAAAGGTGCAAGAGCAGCCATTTCATCCAGGAAAAATAATAGTTTGCTATGGTGTGGATATGTAAAGTCTAAAGTCTATGCAGACAATCCAATTCAAATCAGGTTTTTTGGCAAAGCATTATGCGTGTCATTTACCAGTTACTACTCGAAATGCTCGAACGAAACATTGAAAATTGAGCTCAACGGATGGACCATCTGATTCCAACATTCGAAAAAGATAATCTTAAAAAAATAAATACCAAAAAATGTTGTTTTAGAATGATGACGAACATTATCCACTAAATTTGAAGTTTATGTGTTTTTTTTTAGAAAAAGGTAGGGAACCTCGAAATGGATAACACTTTACATGTAAGTTAGCAATTGAGTGCCTTCAGAGATGGTTTCATCAGTCATTGACATCGTTGAATGGACCTTTTAGGTGTTAACGTTTCATAAATTTTCAAAGCGATATAGAATAATATGTATCATTACCAAATGCATTGACTTTCATTAACAGCTGATAACCGCAGAATAACTATTAAGACCGAAGAATCTGACATATCATATATTTTGGACAGTAATTAAGAGGTTATACCATCCCAAAAAATTACAACCAATAATTAAGCCAATACCGAACGCCACACAAATATTTTCCCGAAATCACTTGTCGCCAAAGTGACCACTTTTTTATGCAGCAGAGTGTAATTGCGTAAATTAAGTTAAATGAAGTGAGTTATTTAAAATGCAGCAACCGACACCTTTGAACAAACGAATTGATTTACATGAAAACAGCTTTAACTATTAAGCGGGTAATTACTTGGAGCTATAATTAGAGAATATTTGCATTTGGAATTCTAAAAAGCTGAAAATAAACATTTTTTACACAATTTATACATGTAAGTATGTATGTGTATATACAAATTTACATAAATATTAAATAACACCTATACCATGTTATTAGCTACAATTACCACTTTTAAATGTAATTACAATAATCATTTGCCATAATTTACCCAAACCGCAGACAAACTACAAAAGCACTACTATTGAAAGATACTTAGTATGAGTACATAACTATTTAATATAAAAAGCGCATTGACAAGTGCTGGTTTGAGAATCGAAGATTAGGAATTTTATTTAGTGAATATTAAAAATTTTTCCGAATGAAGTAATTTATTTTTAGACATTTCTACTAGCAAGGTTATGTGACCTTAGCGCTCTTCAGTGAAAATAATTAAAATAAAATTGTGATACGAAAGATAAAAGTAGATAAAAGTCCGTAGAGAGAGTGTGATATGATTTCTTAAAAAAAACACTAATTGCCGATACAATTAGGTTCTGAATATAATATCGTTCAAATGGTCTCCACAACTTCTTTTACAGGAACAATTCAATGTCAAAATTTCTTAAAATAATCGAATTTCCAAACTTTTTTCGCAATAATCAGGTTGCTGTACGTACTGTGTGTCTCGTAGGCCGTCTTGTTAGAACCAGATGTTGTCAAGATCAACTTCTTCCAATTGCGGCCATAAAAAATTGGGTATCATCGATCTATACCAGGTTAATTTCGAAAGAAGTACGGCTGGTATGAAGATTCCATGAGACCAAAAACCTCACCAAACTGTAAATTTAGGTGAATGTGATGGCTGTTCATGAATAATTTGTGAATTTTTTTTCGCACCAGCATCGGCAGTTTTTTTCGGCACCACTCTGATGAAAGTGAGCCTAATCGGAGAAGATGATTTTCTTAAAAAAAATCGTTATCGTTTTCAAGTTGTTCCAGCAAATTCAGGACGTTTACGGTAATTCAACGGCTTCAGTTCTTGAGAGAATAATTTTTTGTGGATGCACGTCCAAATCCTTTCTTGAAATTCATCAGATTGCAGTTTGAGCCAGTCCAAAATCTTGAGAACGCCTTGGAATCGACAAATTGCGGTCTTCTTCAAGACTTGCCTGAACGGCAGCAATATTTTCATTACTTCGAGCCGTTCTTTGTCTTATTGGCACTTGTACATTATGTAAAGAAAATGGACTCTCGAAATTTCCAACAATTCGACGAATAGCGAGTGCAGGTGGACGAAATTACAGATCATGACATATTAAAAATGGTCAAAAGGACACATAGAAATCATATCATCCTTATTTGAAAATACTCGTACGGTATAAAAAATAATTGGGATCTGGCATTGTTTTCTTTTGTCAAGGCTAGTAATGGTCTAAAAGAGAACTTTCCTCTGCTTTCACATACAGAAAGTTTCTTAATTACATAAGTATATATCGCTAGCAAAGTGGTTAACGATTTCTCCTAGGCCTTATAATACATATAAATGCTATGAGCACAGAAGCAATTGAAATCAAAATCAGGTTTCCATAAAAAAATTTTGAGATATACTGATTTTTCAAGAATAAGATTTTTATAGAGCTTTATGGCTACTGAACAAAGTTTCTCTAGGAGAAGTATGTAAAGAACACTATGTAAGATATATCCATCGAGTTTGGGAGTGTATATGGGTAGAAGGAAGGGAGCATCTCCTTTGAGGTGTTCAAATGCTTGAATTTTCAGCTAAACTGTAATTTTCGTAAACGTCTTAAGATAAGTGGAGCAGAATGCATTTAGACTTTCACTGGTGAAAATTAATAGCTATTTAAATTTCAAGACCTGACATATAATAATATAATCATCAACTGGTCTTCGACTATATAGAAATTATTTAAATCATTTCAAGATATCTGTAGAAGCCTTTCCAAAATTTTGAGTAATTTGGACCTAAAGTCGAAAGTCCTTGAATAAATTGATGAAATTATGAAGAACTTGAATCTCAAGACCTCGCAGATAATAATATGATGAATCGTGAGTCTTCAATTATATGGAGATTCGAAAGTGTTTTAGAAAACCTCCAGACACCTGTCGATAGTTTCAAGTGATTTGGACCTAAAGTCGAAAGTGTTTGGATAAATTGGTTGAAATTAAGACCTCAAGATCTTGAACATAATAATAAAATGATCAGGGAATATTTGACTAAATACTCGTAGAGTTCCAAAATTATTTAAATTACTTCAGAAACCTGTCGTTAGTTTCGAGTGATTTGGATCAAAAGTCGAAAGTGGAAAGCAGATTTTGACTTAGATCTCAATATTTTTCATATTAAGTACTTTAATAATGAAATCAGTAATATTGCTTTTAAAAGCAAAAAACTTTAAGCAGCCAAGGGTTAATTACAACAGGAAATGTAAATCAGTAAAAGTTGTTTAGAAATAGTACCGGGTACTTATCAATGCACTTTTTTATTTTTATTTTTATTGTTTTTATTTTATCGTTAGTTTTAACATTACTGAAGATTAGTAAACCACTATTTAACTTTTTATTTTTTCTTATAGAGACTTACCCGATCTTTTCGATTTTGCGCATCGGAAATATCACTTTCCTGCGAGCGTTGTTGGTGTACTAGCTGAATTTTTCCTTGAGATATCGTTATGTAATTCGTTGGTGGAGAAAACGCCTGTATGTCGTCTTTATCGTCATCTTCTTCTTTTATATCTAGTGTTCTGGAAGAAGCAAGTAAAGAAAAAATATATAAATTGAATTTAGTAAACAGTTTCGGGGAGAGAGAAATTATGAGGAAAATAGAAGAGTACTCTACAAGTCAGTGAAACGGTTTCAGCCAAGAAGTATTATCTTAAATACAGACTTAAATACTACTCACTTATAGTACTTTACACGTTCCTCAAAAATATTTGAAAGCAACGAAATTGATATTCATTTGACTCTTGTTCAATACAAGATAGTAGGTAGTATATGGATATCTTATTAGAATCGTATAACAGTGTTACATTTCTCTTTCATTATACCAGTTTTTCTTGTTATTTGTTGCTTTGATATGCCCCTACCTTTTGGTGATTCGAAGACAGCAAAAATAAGAAGTTTCTATTATTTTTTGGCTGAGAAATGTTTACGCTAGTTTTGGATAGACGAAACTAAGCTACATATATGCTCTCAAATTATACATATTAAAAAAAATTATTTATTAACAAAAATGGTTGTTTGTATGTTAAAAAAATTTCAAACTCTACTGAACATAAAATTTGTAAAATATTTAAACGCCAGAGAAAAAATTAATAAATATTTATTTGTATTGTTTCTGTGAAATCATAAAATCGTTAAATTATATTTTTTATGTGATAGAAATAAAGTTTACGGAAAAAAATTTTTTTTAATTTTTTTTTTAAATAAATAAAAAAAATCGGCCCACTCTGGGATTAGCAGGGATAGTTGTCAAATTAATTGAAGTTTTTTTTTAAGGAAAAAAAATAGTGAATTTTCAAAAGAAAAAAAAATACGATTTTACTTAAAAAAACCGATTATTTTCGAAAAGTTCATTCAAAATCAAAAATTTAAAAAAAAAGGTTCCCAAAAGTGAATTTCTACAATAGTTATGGCTATTTGAAAATAAAAAAGCCATTTTTTTGCAAAAAAATAGCAAAGTTCATAACTTTTTTGAAGTAGGACAAAAAATTTTGAAAAAATTCTCAAAAATGTTTTTCAAAGAGCAGAAAAGGATGGATAAGTTTCAGCAAAATCTAAAGGGGTCGGGTTAAAAAGTGGTCGATTTGGTATGGAATGGTGGCGAATCGAACTAGCAACTGGTATAAATCGCTTAGACTGGTATAATATAAAGAGTTGAAATAGCAAGCCGTAACACAACTTTGATCAGGTCTTTTAATGCTCTCCTCTCTGAATTCAACTGAATAATTAAATTTTTTTTTTTTGAAAAATCAGTTAAGTCAAATAATGTATAAATATAGTGGAACTCATGTGTACTTAAAATTTCAGTTATACCGTTATTTATTTACTTAATTTAACCCGTTTACAGTCAATCCTTATTAAAACAAGATATTGTGATCGTGATATTTATCTTAAGTGGCATAATAAATTTTGTTTGCATTTGATAGTAAATATATAAATACATTTGTACATATGTATGCATGATTATGTAAATAATTCACCAAAAATTTTGATTATAAAGCTAAAGCTTGTTTGCTCTACTTTTGTGGCATTAATCGCCCGGCGATTATCTCAGCAAACAACTGCTTACTAGACACAATTTGTTAAGTGTTTCTATTTTCAGTGCTGTGCCTGCATATTTACATACTTATGTGTGTACATACATAATTACACCATACATATATACATATAAGAGTGCTCTTAAGTCTGCATATAAACGTTTCGTTGCACATAAGTCGATAAGCTCGCATTTGAAGTGCATTGAGAACAATTGCAGCTGTTCTTGAAGCCAAAGACACACGCACACACACACACATGCACGTACATACGCACAAATAGAGCGGCACATGTGTGGATTAACAAATTATCGATTATTTGTTATTGTCAAAAGAAAAAGGTAAATGGGTTAATTGGTGTAGTCAAGTATGTAAATGTTGCTTGTGTTGTTGTAGTGCGATAAGAGGCCGATCGAGGCAATATGGTGTTTGCAGCCTTGACAAATTTGGGACAAGTTGAAAATTATTTGTAATCTCTGGCAAGAGAGCAACATTTTATGTTGTTATACGGTTTTCTGGTTCTGGTGAAATATGGGTTTATTACGGAGCGCTGACAGATGCTGGGAACTCTTTTTCCAAACAACTAATGATAATGTGTATGAAAGTGGTCTCTTAAGTGTGGCTGGCACTAAAACAGATTTTTCAAAACTTTAGAGCTTTAATTAGCTAACATCTCTGAACTTAGAATAATCTACTTGAAAATGAAATATTAAATATGATTTAACTTCGTTGGCTTGTAAATGAGGCCACGATTAATCCCCATTGAACAGCTAGAAACGGTTGCCCGTTGTAATGTCCAGAACTACTAAGTAAGGAAAAAAAAGACTGTTCTAAATATACAAAGCGCTTAGAAGCTGACACAAATTTGTTGAATCGACTACTATCAATTCCTGCTAATACGTCGGGTTCGTAAAAAATATGGCAACCGAGATGCTTCAACTTTAGTCTAGCGAAAGCTGGACGATGTAGAAAAAAGTGTTTAAATGTTTCCAAGTCATTTTCCCCCGTTTGCGTCCTTCAAAATCTTTAGTCTCAGCTCATGAGTGCAAACGGGATCTCAGCGGCTATGTACACCTTGCTAAGAACTAGCAGTTCAATGCTGCCTGTTGAGCTCGCGCGAGGCCCATAGATCCAGCTCCTGAAGGCACGAAGACAGAGGAACTCCTGCGAAACGAACTCGTATTTCGTAGAAATAGTCATATCTGCTGGCACCTTGATGACAGCCATTTCAGCTTGGAGGGAGTTGGAAATTTTTTAAGCATGATCGATACTTTTCATTTTTTAATTATATTTGAAAGAGGTTTTGCATTCAAGAAAATTTAGTTCATACTGATCTTGAAAGTTTGTGAACCTCTTTTTTCGAAACAAAAGCCTAGTAATGGTCGCAAATATTATAAGCGCGACGACTATTGATACCATTTCGTAGTTTCGAAACTACAAGGTTTTTCCGAAAAGTAATAGGACAGATTTTCTTCCGCCGCAGCCGCAACTGTACTTCAGAGCGTGCGCGCACCGATTGGATTCGGTAGATGGCGTTCCTAGTTAACAAACGAGCGGTTGGTCAGTTGTCTCCGAGCACCTGGAGATTCAAGACAAACATTTTCGCGCGACGTGTTTCTGTGAGGGGTACAAGTCGAAAATGCAGCGTTCGTTAGAGCGGAGGTACGGGATTAAAGTCTTGCTTTAGCAAGAAGTGGTGTGGTTTGGTGGCACCAGGCCTTTTTGGAGGACCGGGAAGAGGTTGCTGATGAAGACCATGCTGAGAGACCTGCCACCTTGCAAATCCAAAGTGGAAACGATGCTTATTGTCTTTTTTGACATCAAAGGCATCGTCTACCATGAATTTGTTCCTACTGAACAAACCGTCAACGCCAAGTTTTGTGTGGAAGTCCTTAAAAGACTCAAATGAAGGGTCAATAGGGTCCGTCTCACACCGCCTTTTTTGTGAAGAGCTGTCTAACCAAGGCCGGCATCCGAAAGTTTCCGCAGCCGCGCTACAGCCCAGATGTGGCTCCTCCGGACTTTTTTGTTTCCCCGCCTGAAAAGGCCGATAAAAGACAATCATTTTGATACAACAGAGGGGATCCAAGCGGCATGTACCTTGGCTCTCAAGGATAATTCAGGAGAATGCCTTCCATGACGCCTTCAATGCTTGGAAATTGCGCTGGAGCCTACTTTGAAAGTTTTTAAATAATTGTAACGATTGATTCAATATATTTTTTTTAAATCGACTCAGTCCTATTACTTTCCGGACAAACCCTGTATACCATTTGTTCGTAGATTTACGAAAAGTGATACTGTACAATTGAACTTATAGGGTATTTATCGGAATTGAATATATTGTCTAGGCAGAGAGGTGAGAAAAGTTTGCTAAAAGTCATTGTTAAGACCTTTTTTGAGAAATTTCGTTTCAGAAATAACAAGGATATTATACCGAAGGAGTCTGCCCCATTTTCAAAAACAAAATAAAAATTTGAATAATTTGATTTTTAAACACAAAAGTATACACTGACATTATAATTTTGCCCACTTAAAGTGCCTCAAGAACGCTTATTTTTTTAGATTTTCGAAATGTATAAAAAATAGTCGACCAACAATCTTTCAAATTTTCTTAAAACAATAGGCAATATAATGAAGCTGTCCTTGAAACATAAAGCAAAAACAAAGAAACACAAAAATCGCGAATGAGCTAATGCTGACGACCAAAAATTATTAGCCAATCGCTAGATGAAAGAGTCAATTCTAAATTAATCTTTGCATAATAAAATCTGTATAAAATGAAATTAAATATGCAAAGCAGTCGGGAGTGCCAAATATGGATTTCGTAATACTAAAGATAGAATTAAACAAAAAATCGATAGTCTTGCAAACGATTTAAGATGCCAGATATTTACAGCAAAAAATCCGAAAAAGTAATTTAATATATTTTGTATGTTGGTATGTGAAATACACAACAAGAAAGTTATTATATTATTTTATTTCTTGTTTTTGCTTTTTCTTCAGCAATTCTAACAACAACGTGCATCGCCTACAGTCGCTCGACTTCGCGTGTCTTGCCTGCTTTTGGTTTATTTTGCTTTTGTAATATTCTTTAGCGATTAACGCTTAACTTTTTCTACATTTTTTCAACACAACAAAACCGAAACTTGTTTTCCCTGTTTTCGTCTGTCAATCGATTTTGTGCGAAGTGAAAAATTTCATTCATAAGCGTTTTGGTGAAGTGTTGACTTATGCGCTGAAAGATGACGGCGACAATAAAATGTATACATATATGTATGTATGTATAAGACTACAACAAAAAATAAAATGTGTTGAATGTATATATGCACACAACAACAAATTAAATCTCTACATGTTTACAACAACCACAAAAGCAAGTATGAGGTTCGCCTTTTCAAAGTGGTTGGCGACTGCAACTAGTTGCTAGTTGTTGCTTTTCGTTTACTTAGACAAGTAGCCGCGCTAATAGTGTCTATAAGTAGTGACATGTCTACTTACATATCAGTATATATATAAATATGGCAACGCTGTTTACAGTGCTGGTGAGAAATGAGTTTACTAGTGGCCAAAGAGATGCCATTTTATATGAAAGAAGTAAAGAATTTTTAATTTTAGAATTGAAATTATTTTGGAATTATGAAAAAATATTTAAATTAAATAAAAAACAAATTATTTTAAAGCATAACTAAAATTGTAAACGGTCCCAAATGAATTTTTTTGTGTTTTTGTTAGACTTTATATTACTTCATAAGATCAGAACTTACTGCACGTTTTCTTGACATTTTTGATTTTATGTTCGTTAGAAACTTTAATTGAAGAGAGTTTTAGAGTTAAATAAAAAAAAAATTAATTGAAAATTTAGTATTTTTATTGATAAATAATTCGAAAATATATTAGTAATAAAGCAAAATATTAAAGTAAATAAATTTAATGAAAGGATTTCATAGCAAAATAAGGTGTCTTTTGCCATTTTTCAATTTTTTTCACTTTCTTTAAATTATCAACATGTCCTTGTTAGACCGGGCGTATGAGTAATATGTATAAGTAGCGTGCGATGAACTAAAAGGGTTCAGAAAACTCGTAAAAAATTTTAGTTTTTGGAAACAATTTCATAAAGAGAATAAAAAAATGTTAATTTCGGTTGCAACAAAGCTAAAATGAGCTTTACAAATAAATAAATTTTCACACAAAAACTTGCCTCTGATCGATTAGTTTGTACGGCAGCTATGTACTATACTTGTACGATCTTGAAAATTTCTTCAGATATTATAGCGTAGACTCAGAAAATACTCTATGCTAAATTTCGTGAAAATATCTTGTCAAACAAAAAAGTTTTCCATACAAGAACTTCAGCTCGATCGTTCAGTTTGTATGGCAGCTATATGCTATAGTTGTCCGATCTGGAAAATTTCTTCAGTTATAATAGCGTAGACTCAGAAAATACTCTTTGTTGAATTTTGTGAAAATATCTTCTCAAACAAAAAAATTTTCCATACAAGAACTTCAACTCGATCGTCCAGTTTGTATGGCAGCTATATGCTATAATGGTCCGATCTGAAAAACTTCTTTGGAGGTTATAGCTTTTCTATAGACAGTTTTCTATACCACATTTCCTGAAGACATCATGTCAAACAAAAAAGTTTTCCATACATGAACTTGATTTTGATGGTTCAGTTTGTATGGCAGCTATATGCTATTGTGGTCCGATCAGAAAAATTGCTTTGAAAATTATAGCATCTGTGAAATTTTAGATCGTTATATCAAAAATCGAGGTTATAGTTCAAATTTATATATACGAATAGACTGCAAAGAACTTTCAGTGATCTCCGCTGGCAGCTGATGTAGAAATCCTGAACTCGTTTTGATCTTGTAGCGGCATTTTTCAATTCGTTAGCATCATTTGTGAAATTCTACCGAGTTGGCAGTCTTGGTCTTATGTTATTCTTAGTCTATTCCTCTGTATTCTACATGCTATTTGCCGATAATTATGGCGGGTATTGTCACTTGCGAAGCGAATGAAAATTTTGGCGAGTTTCGCCGTGGCGAATTGTAAGTTGCGAATCTCTAACGAATTCGCCAGAAAATGGCGAACGAGTTGCGAAAATAAATTTCTGGTATTGCCACTGGCGAAAAAACGTCATTCGCTTCGCCATTAGTGTCAAAATTTGACGAATGTATTTTTTATTCGCTATTTGAAATGGAAAGGACGTAAGTAAATTTTGATCGTTATTTGAGCAAATGTAATTATTTAATTATATTTAACAAAACGATACTTCTAGAACAAAACGTACAACAACGCAACAATTTCAAAAATTGGTTGCGTTAATGGAAAATAATCCGGACGTCGCCAGAGGAATGGGGAATTTCGGATCGACGAAGAAAAGCAGGGCAGAGCAATGGGATCTGTTCGCTGCCGAACTCAATGCCATTGGTCCACCATTGCGAAACGGACGCGAGTGGAATAAGGTAAAAATTTAATTAATTTGTTTGGTTGAAGTTACTTATGTGTAGCATTTAGGTTTGGTTAGATTATAAACTGAAACTAAAAAAAAAAATAGCGACAAACCGACGCGAAACTGTTGCCACAGGAGGAGGACCTTATGCTCAGCAAAGTTTATCTCCATTAGAGCAAAGTGTGGATGAGCTTCTTCACCTTCAGGCGGCTGTAAATCCTACAGGCTTAGCATATGGCTCTAATGAAGTGGAAACTGCGGAAAATAATAATGAAATTCAGCCAGAAGAGCGCACGACCGTGGAAACACAACGAGCCATGGATTTGGCATCGCAATCCTCAAGCAGCCGTCCTAGAATGACAGTAGAGGAACGTGAAGTCATTCGGATGAAAGCGTTGGAAAAGCAAGCCGAAGTGCAAGACATCCTTTCCAACAAAATTGCAAAAATGGAAAAAAAAGTTGATGAAATTGCAAGGTATGCAAGAAAAACTTATGAACTTAAACAGGAAGAAATTAAATTAATGAAAATGAAAGAAGAAAGGAAGAAGGAAGAATATTTAGAGAAAAAAAAAGACATAAAGAAAAGATGGAAATAAAACTACAAATTTTAAAATTAAAAATGCAAAAAAAATAGGGTGCTTGTAAATAGATTAAATTTAGTTTATAGTTTATTTCATAAGAATGTGATGAATTTTTTTTATTTCATATTTTAACCATGTGATGAATTTATTTTTACTTTATTATTGTAAGTGACGGAATTGAATCTGTGATTTTTTTAAGAAAACATGTGATGAATTTATTTTTACTTTATTATTGTAAGTGACAGAATTGAATCTGTGATTTTTTAATTTAATTTAAAAGCATGTAGTTTTTGTAATTTTTATATATTTATTATCTATGTAATATTGAATTTCAAAGTATTGAATAAAATAAAAGAATACAATATATTATTCACTGAAGTCGGTATAGTTTCATTTACATCAGAGCATCAGCAATTTGTCTTCTGCGGCGCTCTCCTGGTGAACCATTGCCATTTTCATTAATTGGTTCCAATGGTACAACCGCATCAAAGAAGGTTTCAGCCTCCTCCGGATCACCGATTCTAAATTTTTTACAAATGTTGTGCAAGGCGCAGCATATATTAATAACGGATGTTACTTTAGCAGGATCGTAGCGCATTTTTCTATCACTCAGAAGACATCTGAAACGGCATTTCAAAACTCCAATCGTACGTTCAACAACATTTCTCGCTTTCGCGTGCTTCTTATTAAAAATTGACTCCCTAGTTCCAGATTCTGCATGACGGAAAGGTGTTAATAAATAAGGGCTTAGTGGGTATCCGGAGTCACCTGCAAATGTATTATTGTTTTCAATATTCATATGTCAAGATTAAACTTGCGCAGTAGTCAAATATTGCGAATACCTAAATAAATAGAGTTCTGATCTCCATTTTGATGCGCTGCCTCTAAACATGCCTTTAGAGAACTATTGTTCCATACGAACGAATCGTGTGTAGAACCAGCATATCTAGCATCCACAAAACGGATATTCATATCATGATCACAAGCCTGTAATAAAAATATAACAAAATTTTTATACCAATTTTACTGTATTAAATTCATAAAAACTCACAATCATTGCATTTATGCTAAAAAATCCTTTTCTGTTTAGATAGAGGTGTTTGTTTGTGGTAGGAGCATAAATCGCAATATGGGTTCCATCGATGCAGCCTATTACATTTGGTATTCCCGATCTTGAATAAAATTTGCTCCTTGCCTGCTGCTTTTCTTCTTCACTAATATCTACGCTTATATGGGTACGACAAATTTCATTTTCCAAAATGGGTATGATCTCTTTTAAAATAAGGGAAACTGTTGGTTGAGCAAGTCCCAACTGAAATTCATTCCCTATAGCTTGTTGGTAACTGCCATGTGCAAAAAATCTGAGTGCGGCACACAATTTTAACATGGGCGTTATGGAAGACGACATCCGACAATGAAATTTGTCTTTGATTTTATCCAGCACATACATAAATGCGTCCTTGTTCAAGCGGAAATTCGCAACGAATCTACAAATACGTGTACATTGAACAAAAACTTCTTATTATTCATTATAATTGAACTGGATACATACACTGTGTTAGGTAGCTCTGTAGGATTAGAATTATCTCTAATAAAACGGCGCTGTCGAAGAAGATTAGTTCGCGTTTCCACATCGTAATTATCTTCAAAATACAGATCCGCGTTATTAAACATATTTTCAAATTTCAGTTGATATAATAAAAAAATGTTTAAGTATAAATGGCACAAATGTCAAATTCGGATGAACGCACTACTTTTTTCATGAATGGCAACGACGTATTTTAGCGAATACGTTCATTCGCCATTCACAATGCAAAATTGGGGTATGTTCGCTAAAGCGTTCGCTTCGCCAAATAAATTCGCTTCGCAAGTGACAATACCCGCCTATATATCAAGCTACTTTTTAGAGATTTGTTGCAGATCGTCACATCGTTTCGATGTGAAAGATCCACCTCGCTCTGATCGACTTATCGTTGTAAAAATCAATGAAATTATGGAAAAGATTGACCAGGACCGTCACATAAGCAGCCATGACCTCGCTAAGGCACTTAACATTCACCATCAAACGGTTCTGAACAATTTAAAAAATGCTGGCTACAAAAAGAAGTTCGATGTTTGGGTACCACATGAAGTGTCTTTGAAAAGTTTAATGCACCGAATTAACATCTGTGATTCTTTGCTGAAACGAAATGAAATTGAACTATTTCTGAAGCGTATGGTAACAGGCGACGAAAAGTGGATCAAATACGACAATAATGTGTAAAAGAGGTTAAGGTCCAAACAGAGTGAATTTCAATAAATGGTCGCAAAGCCAAGATTGACGCCTCGAAAGGTTATGCTGAGTGTTTGGTGGGATTGGAAAGGAGTCATCCACTCTGAGATGCTCCAGCCTGGTTGACCGATTGATTCTACATTTTACTGTCAACAACTAATGAGATTGAAGCAAGCAATCGAAACAAACGGCCGGAACTGATTAACAGAAAGAGCTTCGTCTTCCATCAGGACAACGCTATACCACGCACATCTTTGATGACTCGGCAAAAACTGGGTGAGCGTGGCTGGGAAGTTTTGATGCATCCACCATATAGCACTGACTTTGCACCATAGGACTACCATTTGTTTCGGTTAATGCAGAACTCCCTTAATGGAGTATAGTTGGCTTCAAGAAAATCCTGTGAAAATCACTTGTCGCAGTTTTTCGCCGAGAAATCATAAAGGTTTTAAACTGATGGAATAATGCCTCTGGCGGAAAAATGGTAAAAAGTGTTCGACCAAAATGGTACATATTTGGTTCATTAAAGTTCATTATAAATATAAAATAAATTAATTGAAGTTTGATTAGAAGTAAAAAAAGACTCAACTCCCTATATTCCATTTTGCACATTTTTAGACTTTTAATGGATTTAAACAAAAAAATTTATTACTTAAACTTTGGGCTCAGTGTTATACTTAAGCGTATACAATTTTTTTTTTCTTTAAAATTTTTTGGCTGCTTTTATTTTCGACAACGGTGTACGCGTCAATATGTCAATATGTTTAAGTAAACTGCAATACATTGTATAAATATATGTGTACATACATACACACATACTTATGTGTAAATGTTAAGCTCAACAACTCGAGTCCCATATGTGCCAAAGCGGCAGCCACACTGCAGTCAGTCAAGCAGCCATTAAGTCTGGCTTGGCTTCGGAACGAATGAATGAAGTTGGCTGTTCTGGCACTGCATTGCTGCGGCTGCCTGCGGCTAACTTATGAGCTTACATACATACCTACATTGTATTTATGTCTTTTTTTCGAACTCGTGTGGCCATATGCATGGCAAATAAGCTGCTGAATGCAACATAGTGTGGCAAGAGACAACGACCGGTGGAAGCGGTGGCTTGTGGTGCGACAGACAAATAGCTGGTTAGCGAAAAAAGACTGGCATGCGGTGCATATATGTATATATCTATATGCATGTGTATGTATGTTTGTATGTAATAACATACGTAAGTATGCATGACTGTGCGTTCATCCGCTTGCCTATATGTGCTTTTCTTAGACTGTTTGTCTGTCTGTCAATTCTAGTGTTTGTTGGTTTTGCAACTTTACTTGTTGGGTTTGGTAAGAAACAAAAAATCCAGAAAAAAACGAAAATCAAAACAAGTCGTAAAGTCAATAATTTATTTGTATTTGTAAATGCGTTTTATTTTTGTATTTTGTTTTAACTTTTTAATTTTTTGTTTCGCTTTTCGATTTTCCTGCGGATTTATGAGGACTGGATCGCCAACGCATTATGGCAAAGATCTCAAGATAAATGAAAAGTAATCGAAAAACAACAAAAAATATATAAACATATGTATGTGGGTTGGTATATAAATACTTGTCTTTACTTAAATACGCTGGCAAGCAGAAAAAAAACGCTTATGAAAATTTTAATGAATGAAAAGTGCGGCCCTTTGTTTTTGTGAGACAACAACAATGTACGTTATAAATGTTTTCGCATTATAGTGTTGAAAATTTGAAAAATAATACCTAAGTTACTAGTCCCAAACCAGTTTGCAAGTGGTCCAAGAGAGTATTAGCCTTACAAATGCATATCTGCTTCGATTGAAAACTTTTTTTTATAATTTTCTATAATTGAAACCGGGTTTTAAAGGCTAGTCTCTTACAAATATCGCGTACTACATCAATTTGGACCAATACTACTCCCAAATGGACCATTACTACCTCTATTTCGACCAGTTTTCTTTTTTTATTACAATCACTTTAATTTATGCATGACCATAAGTTGGTCCACTACTACCTCTATTAGGACCACTCTTGGATTTTATAACAACCGTTTTAATTTATGCATCGCCATACTCGTGTGATTTAAACTTTCTGTTTCTAATCTTCTCACGATTTCAGAGCAGCTATGCAAATGTATTTCATCAACGAAACAACAATAAATTGTCTGCGGTGAAAGTGAAAATGCAGCGTGTGAGTATTTTGGAGTGGTTTTCTTTGGTAATTGTAAGTAAACACCAAAAAGGCATAATTAAAGTGCATAAATGCTGACTTTCATTTAAGTTATTCTGTAATGAGCCTTTAAATCCCTTAGCTAGTTGCTGAAAAGATTTACATATATGCAAGTTATTTGTATTTGTTCTGCCTATTCCACAAAAAATGAGGCCCCACAATTTCTGCCAACTACCGTAGAAAAAACTCTCTTCAACATCGCCTATAAGGTTCTATTGAACGTACTGTGTGAAGGACTTAGGCCCATCGTCAACAAACTGATCGGACCTTGTCATTCTGACTTCAAGCCTGGAAAATCAACAACTGACCAGATATTCACTTTGCGCCAAATCTTGGAAAAGATTCGTTAAAAGAGAATCGACACACACCACCTCTTCGTCGATTTCAAGGCTGTTTTTGACATGAAAAGGAGCTGTCTTAATGCCGCAATGTCTGAACTAATACGGATCGAAGTCGTAGATAATTTTGTCTATCTTGAAATCGGCATTAACCCAACAACAACGTCAGCCTCGAAATTCAACGCAGAGTAACTCTTGCCTACTGGTGCTACTTCGGACTAAGTAGGTGATTAAGAAGTGAAATTCTCTCTCGACGAACAAAAACCGAATTCTGCAAGTCAATCATCACCTACGTCATGCTGTATGGTTCAGAGGCAGGGACGATGACAATATCTAATGAGTCGACGTTACGAGTTTTCGAGAGAACGGTTCTGTGGGAGGTTTATGGTCCTTTGCTCATTGCCAACGGCGAATACCGGATTCGATGTAACGATATGTTGTACAAGATATACGACGCCAATGACAGAGTTCAACGATTAAGAAACAGCGTCTACGTTCGCTAGGTCATGTCATTTCAATGGATGCAAGAACTCCAGCTCTGAAAGTATGCGTCGCAGTACGAACTGGGGGAAGCTGAGGAAGAGGAAGACCTCCACTCCGTTGGAAGGATTAGCTGGAGAAGGACCTGACTTCGCTTCTAATCTCTAACTAAAATTAAAAGAAAGAACGACTGGCGCGAAATTGTAAACTCGGCTATAACTACGTCACGATGTCTACATAAAGAAAGAAGAAGAAATCTATGTAAATTTTTTTCGCAGAAGTTAAGGTTTCATTCGATGTCGTGTTTCCTTTCAAAGTGAGGCTGTCATCTTTCCAATTACCTTGTCCGTGCTCTCAAGCGAAAAATAATTGACAGTACCCTAAACTGTTTAAGCCTGAGGAGTGTATAATTAAAACAATTAAGACCATTTATAATGATGGAGGAATAAACTTCACATCCCAACAAGAAATAGAATATTTTTTGAAAACTACAAAAGACACTGATCCATTTTAAACTTTGAGGACAAAAACAAATGTCTTTGGCTTAATTACAGTTGACAAAAAAAGAGCTTGAATTCATTACTTTTCAATATTAATTTCCTGACAAGTTATGTACTGTTCTTTGAAAAAGCAGACGAAAAGCTTCTGTAGATGAATATCAGGCAGCAAAACTCTGTGGACCTTTCAAAAATCTACTTAGGTATTTTATTTTAACTTCCGCTTATTCACTTCGATGTCTAAAAGTATAAGGTCGGAGGCTTTTTTTCCTTGATCTGGCAAATGTTTGAGATTCGAGTAGGATATGTTGAAACGATTCTATCTCGTCCGGTAAGATGTTCAATCTACTACAACCATTGAAAGGTGCACCTTGCTGAGAGCGAAGAGTTCACTAGACTAGAAGGACCTTGCGACTGCACAGGTGTTGCAGAACCCAACGGAGCTCCTACCCGTGCCTATTCCGCAGCTATTGAAACTCAAATACCTATCCTATCAAGCTCATCAGCGTTATAGTTTCCTGAAATATCGCACGAAACCCAGTCTAATTATAAAATAACTCGATTTTAAAGATAAGGAGTCTAGATATCCCTTCAACAATTTTGGGTAATGGAGTGGGGATGGAGTGGATAGGCATCTTCTGCCACCATACACCTTGCGGTTTTGTCCACTTGCGCTATATGCAGCAAGGAATTGAGGACTGTGGTTGGGATGGTTCATGGTGCCCACACATATACTGATAACAGCAGCCTGTTGAACAACAGCCAATTTTTTCGCGAATGTGGCCAAGCCAGGATTGGTAGTCAGGAATGATTTGCTACGAGCGTGAAAGGATTGTCAGTTAATCATCTGCTTCGAGCTGCTATCTTACGGTTCTAATTTTTATTCAAACCTGTAGTGCCAAGAATTGGACTGTTTGAATGAAGCAATCGCTTAGAAGCGGCCAGCTTTGATTAATAGGAGAGAAAGCGTATTCCAGCAGAACACACACAACGATAGTGAACCGTCAAAAAGTCCAAGAGCTCGGTTCGTTATTAAGCATCCAACTTATGGTTTGGAGATGGCATCAAGTGATTACTAGAATATATTTTATACTTAGTATGTATGTATGTGTGATATACCACCATCAAAGCTAACTCAGTTCAACAATTAATGCAAATTGTGCCTTCAAATCCTCCATTATCACATGTCACCCCTAAACTCCGAGTTCAATGAGTGTATACATCCTTGAACTGTGGACAGAAAGCTCAACTCGTAAACTACCAAAAGGCAAATGTTAAAACCACGTAATCAAAATAAAGAAAACTAAAACAACAACAGCAATTTAACTTTATAAAACAACGAGTTAATTAAATCACAATCGAGGTGAAGTTTGGTAATTGTTAATTGAATTTACGAGTTAACTGCACAGCAGCACTCAACCAACAGTGACTGCCAATGGTATGCAGACAACGCATTGTTGTTGGCAACAACCATCACCAGCGAGCAGTTGCTGGCAGCAATGAAGGCTTAACTGGTACATATTTACACTGCATGGAGGCTGCCACAAGCTGCAACAATTTTGAATATTTTTTTGTTTTTCCATCCGCAATTCTCGTATGCCGGACGGTCCGTCACGTGAGTGGGCCGATTTGCGAGTCGAAACTCAATGCGCACATGAGTTATTATAATATTAGAGTGGGTCGATTTTTTTCAACAAAGTCGCGTAAGCGGAAAATGTTCTGGGTATTATTTTGAACAACTTTGCCTAAGAGACCAAGGGTCTAAAACCGGTTTCGATCCAGCGATTTTTAAGCGAAGTTTAAAAAAACTGAAAAATCGATTGTACAGGAGATATGTATATGGTTGTCCGATCTGATCGATTCCGACGAATAGTCAATAGAATATAGAAATGCACCTATGTATCAAATTTCATTCGGATATCTCAAAAACCGACGAACAAGTTTGTATGATTCCCAAAAAACTTCGCTCTAAAAATCGGAGGCTCGGTTTTAAAACCATAGTCTCTTAGACAAAGTTATTCAGAACGATTTGTAAAAAATTTTCCACATAAGCGATTTTATAGAGAATAAGTAAGGGAGAGCTAAGTTCGTCTACTATTCGTCGTTTTGGCTCCCTGTAAATCAACCCGCCCTAATGTGTATATATGTACCTGCTATATTCATGGTTTGTTCGCCACTTCGACAGAGATTTTGTCTGACAACAACAACAACTAGAAAGCAAATATTTTAACTGCTATGCGACCAAGTCCTGTTTATTGATTTCTGTTGGGGCTACTTTGCATTTTTTCTACTTGGAAATCGCAAATCAAAAGGGAGCAATTGTCCAAACACTCAAATAATCACCATACAATGCATGTATTTGGGGATAAGTGCTGTTTGGACATTAAAAATATAATTTTACGAGGGTAATTTTATATGTACCGGACAGATTATTAGATAAAAGATATTTCTGTGGCAGAATAATAATGTATTACTCGAGTAGGTCTCTATTAAGGCCCGTACATCTCTTTACTAACTTTTTTAGAGCTTCTAAAATGAAAAATTTTTCCAGAGATCCCTTCACGGTACTATGAATTCTTTTCGAGAACAAAGAATAGTCAGATAAGTTAGAAATCTGTACGAGGATCATAGTGATCTGTACGAGAGCCCAGTCCTGCATTGTTTCAAATCATGGAAAATTTGTCCATCATATTGGAGTAAGATTTATCGGTTATTTTAAAGTATAAAGCAAAAAAAAAAAAAAAAAAAACGGAAGTGAGAAATGGTGACCGAACTCGCTTTATGATTGAAATCGGCGAGAGTTGTTTGGTCACACGAGAGACGTGTTCGAAGATTTTGGGATTCAAGATGATGGTAGAATTGACCAGGGCCTAAGAGAAATGTTGACGGAACTCTCCCCGGGAGTTTGGTATTCAAATTATGAAAAAAGTGGTAGAATTGACTAGAACATATAAGTTAAACGGCTATCCAATTTCGTCAGTGAAACTCGGAATCCTCACAGTTGATTCGGATTATATAATCGTAACTTATAAATCAAGGTCGAAGGTCGTAGGAATCAACGTGGATTAGTTTAAAAGTTCGACCAGAAAAGAAATTTATTATTTCGACAAGCCAATGAATTTAAGAGACTCTCTCTCTTTTGATTTAGCATTACTCAGAAGGCCTAAAACCAGCTTTTTAGTGTTTATATTTTTTCAGAGATCGCCTGAGAACCCGAATATCATCCCATCTCCTAATTTAACCTTAGTTTAGCAAATATTCATGTTTTGGCATTACTTTAGGAAGGCTTGGAAACCCGAAAATAAACCTGTTAGGGAACGAATTTCTCGGCAGAACCCATAGTTCCTTCCTACAGTCTGTACTCGTTCTGGTTTAACTTAACCTTTCCTATCTGATTATAATGTGAAGGATTATTTAAATAATACCGAGGGCCTTTCCTCAAATTCAATTTTTATTTTTCGAGAACTTGTTGGGAAAGATAACTTGAAGGAACAGCGGGTTCCGGTTTCGAAATTCCTCAATTAACCTCCGAAGTAAAACAAGTAAACGTGGTTTTAAGTGAAAGGAATAAACCTGGAATTTAACGGTAAGAAAAGTGTGATCTTCCCTTTTTTTGGATATTTACAGATTACACAAGAATTGTGTTTTCGGCACTGTAACTAGACTGAAGCTGCAGAACTTCGCCGACTTCAGCGACAATCCTCGTACATCCCAATAACTGTCTATGCGCTTGTGGCTTATTCTCGTTAAATACATTTTTTGCACCCAAAACGGTAACTTGCTACATGCCACAACATTTATTTACACACATGTGAGTGTTACCAACCGCTGTTATTTGACTTTTGCACGGCGCTGTGCTCGCTTGCAAGTCGACAGTAAGTGGGCATTTAGTTGGAAAAAAACTATTGGAAATATTAAAAAATAACTGTTTACTATTTACTTTGCATATTTGTGTGGTTTTTCGATGCTTTTTGTACAATTTTCCGGTAAACCTTCAGCCTCTTTGACTTGCAGCTGCTCGTGATTGTTAGCTTAGCGCTTATACTGCTGTCAATAGACGTGTTTACGCTCGTAAAAAGTGCTTACTGCGGATCGCGGCTTTCGTGTGCTGGCAGCCAGAAACAGTTAGCTGGAGTTGTTGTGGCAATAATGGCTTAGCACTCGCTTTGTTTATATTGTTGCAGTTACAAGTTGCTGTTTGTTTTTGTTATTTTACGCGTTAATGTGTTGTTTGTTATGAGGTTACTAGATTATTGCCTCAATCCACTTACTTCGGCTATTGAGATGTGTGGCAGTTGTTTCGAAATGCTTGAGTTTATAATGTGCCGCTTGCCAGTACTCACAGTTGCCATTAACTGCGGGTTGTTTACGCTTTTCGAATTGAAGTTAATTTAACCCTTAACAGGTCACTTAAGAATGTTTTTTTTTTTTTTTTTTTTTTTTTTTTTTTTTTTAAATATTAATCTCTGAACATAAGAATAAGTTTAGAATAATAAAGAAAAACGTTAACTTCGGTTGTACCGAGTATAGAATACCCTTCAGAAATAACGTTGCCTTAGGTAGTAATTCATTCAAAGGAGCCGGAAACTTCCGGTCATCTGTTAATAGAGTGCACAGCAGTCTTCAGACGCAGATTCAAAGCCCAGGGATCACATTCCTTCCATGGCAACCATTATTTTAATCGAATTTATCAATATGCTGAGGCTAACTGAGAAAACAGCACAATAGACCTTACGTCTCAGTGCAAATCTTTCCTATTAGAAACATCTATTTATGGCAACTCTATTCTTGGAGAGAAAATAACGTGTGTGAAATTTCAGGGAGATATCTCAAAAACTATTGCTAATGAGCAAAGATGCCATATTTTTCTTCGGAACAGAAATCTTCCTTAAACCAGGAAATACATATAAGTTTTAGTCATTGCGAGTATCGAAGAAGAGCTGAATGAGTCCATCGGCCATCCCACGCAATAATTTGAGTTGTGTTCAACGCGGAAGGATATTGGTTTACGGGCTTACAAAATCTAACTCGCGTAAGAATTGAATCCGAACAATCATCAAGCAGATCGCACGTTCGGTGAATGAACCCAAACCAAAATGGCCACCGTAACGCTTTTCACAAGAAAAAATTTTTCGGTATTCAGCAATGAAGCTAAAATTTGGTTTAAGGTTTTGAGTAATCATAATCAAAAAGTCATTGCTGAGACACCGTTATATCCTCAAGGAGTCACTGTTTGCTGTGTTTCATATTTCTTCAAAAATATAGCCGGTCCTAAAGTTGCAGTCAATGAGAAGCCTTGTAGAGCCATGATTAATGTCTTTTTTCTGTTTCAATTACATAATGTTGATGTGGACGGCTTTTATATCTAACAAGGGGGCGCTCTACAGGCTTTACAGCCACCGAATCAATCAATTTATTGAAAGATACTTTTCGTAGACGCATTATCTCGACACATTAGATCCTACGATTTCACGCCGAACTACTATTTGTAGAGTCATATAAAACCGCTTGGCGCGAAGATACACCGAAGACGTTTAACGTTTTGGAAGAGAATCTCGGTGCGTTTATGCTGACATACGACCCCAATTACTACAAAAGTGGTAGAAAATTGGTTTTATCGGCGGGAGTTTATTCGAGTTGCCATACAAACTGACCAAAATCAAAATAAAGATTTTTAATCCTCAATATGCAACCTTAATGCGACTTGAAGGATCCTTATTTCAACAAGGTACTTCAAACGTTTGACCGATAACCTTTTCGGCTTGAGTTGCATATATAACGCGTGATCCAAGTGGAGGTAATTTCTTCAATAGCCTGTTTTTTGACAGATCACGCGTCAGTCGCCTCAAGCTGTCATGTTATTTTTGTTCAGTATTGTTTGGCATTTCATCGTGAAAAACTTACGCCCGAAGAATGTTTATAAATCGTTCAAATTTTTTACGAAAATTCACTCTATGGGCTCTTGAAAAATTCCACGAAGAACTAACGTTCTCGCGCCAAATTTTATTCAGCAATGAGGCTCATTACAGGCTCGAAGGGTACGTAAACAAACACAATTGTCACATTTGAGACGAAGACCAACTTGAAGAGATTCAACATCGCGCAATATCACTCCGTTAGACTTTTTACTTTGGGAATATGTAAAATCTAAAGTATATCCGGGCAATTCCGCTCCGATTCAGGTCTTGGAGCAAAGTATCAGGCGTGTCATTCGCTCGTTCCCAGTCGAAATGTTCGAACGAGTCATCAAAAATTGGACTCAACGGATGGACCATCTGAGACGTAGCCTCGGCCAACATTTGAAAGAGATAATCTCCAAAAAGTAAATGCCTAAGAATGTTGTTTCGAATGATAATAAATATTCCGCATTAAATTTGCAGTTTCTGTGGTTTTCTATAAAAAAAAAGTAGCGAACCTCAAAATGGAACATCCTTTATAATTGCTATAAAAAAGGCAACTGTGAGGGCGCTGCACCGAAGTTAACATTATTTTCTGTTTTTGAACTTAAGGCCGCCAAATGGTGTTACCTCAACAATAATATTGTTTATCGTATAATGACTTTTGACACCAATTACAATAACAGCAACTAACTAACCGAAAAAGATAAATGAAGTTTGCGTGCCGAGCTTCATATCACAATTTACTTAATTAATTTAGCTTTTATTATGATAATTTCATTGATGCAAACTTAATGGAGTGGAAAATGTAAGTGCGTATGTATGTGTATTTGTGTGTATGCAGTTGAGTAATGCGATTAAACGTGACAGCAATGAGTAACGAACGCATTTGCATAAAAGAAATAACCTCAGCTAACTGATTGCAAATTAAACTACTTAGTTAAAGGCGAGAAATCGATGAACTTTGTGCCGAAAGCCACGCACACACACTGAAATACCTACATATGTATGTATGTATGTATGTATATTATATATTAGGGTGATTCAAAAAAAAATTTTTTTTTCGTTTGGTACTCTAAAAAATAGGTTCCTAGACACCTCTAAGAAAGCCTCTCCAAAAACCTATGAGTTTCATCATTCATAATAATTTTTTTCATTAAAATATAAAATTAATAAGAAATAAAAAATTTTCCCAAAAATAATCAAGCTTTAACTATTAATATCATTTAAACGGTTGGGTTTACGAAAAAATCGTGGAGACCTTTTTTATAAAGCATTCAATTTTCTACAAAATCTAAGGAACAAGATATTTTTTCAAGCAGTTGGAAGCGAGATATAAATTTTTCTATCTGATATTAAAAAAAAAATAGAAAGTAGGAGGACCTTCCCGTTACAATTAGGAACTCATGCTTGGAGAGGCTTTCTTAGAGGTGTCTAGGAACCTATTTTTTCGAGTACCAATCGACAAAAAAAAATTTTGAATCACCCTAATATACATATTAATATATAACTGCATAGAAGCGAGCAGACGACCGCAAATTGTGGCCTGGCTTACTAATCAATTTATTTTCGCATTAAACGCACATACACACTCTTTTATATACATAAGTGTTAGTACGTGCTTAGGTGTGTGTGTGTGATTGCGCTTATACGTAATTGTAATTTAGTATGGTTTATTGCGCGCGCCACAAATTAGCATAAAAATCACAAGCACGCGGAATAAATGAAAAAAGCAGCTGAAACAACAACATGACTCCCAACAACAACAACAACACCAAATACAAGTTAAACGCTAAGAAAGCGCCAATTGAAAGCTAAAAGCAGCAACAGAAATTACGCATAGCTGCACACGACAACAATACGCGACGAAAAGGCGAGCACGAGCGGCACGGACTGTGGCAGCGGCAGAGCGGCGGCACTTGCGCCACAAAGAAACTATCACAAGCGAGGAGCAGCATGCAGTAGAAACGGGCCGTCAATGTCGCTGCTCTTTTGCACTTTGCAATTCAATTGCCGCCGTTGAGGTTCGCTTGCACTGGCACGACTGGCATGCGGGGGGGCAAAGGGTAAGTTGGTGCTCTGTGGCTGATATCATCGATGTGGCTTAGGTGCTAAGTGGTGAGGCATATTGTGCGCTATTTGCTGGTTGTTAGAAATTTATGCAGCAGACACAAACACACACACACACACATACATATATATTTTAAATGTGTGAATGCATGTGCGTGTGAGTCATGTGACTGTGGCAGTGGCAGTGTTGTTAATCGGCGCATTAGATTTGCATTGGCTGGCAATCTTGGTGAGTGTGCGCTTGCTATGCCGTGGCATGCAACAGGCCAACACAAATTACAGTTGACAGCCTGAAAAATGCTAAATTAAAGATATAATTAAATGACAATGAAAGCGTTGACGATGATTTTATGCGTCAATTGGCAGCGCCAAATGTTTGATGAATCAGTTGCTATTATTATCGAAGAAGAGAAAAGCAAAAACCAAGAACAAATATGGCTATGAAAGTATGTTTAGAGATAGTAGCAACTTTCTGTTCGCCAAGAGTTGCGAATCGAACACATTATATCAGCTCTTCAAACAGAATGGCAACACTTGCGTTGCAACTTTGTGCTAATATGTACACTGACATTTGCCGAATTATTTTAAAGTTCGGGGAAACGAAAGATAAAATGATAAAAATTAAAGAGAAAATAATTTATGGGCGTTCTGGGGTCAAGAAGAGTCATAGTTGAATTCGTAAGGTTTAAAAATGGTTCATCGCGATTTCTGGCAAATTTACTGCTAAATTTTTCGGTAAATTTTTCGAAAAAATGATGCTAAAACTGAGGTACTTGGCTAACAAGGTTTGGTAAAAATAAATTCACATTTTCTATTTAGTTTTGATGTCAAAGATGCTACACGCTCTGGTGCGGCAATTGTGCAAAGTGTCGACAATACGAGGTCTGTTCAAAAAGTATCGCGAATTTTGTGTTTTTTCAAAAATTATTTATTTATTCATGAATATCTATTTTGTCCCCTTCAAAGTAATTTCCATGAGATATTAAACACTTGTGCCAACGGTTTTTCCAATCTTCGAAGCACTTCAAAAAATCATTTTTTTTTATCTTCTTCAGCTCCTCCTTCGATACCGTCTTTATCTCGTCAAGAGAAGCGTAATGTCGTCCTTTCATGGGCCTCTTCAGTTTAGGGAACAAGAAAAAGTCACAGGGGGCCAGATCTGGGGAATACGGTGGCTACGGCATCATTAGTGTGTTGTTTTTGGCCAAAAAGTCGCGCACAAGCAACGATGTGTGTGGGCAGGGGCGTTATCGTGGTGCAAAAGCCAATTTTTGTTCTTCCACAAATCCGGGCGTTTCTGGCGGATTGCTTCGCGCAAATTGCGCATAACTTGCAGGTAATATTCCTTACTGACCGTTCTTCCCTGTGGCAAGAACTCATGATGCACCACGTTCTGCAATCGAAGAAAACTGTCAGTTACGATTCGCGATACTTTTTGAACACACCTCGTATAATAAATTTCGTTCGACTGTCAGATAGGTCGGAGGTTTTTATGCCTCCGCCTTATAGTCTGGACCTGGCACTGAGGAATCACTACAAGTTCCCGTCCATTCCGAATGATCTTGGGGAAAAATCTTGCTTCAAGAAAACCTTGTGATAATCGACTGACGCAGTAAATAGAAACAGGCGTTTTCACGAGTGTGACATTATGAAATTATTTTGAAATTGTCAAGAAGTTTTCGATCAAAACTTAGCATATTTGACTTAAATCCAATCAGTCTAACTGTGCTAAATAAAATTTTCAATTTTCATAATGCAAAAATTAAGGACTTTGTTTTACAAGACTTATTAGATAAAAACTCTGACGCTCGTAAAAAGACTCTGAAGAAATATGATTCTTAAACTTGACCTAGTCTCAAAAAACCTTTTTTTTTTGTACACTTTTATATACAAATGCATGTTTATTACGGCCGGAAAGAAAGAAATTGATTATTTTTCCATTAACCCACAATAAATTTTCGAATTTAGGCCTAACTCTTTTATACCATAACTTTCTTTATATATTCGGGTAAAAAATGTTAGTTCAATTAGCTTTTAACTATCTAGCACTTATTTATCTCATTGTAGGTATTATTTTACGGTGTAAAGATTTTAATCATAGTTCAATCTATTCTTTTTAAAACGGTAAAGAATCCGTTTTTCGAGGAATTCTGACTGCTTTTTGGTCTAGCTTAAAGTATTGCGCATATAATCAAGCGTCCCTCATGAGTGATGTGATTTCTAAAAATTATATTCATATTTATGTACTTACATAATGAGAATTAATCTCCTCAACCTCACTTTTAGAAGGTCTGTGGAGTTATATTGAATAACTAAGGAAGGATACAGAAAGCAACTATGCAAACGAACGGCCGGGTGGTACTGTTGGTCTTGTTAACGGCAGTGGTCAGCACCACTTATCCATAATATGGGTTTCCAGTAACAGGAACATTTTCCGCACCGAAAAGTCAGTACAGTTGGCACAGCTAGGAACCTCTTTAGATGAATCCGGACTCAATAACATGCCCGCTGGGAACGGTCAAAAGATAGCTGTATGTGCATTTTGCCATTATTCAAGGAAAGTATTTGCTCAGAACAGATGGAGCTCAATAACAAATTGCAAGATAACACAACATATATGGTTCAAATGTGACAGGAATAGATCCAAGGACCAACTTATAAGGTCCCGAAATTGTATATACAGACTTGCAGTTGCTATAATGGAGCACTGGCCTTTTGGAGAGCATGCGCTCAAAATTGGCATTAGAAGGGAGTACTCTATCACAAATCACAAAGAATATTTGGAATCCATCAGACACTAAGCCTTGAATGGATGTCCACAAACAGCATATAGGATATAACTAGTTTTTGTGAGAGAAAAAATAGTTTTAGCGCAACGATGAAACGGGTTAGCAAGATTATAAGCTTGTCAACCAGTTTGTTTACAGCAGCAGTTTCGGTACACGTCAGTAGGGCGTTGCGATTTTTGCAATATCGAAAAAAGCATTTGTCTGAATTTTTGTATTTCTAACTAAATTTCGTGTGCGGAATCGTTGCGAGTGTTGGAAAAGAGTTTTATCAAAAACACTAGCCTTACGACTGGTACAAAGCTCTCAAAGACGGTCGAGAGATCGCTGAAGGCATATGTGCATCGTTCTGGACGACCTTCGATCTCTTAAGCTGATGAAAATATTGAAAAATTAAGAATATAGTGCTTAAAAAGCGCCAAATCGTTCAAATGATTAGATATTTTGGGTATGAAACGCGTTCTTCCTCGACTCGTCCCGATAAAGCTGAATTTTTTTTGTTAATAATACTGTAAACAGGTTTTTTTTTAACATGCTTAATCTCATGAAGAGCATTATAACTGCCGATGAGACATAGATTTATGTGTTTGAAATGCAAACAAGTCAACAATAACCAGAATTGGGGGGAAAACGAGACGAAACCAAAAAACCAAGCCAAAGTCGCACAAAATCACGGCGATGCTCATTTCTTTTCAATATTCATGGTATGGTGGATCATAAAATTGTTTCCGAAAGCACAGACGATCAATAAAGAGCTCTATCTGGCTGTATTGAGGCGTTTGTGTAAGAAGATCTGTCGAAAACGGCCGGAATTGTGGAAGAAGAATTCATTGATTTTACACTATGATAATGTATCATCACATTGAGCCACGATTGTGTCCGAACATAAAGCTGAAAACGCAATGAATACTATCAAATTCACAGGATTTAGCTCTCTGTAATTTATTGTATTACTTACATCTTGTGGGATTACTTTGAAAACGACAAAACAAATATTGATGAATAATAAATATTGATGAATAAAACAATATTGATGAATGAAAAAAATATTGATGAATGGAAAAAAAATATTTTTAGAATTTCAGGGTACTTTTTATCACAATGTATATTTGTATAATTAATTTTGATTTTATTTTTCATTTAATGAAAATTGAAAAAAAAATTATAGAAAACTTGAATAGCGCCAATGAATGAAGTTGTACGGTTGTTGAACAACACTAAAAGGCTTAATTACAACAGTAAACCAACACAAATGGCAATTTTAGAGTTAAAACTTATGTTACACCCACTTAGCTCATTTCCGTTTTCAGCGCACAATATCAAAAAACGAAAAAAGAACAAAAAAAAAAAAAAATTATTTAATTTTTCATTTTTAGCCTCAGTGGCGGCTGAGTGACTGAGTAAACGCGGTTTGCAAAGTCCAAATCACCAAAAAAAGAGCGAAAATGAAAAAAGCGTACCAGACAAAGCTTTTAAAGCCATTTAAGCACTAAATCACTTCAACGCAGACTCCAACAAAATATAAAAAAACGAGTAAAAACAACAAACATTAAATAAATAATATGTAATTGCGCCTATACGCATAATGATTTATAGACATCCACAAATTAAAAAAAAAAAAAAAAACAAGTACAACAATAAAATAAAAAAAAATTACAACAACAAAATAAAAAAATTACAACAACAAAGCAAAAAAGTTTCGAAAAAAGCAAACTTCAACTTCCGCAGCCATTAGCAGTTCATTGAACGTCATGAGCGATCGTTTCGCAATGGACATGAGCCAATCAAGCGTGAAGTACAAAAGGCGAACGAAACAAATTTACACAAAAAAGCTAACAACAAATGTTGTAAAACCATAAAATTACTACAAATATATATATATGTATGAGTACATATGAAATAATAGCAAAAACACAATTGTAAATGCGTTTAATTTATACATTTCAATGCAAAATCGAGCACATATGGTCGATCTGGCCACGCCGCCACTACGACAAACACGCGCCGCTTAACACTTTCAATTAGGAGCGCGGCAAATGAGTGGGCGCCACTGGAAAGGGCTGACGCGCCGCTACTTTTAGCGTTTTTCTACGCGCTTTTGTCCACAATTGATTGAATAGTCGCATTAAACTGTGGCAATCCCCCTGCCAAATGAAAGGGTAAAGCAAAAAAAATTGAAAAAAAAGTTATAAAAAAAAATAAAAATAAATAAAAATAAATAAAAATAAAAAAAAAAAAATTTAAATAAAAAAAGTTGAAAAAGAATAAAAAAGTTAATGAGAAATATATAGCAAAAAATTAAATAAAAAGTTCAAAACAATAAGCGCTTGTAATTAGTTTCAGCCTAACGGTTTTCCGTTTCGCTAAGCAACATCCCTTTCGGCCGGTGGTTTTAATGTAGCGCGGCAAATACGGTACTTCGCTTGGTACTAAAATTTACACGAACAAAGTAAAATACATACATACATACTTATATACAGGTATATTTAGCGGTGCTAATTGCGCTAATTGAAAGCAATGAATCGGTTTCACATACCCGCTGCTAACTATAGCTAATGGTAAATGGAGCGTTTCGTGTCGGCGATAGGCAATCAAGCGCTATTTTGCACGTACTTAACGACGCTCGATTGCTGTTGCATAATGTTGCGATAAAAATCAACAACAACATGAATAATGTGTTTATCTTTAACGCCCGATAAGCTGGATATGTTTGGTATTTTTCATGTGATTTTCTATATGTGTGTATAAACTAGTGCACTGAACTTTTCTTGAACTAGTTAGTTACAGACTAACACGAAACTAATTGAATCAATTAGTGTGGCACCCATACATCGAGCTTCTTAGTGACTCCAAGCTTCTTCAAATGGTTTATAACGGTTTTATGACTACTATGCCGGTCTCTTTCGACCAATTCAGCTATTTTATTGCAATTTTCGACGACAGACCTTCCGGAGCGTGGCGCATCTTCGACCACCTCTACACCAGAACGAAAACATTGAAAGCATCGTTGTGTGGTGGAAATGGAAACTGTATCGGGTCCATAAACTGCACAAATTTTATTGGCGGCTTGAGATGCATTTTTGCCTTTATCGTAGTAGTACTGTAAAATGTACCATATTTTCTCTTTATTTTGCTCCATGTTTGCGACGCTATAACTCACGAACGACTTTAATGAAACGACAATCAATCAAAAACGTGTTTGCGCGTGAAATGAGCTTTCCAAAAAGGTAAAGCATGACCCCATGCGACGAATAGAACTAGAACTACGCGCTTTCAGCGCCAACTAGCGAAAATACCGCAAGACTTTTTTGACAACCTATTATGAAGATGACCCCAGAGATATTAGTTAACAGATTTCGGTCGGAATATAACAGTCTCATGCTTGTTAGAAATGAACACCAAACAGTCTTATAGATCTATGAAACTAAACTACCGGTTTGGCTTTAAGAAGTAACAAATTTTTGTTAATTTTGCAGATGTGCGGTTTTCAATGAGCCAATCTGTATTATAAAGCTCAATTTTAAGCATAGCATTAAATTATATCCGTCTTAATTCTTCCAGAAAATAACCTGTCTATAAAGACACATTTTGTATACATAAATATACTGTGCACAAACAATAGTAAAGCTCTTTAATTGTATTTCGCAGAAAACCCCATTCGCCGAAATATAGTTTCTAGGTAGGTATGACTGTTATTGACCTCTGTATCAAATGTCACATAAAAATAATCATTAGAGTTTAGTATACGGTTGTCTTTCTGAAGTACATAAAGTGCATTCGGCGATTTTTACAAAGAGTGAAATTTTGGAAAAGGAAAAGATTTGTCGCGAGCATGTTTTTTTGATTGGTACAAATTATTCAAAAAGGGTCGAGAACGCGTCCAGGACGGTCATCAACATGAACTGATGAACTACGTGTCAATAAATAAAGGAATTGGTGCTTGAGAATCGACGATTGACAGTCAGAGGTCTTACTGACATCACCATTTTAAAAGACCATTTGGGTTTAAGAAAAGTGAAAGGCCGATTGGTTGCAAAATCATTACCTTTTTTCAGATAGAATGTCATAAAACATATTATTACTGGCGAGGAATCTTTGATCTATGCTTACGACCCGGAAACAAAAGATAAAACGGCCGAATATCGTGTCAAAGGTGAGCCGAAGCCGAAAAAACTATGTCAAAGCAGGTGAAAAATCAAGTTATGTTGACAGTTTTCTTCGTTTATCACAGTGTGGTGCACCGCGAATTCGTTCTGACCAGACAAATTATAAAAAAATGAATACTATTTGACTCTTATGCGACGTTTGGGAGAAGCTATTCGTAAGAAGAGGATGGAATTATAAGGGCCGACAATTCTTAGTTTTTGCATCACGAGAATGCAGCATCGCATACTGACCAGTTTGCTTATTTCTCAACTTAAGGAATGTTTGAATTCAAAAATCATTTCAGTGTAGAATCTTTTTTGACAGTTTTGAGCAATGCCTAACAAATAACAATGTCCGATGTCAAGGACCTTAGCCAATCGGCCATTTTTTTTAAGGTTAGAAAGTCTACCCTGATCAATACTTTGGGTTCAGATACTTTGGAATGAGATAAAATGAAATTGCAATTTCGTATAATATTTGCTAAAAGATGATTTGATGATTGTAAGACATTTTTTTTGCAAAGTTTCTTATAGTTAAAATTAAGAAGAACATTTAAAGAATTCTTAACAAAAAAATGTTTTATTCAATATAAAAAAATAATAGTTTTTACGATATATGTACTTATTGAAAAATGTATAAGGGTCTTGGATACCATAAATACTTATTGTTATTTATACTAATACTTTATTGAGTTTAAAGATGCAGTTCTCTTCTCAAACGCTGTTCAAACCAACAGTTTAATACCCTAATAATAAGTTTGCCACGAAGTTAGTAGCAAATAGATGGACATGTTGGAGATCCTATAAAATATATACATATAGTCATGCCTGTATGTCTGTATATTAGCGCACTAGTCTACGTAGGTTGCTATATATATTTCTGGACTAGGCAACACTAAGTGTTGCCAGGTGCAATCTGACATTTCCATTGGAAAGTTTGACATTTTTTAGCATAACATCACTCAGAACGTTTTGTCATTTAATCGTGAATTGGTTTATTTACAGGGAATTAAAAAATTCATCTCGGCCAAAAAATGGAATTAACTCGTGAACATTTTCGTGCGATCATTTTTCACAATTTTCGACGTGGATTATCACGACAAGAATGCATCGATGAACTAAAATCTTTGTATGGCTATGAAGCACCATCCTATAGCACTGTGAAAAACTGGTACAACGAACTCAATCGTGGCCGACGCTCGCTCAAAGACGAATTCCATGAAGGTCGTCCAAAAACAGCCGTTGTGCCAGAAAACATCGATGCCGTACGTGAACTGATAATGCAAGACCGTCATGTAACATACCTTCAGATAGAGGCATGCCTATGCGTTTCTCCCACCAGCATACATTCGATATTGCATGAACACCTGGCCGTAAAAAAGGTTTGTTCTCGTTGGAACCCGCACAATTTGACAATCGCTCAAAAAAGGCTCGTGTGGATTGGTGTAAAGAAATGCTGAAAAAATACGATCGCGATGCTTCAAAAGACGTTTATAAGATCGTCGCAGGTAACGAATCATGGATCTATGCGTATGAGCCCGAAACAAAACAGCAATCGACCGTGTGGGTCTTCCAAGACGAGCCAAATCCAACGAAAAAAAAAAAAACATTTTCGTTGATAAATATGCCTATTTCCATTATTAGGCCCGAAATATATATAGCAGCCCTCTTAGCTGACATACATGCAAACTGATTAATCAGTATCCAGTCTTTGCATGAAAACTTTTTCATTTTTTCGAGAAACGTAACAACTTCCAAAGAAATCATGGAGATCGGACTACTATAGCATTTAGCTTTCATACATACTGACCAATCAAAATCTATAGCGAAAAATCTTTGTTTAGCCTTTTATTCTATAGGAAAAGCAGCTGTTGATGTCATTACAGTTTTGGTGAAAGCGAAGTTAGCGTTTTCTCTTGTTTTCACAGTCTTTAATGAGACGTGCTTCTAGTCATACTAATTGTCTTAAACATTTTGTAACGGAAACTGAAACCTTGCTTAGAGCTTTTGACTTTTTCCTGTATTTAAACACAATATCTAACTGGCACAATCTCATTGTACGTATTTAGTCATTCTTATTGACGACTTTATTCCTTAAATGTTGCGACCGAAATTTTTATTCTTCGACATAAAATGATCTCAAGCGATAAATTGCTACCACAAATAATTTATTGCATGGAAAAATGAGACATTAAATAAATCCCACACAAACTAGGAAGGAAACACCCAACTAATGCTGACAACGCATCATTAATTTAGAAGTATTAAAGCACACAGCTACAAAAGCTGGGCGGAAAGGCTGATAAAAATCTAAATATGCTAGATAATAAAACAAACAAGAGCTGCCACAACGTATGGAATTGAGTAATAAAGAAATCAAATTAATGGACATATGCAGATTAATTGAAATAAAATATTTAATTTAAGCTTTGCTGAGCGCTCTGAGAGAATGTTAGTTTAAAAGTTGAAAAACAAATGGATATACGAGTTTTACACCTACGTCTGGCTGATCGGTGAACCGATTGCATTAAATCATTGCTGCGGTTATTTGATATGCATGCGATAAGATTGTCTTACTGTCTAGCATAGTTACTAAAGCCATATGTGATAGATACTGTATGAATGACTTACACCTGTGGAAAAAATATTTAAGTTTTTCACATATCTTGATATATATGTATATAGTATATGTACATATGTAAGTATAAGTACATTAGGGTGAGTTTAAAAATCTGAGTATTGAGTATTTTTTCCGCTTCGTACTTTGAAAAATTGGTTGAAGGGCACCTCTAACAGAAACTCTCCAATTCTAACGGGAAGGTTCTCTGCCTAACGGTTTTGTATTTTTTCTTATTATATGAATAAACCGTTTTTGGATTATTTAGGAACACGATTTTTTACCCATATTTTAAAGAACACAATTTTTTTTTGTACATTAGGGTGGGTGGATTTTTCGGGTTATGTAGGAATACGATTTTTTTATAACCCAATCCATGTAAGATATGTTAACGACTAAAATTTGATTATTTTAAAGAATTTTTTTTGTACATTAGGGTGGGTCAAAATAAAACGTTTTTTCGCTTCGAACTCGGAAAAATTCATGGATAGACACCTCTAAGTGAAGCCCTCTAAGTATGAGCTCTTAATTGTAAAGGAAAGGTACTCCGCCTAATGGTTTTCTATTTTTTTCTTATTATCAGCAAGAAAAATTCATATAACTGTTTTTCGGATCATGTAGGAAATTGAGTGCTCTTAAAAAAGATCTCTTACGATTTTTTAGGAAGCCTAACAGTTTAAAAGCATACAATTAAGATTTGATTATTTTAAAGAATTTTTTTTTTGTACATTAGGGTGGGTCAAATATCCGCATGGTGTTTTTCACATCATACTCTGAAACATTGGTGGATAAATACTTCTAAGAAAAGCCTTCCAAGTATGAGCTCTTAATTGGAGAACTAATTCTATAGGAAGAAGTGATTTTTTTTTACCCACCCTAATGTACATTTACTTTTTAAATAAATTCCATTTCATATCATAAACCGGAAAACTCCTAGTTATATAGGAAGAACCAAAAAAAAATTTTTTTTTGACGCACCCTAATGGGTATATAAGTGCATATACAGTGTATTCCATTTCATTGTTGCGTTATTTATCTCCACTGCCGACATTCGTCAAATTAGAAAGGCTGTAATTTGTAAGCTGAGTGAAAGTACGCGCCGGTCTCGATTGATTGCATTTACTCATTCATTCATTCATTCGTTCGCTCAATCATACAACCATTCATTTCGTCATATGCAAGCAAATACAAATACACACACATGCGCTCACCGACCGCACGGTTCAATGCATTTAAATGGCTGTGAGTAATGGTAATCACATGTGCTAACAAATTTACACATGTTTATGTATGTATGTATGTATGTATGCGTGCATGTACTAGAGTGTACTTTATGTAATTAACTGCAAGTTATGTGGCTTAATTTGGCTTCATCGTCATACTCTAATTAAGTTCGTCGCAAATACTTTGATGTATTTATTGCTAAGCACACGAACAGACAAACAAACAAGCAAACACGAGGGCCAGGACATAAAATAGAATTTAAGTGCCCCTTTATGTGGTGTAGAAGACTAATTAACGGCTACAATGTACTATCTACACGACGCTTAGTTTAGCAACATTTATAGTATCATAAGGCTAGGCACATAGCGGAGTGGAGTGCAATGCAGCAACAAATTTACGAGTACTGCCAATATATAATACTATGTATATAGAAAACACTTTGTAAACTTTTGGGCTTCGCATAGTCATTGCTTTGCTACAGCGGACTGTTGCTCCCAGCAACACTATGTGCTCGGCCTAAGATGTTGAGTTGCCCATCAATGATTGTTTTATGGAATGAAATACAGGTATACTCTGTTACGGTACCAGGTAAGTAATTTACGGAGTTTACTGCTGTACTATAAAACGTAACCCGATATATGTCGCTTAGTTTAGAGGCAGGCTAATGAGCCACGGATAGACCAGGATTGGGCCTTAGCGAAGGCAGATGAAGTGCGGTTATGTGGTTCATGCAAGTGCTTGACAAGAATTTCAATAGGTTCTGCGGATCCACAATTGATAACTTTCCAGTGTCTCATACCGTGAGAAAGCGCTGCTTTGCCAATGCAGCACATAGTGTATAAAAGATTTTGCATTTTCCCAGGTGTCTTGCTTTTGGCATTTCCTGCAGTCATCTCGATCTGCTTTTCTCGTTCGTTAGTTTGTGCCATAATTAGACTGTGGCCAGGGAGTATTTCAATCATGCTCTTCTAAGAAGGGAGAGCAGGAACTTTGTGTATCTCAGATCCTCCGCTTTGAATATGACTTTTGTAGTTTTGCATGCCGCTAGATCGTTTCATCACATTTTAACTTTCTTTGAAATACTCTTTTCTAGATCGATTCCATTATTGGATGACAGCCGTACACTGTTTTTGGCAATCTACTCCACCATTTCATCGCTAACGATGCTTTTGTTAGCTGACGCCCAGTAGAAGTGAAGTCGCTTCCTTCTGGCGACACTTTCCACCACCGCCCTGCTTCCAAGGGCACTTCTGGCCGATATTCGTAACCCGATATATGTAGTTTCATCACCGATATTTTTTTAGAATATTATGTCTCAATATTCGCATGTTCATATGCTCGACACATAGTGTCGAGCGCATGTTCATATAATTAGAAATTATTAAAATATAGTTTGTTCTGTTTAGCCTATACAGCGAAGCGATGCCACTTGATAAGGTCGAGCGACTTCAGTTCTCGACGTAAAATGTGCCAAGTCGTTCCATACGTCAGTCCGAGTTGCTGCGAACGGCGCCAAATCAATTCTCCATGTTCTTTGTGTACACTATCAGCGACTACAGCTGCTATATTTTCTTCACTACGTGCTGGACGTGATCTATTCGGTCGAATATTATCCAATAATGAATGTTCGATCTCAAGATGAGTGATGGAGTTGCGAATAGTTCGCTCAGTAGGCCGATTGTGTTGATCATAAGTTGACCGTAGCGCGCGAAACACATTCTTTACAAAACGTGAATTTTCGTAATGAAGTTGAATGTTTGTAAACGTTGTTCAGACATAAGTAGGTCTTTCAACGATGAAGTACCAAACAATACTGAACTAAAATAACATGACAAATTGACACGACTCACGGTTGATCTATCAAAAAAAAAAAAAGAAAATCTTTTAAAAAAACGTAACTATACTTGGATCATATGTGAAGTCTATCCTTTGAGTTAAAATGTGGATGCAGTAACATCAGGTTTACAATTTAAGCAGTCAAAATAACGAAAATAATTTTTGGGATCCTAATTTTTTTATTTTGAATATCTGACCATTAGAGAAAGCCATGACTAAGAAACATTTGTACAATTAATTGAACATTCGTTTCATTTGGACAGCATAGAGGACCAGTGTGCCAAGTAAGAGCATGGTCGACTTTACTGACAGTTAATGAAAGATTTCACTCTAATTCTTTCGCTAGTCGATAGAGGGAAGCTTTGTCCTTGATGCATTGTTAACAAAGGTTCAGTTGTCGTTTATTTTTTGAAAGATAATCATGTTGAATGCCATGAGTGCTAAGTACGCGTCGCGCTACGAGGCTGTGTTCATTTGCATCCACCCGCAAGGTCCCAAAATGTCGTAATCAGCGGCTGCTAAATATATGAAAAAGTCGAAGGCATTTGAACAGAAGTGGATACAGCGATATATACATAGTGGCTAAAAATGTCGATGATTTACCAGTACGTGGTTCGATAGGAAAAGTGAATAAGAAAGATGAAAAAAAGATAGTGAATCTGTTTTCGCGGAATCCTGCTTTAACACTGCGGCAAGGACAAAACAAGGACTATCCGAACCCTTCTTCATCCTCATGATCTGAAATGGCGCAACACAATGAAGAAGCCTCTGTTGACGGAAAAACTTGTGACAAAGCGACTCACTTGGGCGCATGAAAATATTGATAGAGATTTTGAAAATGTCATTTGTACTGATAAATCTTCTATAAGGGCACGTTCTGTCCTCACGTGAGCATGGTCAACTTCAACGTTCAGCGGACCGTAAAACATGGAATAAAGGTGCATCATTGGGGCTGCTTCTCAGTCGCCCGATGCAAACCCTATTGAAAATGTGTGGGCATATATTAAACAGAAGCTTCGTGGAAGACGCACATACACTTTGAAGCAGTTGTCTTACGAAATTCGTCGGATCTGGAGATCATTGCCACTAGAATACGCCGTCAAATTAGTAGAAAGCATGCGTTGAAGATGCCAGGCAATTAGCGACGCTGGTGATGACTGGACATATTATTGACCAAATTGCATCATTGCTTGTAATGGGTACAATGTATATATAAATATGAAAGTTTTATAAAATAATTTTTTTTATAAATTAACACGACTACGCTCTTACTTGACAGACTGTATGTACATAGTATATACTAGTTAAAGGGAAATTTGAAATTTTTCTTATACTGTGGTATGTCCAGAATTTGTTACCTAAGTTTCGAAGAAATCGCAATAAAAGTGTAGAAGATAGAACCTTCGAGAGAGCGGCCCATTACGCTAGACCGGTCGGCTACATCAATTTATGATTGTGCGTTTCTCGAAATATCGTTTTTAAAGTCGGTGTTTAGGCTTTCTCAAAACATTGTTAAACGATTTTAATGAAATTTTTCACAGTTCTTTTAAATAGCAGGAGCATGACTTCCTGATTGATTGAAGACTATTTTTGTTGCAATTATTTTTTCAAGACAATTTGTGTTAAAAATTATACCTAAAATCATATTTTGTTTGCAACTTTGATAAAAATTAAAGTTGTTTTTCAAATACTTCGATTAGTACGGCCTATACTCATCTAGTAACTGATGAAATTTGATTTTTTGATTTTGGATGAATTTACCGTCTCTTATGCTGACCACTGCGAGGGGACGTTTTTGAGCTGTGCCTCCGGAAACTAGCTTCCAATGGCTGAATTTTCAAAATTTTTTATGAAAATGCATCTTTTCACGAAATGTTACTAAAATTCGTCTTTTTGGCAGGCTCAAAGTCAACTCGGCTATAACTGCGTCAGCGGTGCCTACACCAATGAAGAAGAAGAAGAAGATTTGCTAAAAAATTATAATAAATTAATTCATTTATTATGTAAAGAAGAGGTGAAAATAGGCATTCAAAACCCACATAACCTCTTAAATCTTTTAGCAGAGAAATATAATATTCTCCACATGTTTTGTGGAAATATATTAAGTTAAAAGACCACAAGCTGTTGAAGCTTCAACAAGCTTACCTCATGCGGCACAAATATTCATCAAATTACAAGACACCTTGTCATCGTGTTCAAATCTTTAATGTTAACTGCCAAGTGTACAAGCAAATTCTAAAGAATTCTTCGAAGGGTGTGTCTGCACAGAAATTTGGCAAGTTGAGAGCCCTTTTTGTGTGTAATTCTTAAAGAGTTTGTACAATTTAGTTGACCAAAGCGAGTTATAACCAGCAAAGCTTGCGCATTTAAATGTCTTTTATAAATATACATACAATATATAATATATACATACGTATATATGTATACGTATACACTTGTGAGCATAATTACACCTTAACATATTTGCTTAAAATTTTTTGTGGTTTTACAAAATTCCTTAATCTCGCAGGTACACAAACGCGCACATTTACACCGAAACAAACACGTGCCACTTGCGCTTAATCCGTCGTTTTTCGGTGTCTTTTTCCAAGTTGTCTGCAGTTTCTTAAGAATCACAGCCGCTTGGTCATAAGACACCGCCGCCTGTCGGCTTTTGGACGGAAGTCATGTTAACACTTTGTGCCCGGCTAAGCCCCCGGCAACAACAGCAATAACAGCAATAAATAAATGCGGAGTTTAAGTTGCATGGAACTTAAGGTTTTTTTGTTGCTTGCGGTATTTGAGGGATTGCTGCCTGCTGGTCTGTCACCGGCAGTGTCGCCACGTAGCGACAGGTTTTTTGCTCCGCACAAATGTCTATTTTTTGCAATATTTGTTTTAAATGCTTTTTTGCTCGTTTTTTCGCTTTTTTTGTTTTTTTTCTCGTTTTTTTCGCTTTTTTGCTTTGAAGTCGACAGGAAGCCCTTCAGCCGCAGTTCGGTAAATCGCTGCCACTCGGTTGACACTTTGCCCACAACACATTACGGCGCAGTGAGTCGCAAAAAGTGGCCGGCAATAAACTTGCAACAGTAATGTAAATCTACTATTATTTATTTATGCAAAAAATGTCAGCAAAAAGTTCATTGTTATGCGGTTTTACAGTATGCACAGGCATATTTAATTTTCCGTTGGAGTGTTTAATGCAGGGGTCGGTTGAAATTTACTCGTACCATATACTATATACATATGTACATATATGTAGATATACGGGTGTAAAATAGCAGCTTTATTATGTAAATATATATTGTTGCAGTTAAGAAAATATTTATTAAATTTTTGTTTACTGGGAAAAGGGTAACAAAGTTCATCAACAGTTCTTAAAAAATACTTTATAATGCAACATAAGTTGGTTAAGAGATCCTACTGGTACGCAGCTTTAAGAAGATGTTTCATTTTGTTATGCAATCTTTAACAAAAGACCAGTGTAGAATATATGAATATTTTCATAAGAAGGTTAATTTACACCAAATTTCATGAAGAAAAAATGTTTATACAAAATAAAAATAAAAAACCCCAAAAACTGGGTTATGCGAATTTTTCAGATAAATTTTTAGGTTATGTGAAAAAAGTCTGTATCCAAAAGTTATAGACCTTTTCGTCAGCTACAATATTGCCATACAACTTTTTTCTATAGGACTCGTAGATTTGCCGGAAATTCCTTAAAAATTCATCCACACCGCTCCCCATCATTCCCGACCACTCGTTTTTAACCCTTAAAAATTCAGAAGAAATTCAGAATTCCTTTTTTTCATATGCGACTTTGAATATAGAAACTTTTTTATATCAACCTTAAAGTTTGTGTTATTTTTAACTTAGAAATAGCGCTACTGTCGGTATATTTCAAAATTTTTTCACTTTCAAACTTTTTAGAGGTTTATTTATAAAATTTGCAAAAAGTAATAACTTCTTAAAAATTGTTATCTTTATAAACAGTTTCAACTTTGCAATAACTTTTTTGAACACTTAACTGGCATTTTTTTATTTGCAGAGTATGGACCTCCGTCCATATATTTCTAAAGGTCCTAATTTGCTGTTCGAAAACATTTTTTTGGAATTCATTAAGATAATTTGAAAAATTCTAACTTTTAAGAGTTATACACTTGTACATTTTGTATAACTGCAGGCAATTCCAGAGTTAACATCTACGTAGACAGCCCAGCAGAAATCAAGACAGTAACAAGTACGTATCGCATATCGGCCAGAAGTGTCTTGGGAAGCAGGACAGCAGTGGAAAGTCTTGCCAGGAGCAAGCCACTTCACTTCTACTGGGTGCCAGGCCACAAAGGCAACGAGGGCAATGAAATAGTGGACGAGAATGCCAAGAATGGTGTACGGCTAACATCCGAAAACATCATCAACATTGGGAAACCCATGCATCTGGGGTCCCCACAGTATGATACACTGGAGAAGGTATCGATACTGAGGCCAAAGAGTTTGTTAAAATTCGCGTCAAGCGCAGGAATCCTAAACGATGACTACTTAGCAAGTGAACTTCATCCGATAACGCAAAAGACCAAACTGGCCTATGCGTGGCTTATTGGCCTACCAGATCAATCTAACCTTACCTATGTATTTACAACGTTTTTTGGAGGTGGCGTGAAATAATTGTTTTGGATCACTTTAAAAAGGGAAAATCCATTAAAAGTTTCAATTATAGAACTTGTGTGGAAGGTTTGTACGACGAAGAAGTGGAAAATCGGTCCGATTTAAAAAGTAATAAATTGCTGCGTAATCAAGACTATGTAGTTAGGTCAAAAATAAAAAAAAAATTGTGAAATCGCGTAAATTGGGGTTCAAATTTTTTTTGCGATCAACTTAATGCCCGGATATGGTCTTCAGTGAGTTTTTCCGTGCTAAGACTTCAAGATAATGCTTGCTAGAACTCAATATACTCGATGGGACTGAGTTCTAATATGCAAAAGCAAAAGTAAAACCGAAAATTATACTGAAAAGTTCGAAAATTCTTTTAAGGGCCTAGTGTGGTAGCATAAAAAAGTCGATATTTTCGAATTAAAAAAAAATACTTTCTCAGTTTTTTATTAACAGTATACATATTCATACGTTGAGAATATACATAAACATTTTTGAAGGGAAAAAATATTTGTGAGTTACACACGATCTCCGATGGCGCTAAAAAAGGTGGTTCCTCTACTGGTACAGACAATGCTTCTCCTTAAAACAAGATTTATCTCAAGAAGGACAATTTCAATAAGCACTGATCTCTCGAAGACATTGTCCGTACGATGACAAATGATCATAAAAAAAATTTCGACGTTTTTAGAAAAAAGTTTAAATTAACCTAAAATTTTAGTCAATTCTTTTCCACCAAATTTCGATATCTGATTAAATCAGTAAATCATTGTATAAATAAAAACTATATACAGAGTATACTGAATGAGGTTATTTGTCTCTAAGTAATCACTCTAGCAAATCTGAAAAATTCTGTTTCGAGAAATACGTGCTTAAAGGAAAATTGATGGAGCTGACTAAGCTGAGCGGCTACACTTTTGATGCCTGCAACTCAAAAAATACTCGAAATATTAATTTACAAATTTACATTATTACAAAAAAGCACTCGAAAATTGTTATTAAATCGCCGTTCAAATGATATTTCAAAAAAGTGTATTTTTCTAATTTGGTAGGATTGTCCTTAATTATTATGCCAAATATGAGCACGAACTATCAACCAGTTTGTTTACAGCAGCTGCTTAAGTCGGTACACCTCAGTACTGCATTGCGATTTTTACAATGGATAAAAATATCGAGCAAAGAATTTGTCTCAAATTTTGTATTTCTAATAAAATTATGTGTGCGGAATCGTTGCAAATATTGGAAAAGACTGACTGTGATTCAGTTTTATCAAATACAAGATATCGTTGAAACCGTGCCTCATTCTGGACCTCTTCAAATGATGAAAATATTAAAAAAGTAAAATACATATGTGGTGCTTGAAAATCGGCGGGCTTGACATCTCTCGCGAGTCCGTTCGAATGGTTTGGTGGATATTTTGGGTATGAAAAGTGTTCTCGCTTGAGCTCTAGCTGATTTTTTTTAATATATGATTGTGATCGAATTCAAAGCCAAAAACGCAATGAATATCACCGATCAACCACCATATTCAACAGATTTGGCTCCTTGTGATTTTCCTTGTGGTTCCCTAAACTGAAATTGCCGCTCTGTGAAAGCCCTTTTCAGTTGATCGAAGAGATAAAACAAAATCCGCAGAAGGAGCTGAAGGCCATCTAAAAAGTGTTTATGGAAAGTGTTTCCAGGACTGGGAAATCTTTTGATCAACATTGATATGCTTGCGGAATTTGATACTTGAAATCTTGATATAGTCCAAACTCAGCCCTTCGTTAGGTGATGTTATTAGGCCTTAGTCCTCGAGTACAAGCTTGAAATAAATTGGTCTAAGCACAGAAAGACTTATGTATGTATAAACATATATGTATATGTATAACAGCCTGACTCAAAGCTGGCACTACTAGAACTAACTCAATATGCTTTTTAGTTAGTCCTAACCTACAAAAGGTGCGCATATAAACTTGACAGCTGTCGGATCATAAAGTCAACCATCATAGATTGGCAAGCCAAGTTTAGACGTGGTGAAATGAGCACCGAAGTTAGTGAACTCAGTCGACGATCGAAAGAGATTGTTACCGCCGAAAAATCAAACTATACAAATACTTTGTATAATCGTAAAGTGAAGTAGTCGAGATAGCAGGCATTCCAAAGACGATATCGGACCAGTGTTTGTAGATGTTTAAGCGTAATAAACCCAAGTTTTGACGACGATATGTGGCGATGGATGAAACATGGCTTCATTACTTTACACACCACGTGAACCCGGTCCAAAGCGTGGAAGGACGCAACAGTAGGCTGGCAAAGTTATGACCTCTGTATTTTGGGACACACATGGAATAATTTTTATTGACTACCTTAAAAGAGGAAGGACTATCAACATCGACTATTAGATAGCGTTATTGAACCGTTTGAAGGACGAAAACGCCGAAAAATAACCGCATTTGAAAACAAAAAATTCACCGTGTCACAAGTCAGGGAAAACGATGGTAAGAATCCATCAATCGAACGTCGAATTGCTTCCGTATCCAACATCTCCTCCAGATTTGGCCCCCAACGACTATTTCGTGTTCTCAGATCTCAAAAGTAGGATTTGAGGATTTAAAATTATTTTCCACTAAAAATGCTCGGCTCAACAAATTCAAATAATTTTTGGGAGTAAAAAAGCTAACAAAAACCTTCCAAAAATTAAATACAAATACAATGCTGCTTAAGCAAATGCCGCAAATGATAATCAAAGATAGTCTAATAGGCCTCATTAAAATTACAATGGCATATATTTGCGAAATGTTGCGGCAAAACAACAACAATTAACAACAAAAATTAACGTAGAAAAATGCAAAGCTATTTAAATACATGCGCAGCTGATAGCCGCTTCATACGCACGTCAATAGGCTTAATTAATGAAAACAAGTTCCCAAATAGGCCTCAAACTAATTTTAGAGGCATTCGCATGTTTGGGTGTGTGTGTGTGTGTGTGTTGAGTCGCATGGTTTGGACTAAATTAAACAAGTTGGCGAGCAGTTTAGCGGCAGCTGTGCGTCAAAGCCGCGCCAAAAGCGCACTTAAGCTTATGTGTGTGTGTGTATATGGTGACCAAAAAGGCGTGTTGCGTGCGGAATTTTATCAGCTATTTTGTATTTATATTTATTTTAACAACAAAAGGTGGCTTTTAACGAAACTTATTTATGCGCGCTGATAGCCACATCGTTAAACATATTTATGCGCGTCGAAGAAAAAAGCTGAAAAGCAACAAAGTGGAGTGAAATGGTGTCGCCAATGAACTAAGCAGCTGATAAAATGGAAAGGTTAAATTGCAATAAGCGATTTTCAATGTCACAAGACGCGGAAGACACCAAAAAATATAAGAATGGATGTCTAGAGTGGTTGCCTTGCATGCTCCAAAAAGTCGTTGTTATTGCACTCATTTTGGTTGAAAACTGAAAGTCATTACAAAATACTTTTTTCTTTACAAGCATTTACTTGTCGCACAAATGAGCACATAAATGTTGTACATATGTATATACTATTTTTGTATGAAAGGATGTGTGTGTGCCTGTTAATCATAATAAAAAGTTAAAGACACTGAAAACTAAAATTAGTCAAGTTGTAATTGCATACAAAATGTGTTGGAACACATGCCTCTTATATATCTATATATATACATATATGTACGAGTATATGTATATGCATGTGTGACTTTATACTCACACATACACACTAACATAAAATTGCACTTTTATTGCAAAATATGCGACAAAAGGAATTTCCAACTCTCTGTCAATTTAATGGTTTGATCGATCAGTTTGTATGGCGGCTATATGCTATAGTGATCCGATCTGATCAGTTTCTTCGTCGATGCATTGTTGCCTTAGGCAATAATTCGTGCCAAATTTCTTGAATATACATATCTTGTTAAATGTGAAAGTTTTCCATACAAGAACTTCATTCCGATCGTTCGGTTTGTATGGCAGCCATATCCTATAGTGCTCTGATATCGACGAGCAGCTACTTGAAAAGAAAAGGACGTGTGCAAATTTCGGATTGATATTTCAAAACCTTAGGGACTAGTTCGGCCTGGGAAATCAACAACTGACCAGATTTCTACCATGCGCTGCAAATCTTGGAAAAGACCCATGAAAATAGGATTGACACACACAACCTCTTCATCGATTTCAAAGCTGCTTTTGACAGCGCGGAGCTGCTTTTATGCCGCTATGTCTGAACTTGGTATCCCCGGAAAACTAATACGGCTGCGTAAACTGACGCTGAGCAAAAGCTCCTCTCAATCTACTGCTGGAGAAAATAATTCGAGCTGCAGAGCTAAATAGAGAAGGTACAATCTTCCACAAGAGTGTACAGTTGCGATGCTATTGATAGTTACTTAGTTCTGCTTTCTCCTCGCGACTTGGCCCCCCTGTCACTGTTGACAGAATCCAATGTGTTTTACGTGGGTATCTGCCTGCGAAGGCTCAAATCCACGGTGCTTTCTATTGCTAGAAGCACATAGATCAAAACAATGCGTTGATCAGCGCCCCAAAGCATAAGTGCATGCACAACACCACACTCTGGAAGAACCAAAACATGAATGCCGCCACATACACTTATACTTTGGTTCCAATTGGTTCTGGTGAAAACCAAAAGAGAACACCCTAGCCACCTTGGTCGGGTTCGAGGCCCATCTAAAACTTCTGCCGAACTCTGGGTTCGGCACCCGGTCGAAATGTGACTCCACATTGGACAAATGCCCTTCCTGCATTTAGGTTTAAACCACAGCCACCACGAATCTCCCCAAAGGGCCAAATCCAATAAGCAGATTGGAGTTTCCTCCAAGGGCAGACTACTCCCCGTGGTACCATGTTTTTGTCTTTGGTGTGACCTGTAGCTCTCGCTACTGCCAGTCGAGCCCCTAAGAACTCCTAGGAATTCTTAAGAACCCGGCTGATGTATGTTGTCGCTTGAACAACAAATGCAAACCCATTTTAAGGATATGACATCATTTCAAGCTAATAATCTAGCACTTTTACGACTTATTAGACCATGCTGACATTTAAAAACAGACCTGTACATGTCAGACATAGTGCATTTGGCTTTTAGTCGCTTCTTACGACAGGCATGCCTTGCCGCGGGAATATTCGGTTTCCCCCCCTTCCCCGCAGTGGGATGTCGCTGTTGACAGTCATAACTTTGAAGTTGTAGATATTTTCGTCTATCTTGGAACCAACGTAAACATCACCAACAATGTCAGCCTGGAAATCCAACGCAGGATAACTCTTGCCAACAGGTGCTACTTCGGACTGCGTAGGCAATTGAGAAGTAAAGTCCTCACTTGACAAACAAAAATTAAACTCTACAAGTCAGTCGTTATTCCCGTCCTGCTAGATGGTGCAGAGGCATGGACGATGACAACATTTGATGAGTAGCCGTTACGAGTTTTCGAAAGAAAGGTTCTGCGGAAGATTTGTGGTCTTTTGCGCATTGGCAACCGTAAATATCGCATTTGATGGAACCATGAGCTGTACGACATTGAAATAGTTTAGCGAATTAAGAGACAAAGGTCTAGGTCATGTCGTCCCAATGGATGAAAACTTTTTAGCTCTGAGAATATTCGACGTATTACTCGCCGGTGATCGCAAAGTAAGAGGAAGATCTCCACTGTGTTGGAAAGACCAGATGGAGAAGGGCCTGGCTACACTTGGAATCTACAATTGGCGCCAAACAGCGAAAGGCAAGAACGACTGGATCGCTGTTGTAAACTCGGCTATAACTGTGTAAGCGGCGTCTACGCCAATAAAGAAAGAGAACACTATTATGCAACTATTAACGTAATTTAGTTTCCTCATGGCATTGCCCATCACGTCATCGCATTCTTTACGCACACATATAAGTAAACTCGTATACTCATACATATACTCGTATGAAAATATGCATTGGCGACCAATTTTGTAATTTTATGATTTATTTAACAATTCAATGAAGTACGATTTGCCTTTTTAGTTAGCAGTTAAATGCGTAATTCGCAATTAAAACGAGTTGAAGCGCTTTCAATTAACGCACACAAGGTCCAATAGACGCCTATTTACTTGTATACTATACATATGTACTATAATACATACTTATTAAAATGATATTGGAAGAGAATGCGAAAATGCATAGGGACATGCATACATGTCAGTCAAAATTGCAGACACATACATATGTATGTATGTATATGTATATATGCATATGTATGCATACGAGTATATGCAAATAACGGCTTATCCATGGGCCGCTTTAGTGAACAACTAAAATAATTAAAGCCGATTATGAGTTGGTTGCTTCGATCTGTCGGCTACAAGTTGCTTTGGAAGTGTAGTGTTGCATGCGATTTCGAGGATATACATACATACATATATATGTACGTACACACATAAGTATAATCGTATGTGAATTGTATTTGAGTTATTAATTATTATTTCACACTGTATTTAAGTAATTTGTGCAATCCGCTAACTGGTCTTGCAAAAAATAGAAAAAAAGAGTTATTTAAAAAATTAATTAATTTTTATTCACCAACCACAGCTCATCAGTTTGCTGTGGTTTTTAATTAATATATGTATGTATTTTTTGGCATTCGCAATAATGCCATATTAATTTCATTTATTTATTTTCATACTAAATGTTTAAGTTTTTCATGTTAAATGTTTGTGGCGGCGAAGTTGTGTGGTGTTGTTGCATACGCTATTAATAATATTCATGAACACGATTAAAAAGTAGTAGATTGAGATTAAAAAGCGCATAAAAACAATTATTTATGCTTCCAAAATAATAAATAAAAACGCTGTAACTTTAATATATTTATTTGAAAACCAAGTTGTTTTTTTTTTCTTTAACAACCTGCATGTCACGCTGCATATGAATGTACAATATTCTCATAAAAATGTACAAATTCTCTTAAAAATTAGTTTCTTAATGGTAAAATGTTCCACATAAACAAAAATTAAAGGGAACATATTGGTTAGATTACCGGTTAATTACCCTATAGTGCAACCAGTGATTTCTGTTAAAATTTCTGTGAGTTGTGTTCGCTTTAAACTGCTTTTGTTTACCGTAAAATATTCCACGTAACCAAGAATGAAAGGCACATATTGGTTAGTTCATCGGTTAATTACCCTATAGTGCAGCCAGTGATTTCTGTTAGATTACCGGTTAAATACCCAACAGCGCTACCAGAAATTTCTGTTAAAGTTTCTATTAGTTGCTAACGTGTAATCGTTCATCTCTTTTTTCCATAAAGACGTTATGAGTTGCACGGTGTGTATGTGTTAGTTTCCGCAATAGTTCCTTAGCCGGCAACCATGAATTGCTGTGGCAAAAAGTCAAATAATGCTAGGGAAGTTTCAACCAGCTCTTCTTCAAAATTTAGGTTCAGAGAATTCTGATTTGATAGATATACCATACAAATTATATTTTATTGTAGTTTAACTCACGGAATCTGGACTTTTTAATCATTGAAATAAATACGAGGTTTGACAATTAAGTAATGAGACTGAATTTATTGCAGCGCTTGTGGTAAGCCTGTGATCTTGAAATTCCCTTTCTCTTTTTCCGGCGTCCCTGCCCTCTCCATTGATATACATATGTAACATCGCTCTAGCTTGTTTAGTTCGCCTGCTGCGTCAAGTTGAGTAGACCTGTGTTTGCAGTGCTTGTCACGAAAATGGAAAAACGAAATCAAGAGCAAACGAAATGACCGTCACAGAAGACTGTTTGGAACAAGTGGAAAACGATCCCATGCTGCTTGATCCAGTTATTACAGGCGATGAGAGCTGGTTTTTCCAATACGACCCGGAAACCAAACGCCAAGGCTCAAAATGATTGTCTCCGCGCGCCCCTGCCCGAAAAAAGCTCGCAAGAGCAAGTCGAAGAAGAAAACGATGATTATTGCCTTTTTTGATAGCCGTGGAATCGTCCACAAGGAATTCGTTCCACCAGGGAAAACTGTGAATCAAGTCTACTATTGCCAAGTACTCGAAAGATTGCGAAAACGAGTTAGCAGGATGCGCCCAGACATCGCTCGTAACTCTTTCTGCGTCTGTTTTCTATCATTCCTTACCCACAGTATTTTTACATAAGACATGCGGTTTAGTCTGCCTTTCAATTTCCCTCTCTGCATAAACAAAAAGTCGTATGGTTTTATCAGATAAGAAGGCGTCTTGTGACTTCGCTCGCCCTGTTTATTAGTTCTCTATGAAGGTGGACTCATATTACAGTTTCGAAAATAATAGGTCAAGAATAACCTTAACAGCTCAGTTAGGAAAAATGAGAAAGCATTACTAGTAAAGATTATACTACGAATAAATTTTTTTGACCTCAGAATACAATCACTGATACTATTGGAGAAATCTGAGTAACAGGTGAATAAATGGAGGAAAAGGTATTTTTATATATTTTTTATTAATCTACAGTTAGTAGGAGAGCAAAGCTACTACGGCAATTAAAACAGGAGTAGCTATTTGAGAAAAGAAAGGAGTATGGAGCCATGTGTAGAAGTTTACGCAAGTGAGGAAAGTTCTCTGAGCGCCATTCACTTGGGAGTGGCCAGAAACAATTCTTTTACATATAGCTCAAGCAGTTCACAACTTCCGGTCTTAGTATCCTCTGGGTAGTCAAAAAACATCCGTTTGAAGGCGAGTTAATGTTAGAAGGCGAATCATTTCTCCGAAGTGTTGTGAGATGGGTTTCGGACCCGCTACTAAAAAACAAGAGCCCTCAATGAAAAGATAACTTGGCTATAACCACGTAAGCAGTTTTTACGCCTATGAAGAAGAAGAGGAACTATTTACAAAATCTATATTATTTAGGCAAATAACAAAATTTTAAGAAATCAACTACACAAAAATAAGATTTTCTTTTTTTTTTTAATTCCAACAGAGAAAACATGAATTAACTTTTTAATAGCTGCAACTTGAGAGTTCGGTATTTATGGAACAATGCAACGTCCAATCTACGGTCATAAAGTAAAACACAATTTCGAGCTGTTAAATAGTCTAATTAATGATTCTTAAACGCATTTTAATGGTGCATAATTATGTACTACCAATATTACATAAGCATTCCCATAAAACTGTTGAGCTTAATGAACTTTTATGACCGAACCACGAAGTACGAGTCAATCGGAAAAAATACAGAACAAAGCGCATATTGTCTTAAGACGATAGACAATAGTCAGACTAAATGGCTGCACAAGTGGCCATAGAAATCCAGCAATAAGACGAAAAATAAAAAAATGCCGAACGCGAGATGAACAATTTAGAAGCCGTACTTCCATGCATTCTGCGAAGTAGGAGAGAAAGTGTGAGTGAGATAGAGAGAACAACAATGCAATTAGTAAACGAAGGCAAGTTGAGATAAATAGTGGGGAAAATATGAACTGAAGACTCGTTAATGCCCGCGGCACAAAAAAGTGAAAGACAAATGATAAATAGTTGTTAAGTGTTAGAAAATGCATAAAAGAAGGAACATTAAAAGAAGTAATAGAAAGCGTTGTTATTGCTTAAAAAACACTCTCTAACAGATTATAACATAAAACACCGAAGCCTTTCGATACACTAATGACTGAGTACACAGATCTTTCCCATAGAATTTAGTACGTGAGAAAACGTAAAGTTTTTAGTAACAACTAACGGAGTGATAGGAAAGACAGTCAATCACTTAGTGACAGAAATAACAGTAAATAAACATAAGTAACCACTTATAAAAGGTGGTTTATTGCTGCGAAGTGTATTTTAAGGATGATGAAAGTTAGCTGTATAAAGAGGTCCAAACAAGGACACGCCGAAGTTTCCGAAGTTTCTTGTTCCTTAAACTGCATTCCTTAAACGCAGAGACGCAGTGAACTTTTTCACGGATCGAACGCAGCTAGAAGCAAAGGTTGAAAGGGGAGTTTTTTTGTAAGGAGCTCTCCGACAATCTTAGCTTTAGGCTATCGGACCACAGTGGCGTTTTTCAAGCTCAAGTGGCTACTTTTAAGGAGGCGGTGGACGTGCTGCTACGAAGTGCAGCCCCTTGCAGTGAGATGAGCATTCAGTCCGAGAACAAAGTGATAATACTAATGCTGAGTAGAGTAACTGTGTTGGTAAAGGAATGTCTGTTCTTACTAGAAATAGTATTAAGCTATTTACTTCATCATCAGACTGGTTTTGCTTAGTGCCTTGTCTTAGATGTATCATTGATAAAGATGATGTCCTGTTCTTTTCGGAACTGCGGAATGGGACCAAATTGGAACTCTACTTGACCAATAGACATCGCCTACGCTTAACAGCCTCTGCTCCATGACCAGATCTTGTGCGACTGCGATATATTTTTGGTCTAGGATAGAACATGGGATATCTTCTGGACTACTTGCGCTTAGTAAAGTTCATTTTTGCCGCAATCCTCGGGGCTCATTTGTCCAAAAGACAATCATGCGGTAAGTCTGAACATTTTGTAGGACGCTAGTTGTACAAGTTGTATGAAGGCGGGTGAATCGGATACATCCAGGCACTTTTTCCTCTATTGCCCAGCCTTTGCAAGATTGTAGTGGAAACTTCCATGCAGTCTTACATTCGCCGAACCAAACGAACCGAACATAGGTGAAACTGATATTAGCCGCCTCAGCAACTTTTGGATAGGCTAAAAGCGCTTTGTCGGGTTATAAGAGTCCTTAGGATCCATTTTTTACAAGTTCTAGGTACCAAAACGGACCGACGATAAAGTTTTCAACTGAGATCACTGTTAGCATCGACTAAATAATAAATAAGTACATACTAAAGATTAAATTTTAACTGATTTCTCATAAAACAAACAAACCAAGCCTCAAAAAAAAGTTCAAATACTAGGTGTGTAAGCGCCAGTGCAAGTAAATAGGCGTTAACGCTGTGCAATTGAATTGTCTGTTGAGTTAAAAAAAACACAAATAGAGGAAATAAATTTAAAATTAATGTTTGCGGTTTATCGCTGTAAGCGCCGCAAAGGGAATGGTCTCTATCAAATTTATGTGGGTTTTACACTATTTGACTTTTTTGCTGTTCACAAGCGCTTGGTAAACATGGGTACATACTTACATATGTACATATCCCACAGTGAAAAATTCGAGTAGCGAGTAACAAGTAGAGAGGGCACAACTTCGGACGAAACCGAACAATACATGCCTTATGACACATAACCTTTCAATAAGTGTGGACTTTGTACTCGGTCGTAACCGAAAACTGTCATCGGAACGAAACGAATGTTATAATAGAGAGTTATTATGAATTATGAAAAACGAAATTTGGTATATGGAGTTGCGGAAAATTATTCGGAATAAAATGATCGTGAATCCAAAGCCGAAAAAATTTAACGAATGATGCAAGTAGATTGAAAAAGGTAATAGCTTTTTACAATTCATTGAACTTTATTACGAAAATTCACGTTCTCTAAAGAATGTATTTTGCGTGCTTCGCTCAACTTATGGTCAACACAATCGGACTACTGAGGGTTCTATACGCAACACCCACACCCATCTTGAGACCCAGCATTCATTATAGTACTCGTATAATATTCGACCGAATGGACAACATCCAGCGCACAGTGAAGAAAATATAGCAGCCGTAGCTGAGAGTGTACAGGAGACCATGGAGAGTCGTTTCGGCGCCATTAGCAGCAACTCGGACTGTGGATAGAACGATTTAGAGCATTTTAAGTCAAGATCTTGGATTGAAAGGGTGCGAAATACCGTTTGTGTAACTTTGTGTTAACGTTGTGGACTCTTCAAATGTTCCAACATGATCCGACATTTTCGAGTCACATTTTGTTCAGCGATGAGTCACATTTCAGGCTTAATGGATATGTGAACAAGCAAAATTTCCGCATTAGGGAAGAAGTACAACCAGAAGAGATTCAAGAGCTGCCATTTCATCAAGAAAAACCAACGGTTTAGTATGGTTTGTGGGCTGGTGGAATTATCGGTTCATATTTCTTCAAAAATGATGTCGATGAGAACATAAACGTCAATGGCGATCGTTGTCGCGCCATAATGGCTGAAATCGAAGCTCGTGACCTTGGCGACATTTGGTTTCAACAAGACGGCGCAACTTCCCACACATCCCATCAATCAATGTATTTATAGAGAGATTACTTCGGTGAGTGGATAATTTGATGTTTTGGACCGGTTGATAGGCCACCAAAACCCTGTGATAACACACCGCTAGACTTTTTTCTGCGGGGATATATAAAGTCTAAAGTCTATGCGGACAATCCCGCTTCGATTCAGTCCTAGGAGCAAAACACCACGCGTGTCATTCGCCAGTTATCAGACGAAATGCTCAAACGAGTCATCGATAATAGGATACAACGGATGCACCATCTGAGACGTAGCCGTGACCAACATTTTAAAGAGGCAATCTTTAAAAACTAAATGTCAAAGAATATTCTTTTGAATGATAAGAATTATTTGAAGTGTCTGTGTTTTTTCTTTAAAGAAGTTAGGCACCTTGAAATTGACCACCCTTACATTAGACCAAATATGTATGTCTCTGTATTTTATGGAGTAGTACGATACTAGTATACATATATTCGCTGAAAAACTGGCAATTTACATTTCAAGAGAAATCACCCAGCGTGAATTACTAGTTGCTAGTATGAAAGCAGTTGGCTGACTAATAGATTACGACGAGCCCATTTCACTGCAGGGAATTTACACGCTTGCGCCACTGATAACGCCAATGACATGTGTGCGCCCCGGTTGCGTGTACTTCTTTGTTGTTATTATTTTTTTGTTGTTTTTTCTTTTATTACGACTCCACACGTAGATTTGTGAATACGTGACCCAGGTGAAATGTTTAATTTTATTCACTGAAGCAATAAATTTCTGCCTCAACTCATAATTTGTGGCACTAACCTACCCAAAGGAAATACAATAAGCACAAAAAACAACAGCAATAACAACAATAATAGTTGTAATGAAAAGTAACTAATAAAAAAGTGGCAAATGAGTGTGAGTAAATGAAGAAAATGTTGACACACATAAACAAATTCTATACACATACATATATGTATATGTAAGTGTACATGTAATATTCATAAAATTCCATATACATGTATGTATGTATAGATGGTACATATGTATGTATGTATATGTACTTACTTCCATCATTAGACTCTTACAGTGGGTTGATACCTTAGTACTCCACGTTCCCCTACAATTTTTGACCCGCCCAGCCTGTGTCTTTGCCATTCAACCATTCAACTACTCAATTACCTTTTGTCATGCAAATCTAATAAACATTTTCATTAATGGCGCACATTTGTTGGGTACGAATATGAATAACGGTTAAAATAGTTTTTAAGGGAATATGAAATGTGTGATAGGTTTTCACCACTGTGATAAGCAGCAACTCAACAACACTTTTATGTTAATAGTGCGCGTATTTTAATTATTCCCTGTAGGGCGGTGAAGTTAAAACTGAGGGCGTGAGAACTGTAAATTCAAGAAATTAAAACAACTACTTCGTGTTAGCGATAAATGAATTAATTTTAGTTTAGCTAAGTGGCCATTTTTAATGCGTGAATAGCAAAGCATTTTTATTTTCAGACCAGTTACAAAAAGGCTATTTTAGAACTAGTTACATAACTCCTTAATTTGAAAGTAGTTACAAAAATAATTACTTTTGGTGTAGTGCCAAACCAGTTGCTTTAATATAACTGAGAAAATTTTGTAACTAAACATTTTCAACTATTTACTTTTTACTGTACTGGTTCGTAACTAGTTAGTTCACGTGCTGACTGGGGACCAGTTCGTTTAAAGTGAGTCACTTGATTAAACAACTTTATAGTGTTGTTGTCGAAATAAGCAGTTAAAAAGATCGTCTTTCTTTTGCAACTAGTTACATATATAAAATGTTACCCGGAAACTATAGACCCTTTACCTAGTTCTTTCAGTAGTTTGTTTTCAACACAAAGCGGATTAGTATTTTTGACATACACTGTTTTGAATAAGTTAGTTTTGAAATGCGAGGGCAATCATTTGGGTTTTGGAGATGCCAACTTAAAAAAAAGAACAAAATTATTTTTTAGTTAGACTGCAAATTTCTTAAGAAAATAATTTGGCAAATACTCAGTAGAGTGGTACAGAGTAAATGAATGCAGAATTTAAATCGAGAAATAGAAAAAAGTATAAAGGTTGCCACCTGTCCGAAAGTAGTAAGTCTAAATTAGATGATAAAAAGGGTATGTGTTTATCCAGCCCAGGAAGCCTGAAGAAATCATTCTTATTACTATTACGAAATTTTGTGCAAGTAGTGTTGCCACATGTTCAAAATTTTTAATTAAAAAATTCAATTCAATATAAAATACTAATATTTTTGGATTGCATTTATAATTGAAAGTATTTTGATTAAGTAGTGTTGCCACCTTTTAAAACTTTTTATTTAATGACATGACAAAAGTGAAATGTGGTCTTAATAATATGTCTGTATATGAGCATAAAATTAACATGCTTAGAAAAATGTTGTAAAATGTAAATTTTTTTAAGGGTTGCCAGATGTTTGGCAACTAAAAAGTATCCTCAGAAGAAAAGTGTAATTATCAAGCCATGGAAATCTGAAGAAAGCTTAGCGTCTTTATAACTGTTACAAATTCTTGTTCAAATAGTGTTGCCACCTGTTCAAAATTTTTAATTAAAAAATTCACTTCAATATAAAATAATGGTGTTTTTGGCTTGTGTTTACAATTGAAAATATTTTTTTTTAAACGTTGCCACCTTTTTAAACTTTTATATTTAACTTTTTTAATTTAATGTTGCAAAATAAATTTAAAAGAAATGTGATTAGCCAGTCGACGAAAACTGAAGAAAAATTATCATATTTATTACTATTACGAAATCTTGCTCAAATAGTGTTGCCAGCTGTTCAAGATTTATAATGAAGTCACCCCACTCAATACCAAATAATGACATAGTGGATAATGGATTCTGCTTACAACTGAAAATATTTTTAAGAAGTGTTGCCACCTTTTTGAACTTTTATATTTAAAAAAATGCTTACATTTGAAAATATTTTTCAGAAGTGTTGCCACTTTTTTGCGGTTTTATATTTAGAGAAGTTTTGCAAAATATATCTTTTTAAGGGTTGCCAGATGTTTGAAAACTAAAAAAAATATTCCCAAACGAAAAATAGCTTCCAAAATCAAATGTGCTTTTTAAAAGGTTGCCATATGTTTTGAAATTATAAGAAAATATAAATAAAGTGATTTTTTTTTTTCAAATCTAAAATTACTTTGAAACTCTACATATTATTCCTAGAGGCTCTAAAGGATATCAATGTACATATATACATTGAACTACGGTTACATTCACATATCACATACAAGCGTACATATTAATGGGTGTGAGCTTTACACATTTATTACGTGAAGCTTGAACGCAATGTTTACAGTTATAAGCTCAAAATAAATAAAATAAATCGGAACAAGAACTGCCATGAGGACACGTGCTAATGATACCCTTTTATATGCATACCATACATTTGCATGTGTGTGTTTTTGCTTTGTTTTATTTGTAGACACGCCTGCGTCATACAATCGCATAATCGTATTCCCGAAGGCAATAGTGATATGCCATATACATTTCTTTTTTTTGGCGAATATTTGCGTTTACAGTTATGCTTTAATTACATTAATTTGAATTTTAATTGCTTTCCGCAAAAATACCGTGAACCGGTACAATTTGTAAATGAAGTAGATGCTAATTGGCTTGAGCTCGCTTGATTTCATTTCACTGGACGAATTTAGCGCAGAACTGCTTGAAATTTCAGGTTTCATGTTATGGAAATCTTTCGGGATTTCTTTTAAAAATCTAAATTCTATTTCTGAAAATAGCACGATACTATGTACATATATTTAAGTTTGTTTGTTAAATCGAAGCTGAAAATGGAATGTAAAATTTGTCATGAAAATATAAAAAGCATACAAAGTGCAGTTCTCGATGACCCAATACCATGGATATTCGAAACCCTACAGAATTGAAATTAAGTTCGGTCCCCAATACTGCCTTCCCTTCCAGAGAAGAGTGCGAAAGGGATAAGGAGGGCAGGGACGCAGGGATGAGCATCTATACCGATGGGCTTAAACAAGATAATCGAGTGGGACATATTGCCTTTTCAGCAAAATTTGATACGAAACTCGCCCTCCGTCTATCAAACCACTGCAATATCTTTCCAGCGGATATCACAGCAATTAAAGAAAACCTACTCACAACTTGGAATATTTCTATTATATAGATAGCCATGCGGCTTTGAAATCACTAAAATCTATTGGAGTTTCGTTAAAGATACTGAAATAAAGCCTCGAGCTCTTACTGGATCTAAAATCCTATTTCACGATAAACCAGCAATGGGTTCCAAGACATATGCCCCACCCTACATTTAGACTCCGGAAAAGAGGGAATTTATATTATACTTGTAGATATGTATTTAATCGACAAACATGTTGTAGATAGATATATGCAGCTGAGCATTGGTAGAGTAAGCCCCTAACTTGTTCAACAAGCACGTTGGGAATACAGGCCACACATGCCTACTATTAAATTTCGAGAGGAATGATACATATAACAACTCTAGTAGGAGTATTAACAGGTCACTGCTTAATTGGTAGACACTATATCAGGACTATTGTAGAGGCTGTCAGGAGGTAGTAGAAGAGGAGACAATAAAACACCTTCCATGCGAATGCAAGACTTTTTACAGGTAAATAAACGTAACTATCGATCGGGGGTTTCTTGACAACGTTACAAATGTTGCATAGATAAAACTTGTTGTATTGAGAAACTTGAGGAACTGTTCAGAGAGTTGGCTTCAAAATGGGCCTCCAAAAGGCCTAGGTACGTCGTCAGATAGACACTATACCTACCTACCTTTTGAACAGTAAGAGCTTCATTGCTATTATTATTGTAGTTACGGAAAATAAATTTGATGAATACTGATGTGTTCCCAGTCCTTGTCCGGAAATAAATGGGATGAAAATGGACTATCGTGGAGATGGAAAGAGTACTTCGTCGGGATCTCTAGTGAAGGGTAAGGAATATTTTGAAAAAAATGCTGACACGACATATCTTTAACGATCATAGATAGGTCTTAAGTTAGTTAGGTGAGGATTCATCCTTGGACTGTTAAAGTCATCGCTTTGGTAAACTAAAATTTCTTAGCCAATGTGTATATTATATACAGCTTGATAATAGGCTTCAAGGAGAATACATATGTAAATATAGCGAACAGTTTAGAGGAAATTTTACAATCAAATTCCAGTAAGTCAATTGTCAGAAGGCTATGTTGTTGCTAAGACCTAACATGGACATAGCTTTATTATTTTACACGAAGAGAGTCGTCAAAAAGTAATTTAATCTTGTCGTAGAGATTGGTTGAAGAAGATTTACGCTAATGCATACAGTTCCAAAGAAGGTAAGGAGTATTGCTGTTCCAATAAGCTTTACTTATTGACTACTGTACTATTTGAGTTATGAGACCACCTTGAACCAACCATATCTGTACACTACGAGTATAAGGAGCTTACTGCATGAAGAAAGAAAGAAAGATCTTAGTTATAGCCACTGAAGGTTCGTGTACATATGCTTTTCAGGTGAAGTTGAGGACAATAATAATAATGAGATTTTTCATTCCTCAATATATGTATGTAGCTAAAAATTGATGAAGTTTAATATCCGTTGGTACGAGTAATACTCCTCCTAAGTCAAGTAGGAAGTTTCCGTTTTCTTAAGAATAAGGAAATAAAAATTATTAAAAAACGAGTTTTCGCAGATGAAAAGATCTTCAGAACAAACAATATTGCCTTTCTTAACTACTTTCAAGGTGCATGCATAAGATTCTTTATAAGATAAGGTCGGATGAAAGCATGCCCGGCGATTGGATCCTAAGTGTGCTCTGCCCAATCGACAAAAAGAGGGTTCCTGCAATCTGCGTCAATTACCGTGGGTTAAGCCTGCTTAATATCGCATAGAAAGTCTTATCGAGCCATGCCCCAAAACTTGGAAAAGACTCGTGAAAGGAAGGTCGACATAGACCACTTCCTCGTCTTATTGCCCGAATGGAAGAGTAGACTTCAGCCTTGAATTTTCTCAATTCAGTACCGGCCGATGGAAGCAGAGGAAGACGAAGACTTCCAAATAAGTAGTTTTTGTATCGGATGGTGATAAAAATTGAATCCATTACGACAACCCTTAACGCAAAAAATCATGTATGAAAACTGGCCATTCAGCCAAATATCCTTGATGCTCAGATAATGCTCTATATTTGGGGGATGAGAAGGTTGTGCAGTATTAAGAGCATCTGAGGCCGGGAGAAATAATTAATAGGGAATGCTACAGACAACAACTAAAGAAATTTAAACCAGTCATTGCTGAAAAACGCCAGGAATTTGCTACTAGACACGAGACAATAATTTCCCATCATGACAGTGGTCGCCCTAATGCTGCAAGACCGGTTAAAAACTATTAGAAAACAGCGGTTGGGAGGTTTTGTCTCACGGCCTCATAGCCCAGACCTTGCAGCTTTTGACTAGCATTTGTTATGGTCAATGCAGGACGGACCCACTAGAATACGCTTTAAATCAGTAAAGGGTAATAAAATTGGCTTAATTCATGCTGGGCTGCCAAGTCGGCGCTGTTTGTTGGTGATAGCATACACAAAGCTCTATTTCTTACATAATTTTGCGAAGAAAAAATGAAATGTAAATTTCTTCCACCTAAAGTGCGCTGCGCTTGCCATCATTTAAATGCAGCCGAGTTTACAAACTTAGTGCTAATTCATTTCCTTTAATTTTCGTGTTTTTGTGCTTACTTGGCGGCCCGTTAATGGATTTCCCAGAGCAGCAAATGTAATTATGAACACCAAATGTATAAAATCTGATTATGTCTAACACTGTGCTTGTGTGTGTGCGTTTGTACATTAGAATTGCATAGGGTACTTACTTGCGCGCCAGACGCTTCCTTATGCCGGCCAACATCGTGCTGGAGCTAACGCTACTAACGCTACTAACACTGCTGCTACTGCTAGGGCTGCTGTACGCCTCAGTGCCTGCTTGATTTTCCGGTCGAGTCGGCCGTTTCAGGCAATTATGCGCCGCTACCAATTCAATTCTCTCAATTTCTATGCTTTTTTATTAAGATTTCGTTTCGTTCTTTTTTGCTTTCGTTTTGATTTTTGTTTTTATAGCTTTCCGATTTTTCGTTGTGTGCGCGCGCGATCGATTAGTGAGCGCAAAAACACCAACAACACCAAAAACACGAGGAAAAATTGCTTTGCTACTAAATTTCCGCCGCGTCTAATGGGCTGCGCTGCTGTTCTTCGCTGTAAGAAGCGCTAGTATAAAATTTATTGTTGTTACTATTGTTGTTGTAGAGGCCAGTCACAGCCACAAGGCGAATTATGAAATTTGTTTTTCTTTATAACAACCGCAGCCGCAATCGCTGTTGTATCTGTTGGCGGTGAGTTCAACTGTTTTCATTCTCAACACTCGCGGCTGCTTTTCGCGCGTCGCCGCTCCAGCATCTTTCCGCTGATAGGCACGAATTCAATTTCACGGATTTCACTTGCGCGATTTTCAAGTACAAATTACTTTAGTTGAACTTCATGTGTTTGCGCGTGATTAACGCGCCGCGCGCTCGTCCGCGTTTGAAGAGTGGGGCGTTTGCCGCAAGTATACGCGCACTCACGCACACGCTAGCTGCCTCACAGTATCAAATTCAGCAATAACCAACTGTGTATTGCTAGACTGCGCTTTTGCTTGCAGGGACTATGCGGTCGGTAGGCGCGCTGCATGCGATTTATTTGCTTATTATTACAAGCTTTTTTTGCGTTTGCAGGAAAAAAGTGTTATATATTTTGACTGCGTCTTTATTTGGTTACACGGCGCACCTCGGTCCGCAACACTTTGTGGCTATGACTCGAATTTCGTTGACTTTCTTGGCTACGCGCGCGCATGAAAACACTTGTTTGTGCCTTTGTGCGCCTTCCAAGCGGCCAGGCGCGTCGTGTCTGTTTGTAGTTGCCTCCGCGCTGCGTCGCGTTTGTAGTGACTCTGCAAGTAACACAAGAAGAAGAAAAGGAAGCATAAGAAAAAAACTCAAAACAGAAGAATTCACATATTAGTTTTTGTATTTTTTGCTTTTGCAGAGTGTAATTGAAACTGCTGCTGACAGAGAGAGGAAGAAAGCGCGAAAGGGGCGCGCAGTGTAGCGCGGCATGACTGGCAGTCAACACAACGCGTTTACTCTGCGCTGTGATTTATTGTGGGAAATTCGATATTTTTCAGAAAGCAGGCAGGCACACACACATATATATACATATTTATATATCTCTTTTCATACGCCATCTGTAAATGAAGTGTTTATGCCAACATAAACACCGAAATGATGATGTGCGAATCTCTCGTTTGTGCGTACGCTCAAATTAATTACGTGGCATCTCTTTCATTACTTTGCGCTGCAGCAAAGCTGCCTATATTTTATTGTCAACTTTGTTTAATGATAAACTTTCAGCATTTCAATTATTTTCTTTTCATTTTTCATACAAATAAACGCGTTGACTTGGGTCCCTTGGCGCTGGGTTGCTTTTGAAGGCTGCTATAACGCGTATATATTCTCTATTCTCATTAGTAATAGTATAATGTGTACATCTATGTAAGTATTGGATGGTGTTTACTCGGTCCAAAAAAATGTGACTGAAGCTCTTTTAATTGTTATGAGTGATATTTGAGCTCTCAGTACAGAATAATTGCTTCAATTTCACTCGGTCATGAAAACAATGGAAAATAAACACAGCTCGTTTTCTTTATAAATGAAAATACAAATAAGTTTTTACATACTCTTGTAATACTCGTAGTATAGTGCCTTTGAAATATGGTAAGTTAAATCTCCATTTCACGCCATAATTTATTTGACAAAAACAGCTGAAGCTATACTATTGAATAGAACTATAGACGCCTTCGATTCGGCACTTTTCTACACAACCAGCTGAGCGAACATGCCAAAAGTGGTTAGCACACGAAGAGAATGTTCTTCAGCGGTCAAAAACGTTAAGGTATTGAAGCCATTACGCGATGAAGATTGTTGGCAAACACAAAAAAATTAAAGGATCACTTAAACTGCCGTTTCTAAACGTTTAAAATCAGTCCATTAACTGATCTTTTGGAAAGTCTCCAATCTAAACCAAAGTTAAACACATTTTTTTTACAAAATTCGCTCTTTTTATTCAACCTAGTTCCCTTCAAGGCTGATACACTGACTCTAGCGAACCTCCAACTCTTCGATCTCATTTTTGTAGTACGATTTGTCCTTTGTTTCAAAAGAGGCCTCAAATTCGGTGATCACCTCTTCATTTGCCGAAAATTCTTTCCCAGCGAGTATTCTTTTGAGATATGAGAACAGAAAAGAGTCGCTGGGGACCAGATCTGGAGATTACGTTGGATAAGGGAGCAATTGGAAGTCCGATTAATGGACTGATATCTATAGAGTACTTGTTATCTTGAACAACTTCACTTTATAGACATCCAAATTATTCTGGAACAGCATAAGAGTCCATTTTAAGCCCAGTCCTGTGGAACTTTAGCTATGGCAGATTACTAAAACTTGCAATGCGAGTAGAATTATATTTAATCAGCTACGCGGACGACAAAGCAGCATTAATTACAGCCCGAGACACAGAGAAAACCCGATTAAAGCAGGGGTACAAGTAAAACACGTAAGATTTTTACTCACACGGTTTCAAAAAGGCATCATACAGTCGAGCTACATATATGTTAAGCTCCATGAAAAGATGTGTAGCCTTGTTCGAAGCCATTATACTTCGTGGAACTTCGAAGTAATTCATATGTATGTCTCCGTTTTTCATCTCACAACATCTTTGCGGAGAGCCCAAAACTTTAGGATTTGATTTTCGAACTTCGAATAATGCTTTCTAGATTCAGACACACATCAGTAAGTAGTTTTCATTTGAAGGACTTATATGTGGCCTGCCCTGACCTTTTACCATATTTTTAAGTATAGTGCCAAGGTAGCTATAATAACAGTTAGCGCTGTTTTGATATCCATAAAATAGGACAACCAAATGTCTACAATTTGAGTGCTATTCCGCGGGCATAAAATTTCAAATTTAAACTTTCACAGCATAAATGCACTGAAACGCCAAGTTACTTTAAGAACTACATATACTTTTTGCAAAAATAAAGACACATTTGATGCGCGGCAAAAAACTTTTCACCGCCTAATGACCACTTTGCCACAGAAAACCGCCATAATTGAAAAGACAATGCGAAAAAGCAAGTAAGCGGCGTAACCGCCGTTAATTCTAAGCCTATCTCAAATGCAAAGTGCAGCATTTCCTGGCAAGTGTTTTTGTTTTTCACTCGCATTCTGATTGCAAAGCCTCACCACAACGCAAAAAAAGCGAACCAAAACAACATCAACGCCACCACCCACTCACCGGGATCAGCGAACACACGTTTGCCGGTCGGGCGACCAACGCTCCCAGCTGAGTAAACCAGATTTTAATGGGCACCTCAGCATTTCAATCTCGGCAGCTATAATTTCATAAACACGCCGCGGAAGAGTTGTCATGGTGGGATTGTAATTTATGTAGCCACAGCGCGGAGATAACGAACGTAATGCGAGTGAGAACATAGAAAAAATACAACTTACTTATATGCGAACAAGTTTACATACAATTTTGTTCGTAAGAGTACAAGCAGGCTCGGATTCCGACTCCAACTCCGCCACTGACTAGATGTGAGTAAATGAGTTGGAATAAAGCATTTGAAATACCATTGTCAGAATCAGCTAGACTCACATACCTATGTATATGTACAGGTCTGTATGTTTGTATTTGTGTATGTGAAAGTACATAGTTTTTTTTTCTACAGAGTCAGGGTTTCTGTGGTCTCAGGTTAGTTTGTATTACAATGGAATTGCTTACTTTGAAACTAGTCCAAGGCTCATGTTGATTAGACAGTACAGCTTTAATATTCCCGAATTTTCGACGATATTCAATGATAACATATTGTGTAGAGTTGCCACCTGACCAGAAATGTAAAGAATTTAGAAATAAGTATCATACCAAACTAGTTTTGTAATCAAGAGTTTAACGGAAGTTCGAATGCAGCTTTACTAAATATCTGTTCTAGAACACTTGTTTTTAACATTAAAAACCTTGCCAATAGTCATATTAATATCAAAAATATGCTCTAAAATTATATGTTCTAGAGTTGCCATTTGATTTTAAAAAGAAAATAGCTTTAAAATTGAATAAAATAACAATTCTCATAGAAAATTATTGAAAATGTCTCAGAGCTGTTTTAGAAACTGCAGTGAAAGAGCGAACAACGTTGTCGTATAATATAAAACCAAATAATAGAAAGTAACAACTGAAAATTTTAGTAGAATTCCATAACGTATTCGCTTAAGAAAGTTTGATTTTAAATTTTGTTATGGTATTGCCACCTATTTCTAATTTTGAATGTTTGTACATACAAATATTATAACTAAATTTGCTTTAGTAAATTGACTTTTCACAATTTTGCTTAAGAAAAGACAGTTTAAGATATTGTACGCCTAAATGTAGGCAATGTTTTTTTATTTGGCTATTAAAAAAGCGTTATAAAATCTCTAAAAGAAAAATGTTGCATATATTTAGGGCTGTCTTAAAGCGGTGTGCTCCCAAATGTAGGCTAAATTTCATTAATTAACGTATCATAGCCAAATTTTTAAATATTCAAAGTAAAATATTGCCTACAATTAGGGTTATGTCCAAATTGATGATCTTCCATCAATGCAAAAACTAAATATGGCAGAAATTTGAAACCGATAACTACCGAAGAAGAAGAATTATGCGACAACGTTAGTTTACAATCATTGAGTCCGTTGTTGAGATACATATTTTTTTTAAGAAAGGATACTTCTCAACAACCAGTTTCGACTTCCGAAGTGCTTTTCTGGTATGAAACGGTTTCTTATAATAATAAGCAGTTTCGAATCACGTTTCGCAGCATCTACTTAATTAGAATTGTCTTAAATAGAGTACGACTCTCAAACAAAAAGTATGTGACTTTCTTCCAGAAAATTAGACAAGTTGTTGTGTGAAACATAAGAGCGAAATTCATACCGCGACTTGGAATAAAATGGAATGATTAGACTTCAAATACCTCAACTTTAGCTTATTTTTATGCAAACTTCGCAATTTTACAAGATTCTTTCTTCAGAAAGGACATCAGTTAGACAATCCAAAACACAACTTCAAGAATTTTTGTGTCCAGGAGTATGCTTAGGTTAGGTAAAAAGGTCCATCCTCAGTTGTAGCTCACTAAAACTGCTTATAGCCTGTCCGTTGTGGTACCCATAACTCCTATAAAAATGTTCATAAAGACCCTCTGAATCGACGAAGCTTTTGGAGTCGATCACAAGTTTGCTGCAGTAGCTAGTGACTGTTTCTGCTAAGTCTCCTGGCTCGTCATAGGTATGATTGCCGAGATGTTTCAACATCAGCCTTACAAAAGCTGGACCATGGAGCTGAAAGTGTTTGAATGTCCGATTGGATTATGAGCCTTACAGCATGAATGTCTAAGTATGGGACAGTGTCCAGTAAGAACTTCTACGATTGTTTAGTGCATTTACTTCGTTCTATTCTAGATTCGGAGCACCTCGCCGTCATGTTTAGGCTGGTTCGCAGCCAACAACTGCAAGATGTTAATGGGAATTCACCTCGATCCCATTTCGATGTGAGCGGGGTAAGGATGCCTTCTCTTGCTTGAGTTGATAATGAAGTAGGTTGACTTTGAGCGCACAGCAAGCTCAATACTATTGCTGCCGCTCTGTTGTTGGCGTTAATTCTTATCAGTTGGAAAGAAGTTGGACCTCGGAGCCGTAAGGGTGCCCGCAGAAAAGACGCTCATAGCCGAGCCAAGCGTAAATTCGCGTCTTGCATAAATGAAAAAATGCGCTTGGCTTTGTTTTAGACGACTTCTCTGCGGGCACCCTAAGACCATTGCTTTTTTAACAGCAGACATTTCAAGAGTATGAAAATTGTATGAACTACCGGAGGTAGAATATGTTGAGGATTTCAGGATTTTGGAATCATAAATAATTTAAAATCGAGAAAGTGCTTACAACTATTTTTCCTAGTGGGTAGCTACGTATGTAAGCCGATAGTGTGCACTTGGCGCATAATTTCCCAAAAGTTGCGGCGCATAGCGTCCATTCTAAATTGTAAAAAAGCAAAACGGCAATGTGACAGAGGCGCTAAGAGAGCACAGGTGCGGAGTACAGTGGTGGCAAACGCTCACCGCCAGTAACGGCGGCCTAAAGGTGAGCTGAGTCAGTTGGTTGACTGTTTGTTTACTTGACTATTTTGTTTGCTGGCATTTCGCTGCAGCGTTTGACTCTTCCAACTACCATTATTTGTGGTGGTGTTGTTGTTGTTTTAGAATTCATTGTCCATATTGCGAAGAGCAGCGTCTGTCGCCGTCTCGCCTCCCTTGTGTTCTTTGCAACGGCAATGTTGTCGTTGTTCCGCATTTGGTTTTAAATGCCACTTTGGGCTCTTGCTTTGCCGGTTGTTTGTTGTTGCTGCCGTTCATTTAACGGAAACATGCAACAACATTCGATATGCCCCACCGCGCATGCAATTATCCAGCGTCAAGGGAGAACACAATAAACGACTGTTTACAGATGTATGGCAACAACACAAATGCACGTCGGCGCACAAATGTCGGAATGTCTGTATGTATGTATGTGTGTAAAAATATGTTACAATAGCACTCGGGAGTATCGAATGTAGTTACATGATTGTACATGTGTGTGTATGTATGCGAGTCGCCCAACGTTGCCTGCTAACTGCCGCCGTTACTGCATGTGTGTTTGTTGGTTTTGTTGGCGTCGCGTCAACGGCATTGCGCAAACTCTTTCACCACTTGCCACTTGCAACTGCAGTTGTTGCGCTTTCTGCGCTCGCTGTTATCAGTATTTGCTCAACTATGTACCAGCCGATGAACATGGTCACAATGGAGCACAATAAAACAAATGAAGAGGCACATAAAAAAAAGCGTGCAAACAGATGTGCGAGTGGTAAAGTTACAAGCGAAGGTATGTTTGCACATTAGGGTGGGTAGTTTTTTTTTTCTATGAAAAGCATGTAGTGAGACCCTCTTCGGATATGGTTGAGTGAATTCGAGGCATGAGTCATGGCTTAGTTTATGCCATAAATTCTAGTGTTAGCAGCCTTTAAATTTGTTTCCATAAAGCACTTTTACATTATGGAACGAGCTGAAATTACGATTAATATGATTCAAATGAGTAAAGAAGGAAGTGATGGATATTGTTTTTAGTTTTTTTGTTGTCTTGGTTATTTTTGAAGATAAAGATTTTTGTACCGGAATACGGTAGTCAGTACCTAAACACGGTAGTCATGCTATTTCGAAAATTTTTGTTTTATTCTTGTTGTAGTTGTTCAGAGGCTTGGACGATGACAACAACGGATGAGAACGAAGACCTCCACTCCGTTGGAAGGACCAAGTGGAGAAGGACCTGGCTTCGCTTGGAATATCCAATTGGCGCCAAGTAGCGAAGAGAAGAAACGACTGGCGCGCTGTTGTTGACTCGGCTATAATCGCGTAAGCGGTGCCTACGCCAGTAAAGAAGAAGAAGAAGTTGTTTTTAAAGATAGTAAAGTTTTGATAAATATATTATATTTTGTACCTGAATTCGGTACCTAATTAAGGTAGTCATGCTATGTCGCTATTTTTTGTTGTTTTTAAAGGTAGTAAATTTATAAGTTATACATTATGTTTTGTACCTGAATTCGGTAGTCGGTAGCTAAATACGGTAGTCATACTATATCGTAATTTTTTTTTGTTGTTTTTGAAGGCACTAGATTTTTTAGTGATAAAAATTCGATATTTTGTACCTGAATTCGGTAGTCAGTACCTAAAAACGGTAGTCATGCTATTCCGAAAATTTTTGTTTTTTTATTGTAGTTGAGGTTTTTAAAGATAGTAGAGTTTTGATAAATATATTATATTTTGTACCTGAATTCGGTAGTCAGTACCTAAACATGGTAATGACTACCGCTATTCCGAAAATTTTTGTTTTTTTCTTGTTGTAGCTGTTTTTAAGAATAGCAAAGTTTGGATAAATATATTATATTTTGTACCTGAATTCGGTAGTCGGTACCTAAATACGGTACTCATGCTATATCGCTATTTTTGTTTTTTTTTTTGTTTAAAGGTAGTAGCTTTATAAGTTATACCTGAATTCAGTAGTCGGTACCAAAATACGGTAGTCATGCTATTTCCCTATTTTTTGTTGTTTTTAGAGACAGTAGATTTTTTAGTGATATACATTTGATATTTTGTACCTGAGTTCGGTAGTCAGTACCTAAAAACGGTAGTCATGTTATTTTGCTTAATTTCTGTTTTTTGTTGTTATAGTTGTTTCCATAGATTTATAACTGAAATTCAGAGAGAATCTCCTTTCTTCATAGCAGTATGTCTGGGTTGAATGGGGTCAATATTTTTTTTATACTTAAATAAAGAATTTCGAACTTCCGGTTGGCTTTGTACCGCATATATCGGCCAATATGTAAGTTATCTTAAAAAAATTGAGAGAGCATATTTTGCTCATAATGGTGCTTATTTGTGTTGACCATAGAATGAATAAATTCGGGTGCAAACTCGCCGTAGACCCCATATAACTAACCGGCCTTATGTACCTCAAGGTACTTCCCTGACTTTCATTCTTGCAAGTTGCAAGAGTGTAAAATGTTCGGTTATTTCTGAACTTAGCTCTGTCATACTTGTTTGTAATCAGACTATTTTCCAGGTACACCCCTAAGAGTTATAGTAGAAAGTATAGCAAACTTGTTGTTCTATTCCAAAATAGTATATCAACTCGGGTTAATGAGAATATTTGGAGTATTGGAAACTCAAAATGACTAAAGAACTTGAATATGTCAAAAATAAACACTTAAAATTACAATAAACACGAGTTATCAAATTACTTCGTCAATAATAAATAATACGAATTTTGAAGCTAAACACCAAAATGACTAATGAATTCGAGTTTGTAAAAAATAAACACTCAAACTGATAATAAACTCGAGTTAATCCAAAAATGTTGTAAATCATAACTTCAGTTGCCTCTTAGTGTTATTCGACGTTAACACCGCAATAAACTCGAGTTATTGAGGATATTTCGTAAATAATAAACACCATATACGGGCTTTGCCGCTAAACTAAAAAATTGCTAAAGAACTCGGTTTGTAAAAAAACACATAAAACTTCTGTTAGTTCGGAAGTTTTGGAAATAACAATAAACTCGAGTTAGTCCGAAAAGTTCGTAAATCATAAAGGCATTGTATCTTATGGGCATTCGACGTAAATACCACATAAGCTCGAGTTATTAGTTTGGCAAATAAACCAATGAGTACTATACTTGTTGAATTTACTTCCTATATGTTAATTCTTTTGGAGTTAAACTCTAAATTATGCCAGATAAGAAACTCGAGTTTAACGAAAAAATCAAGAGAATCACTGATGTAATCAGTACGAGCCAAGAACGTGTCGAAATTATTAAAATTTACTACCGAAATTCGGAGTCAGTGGCCTCAACTTTAAGAGCGCTCCATCATGTTTATGGTCGTCATAATCATCCTGCCAAATTAACAATTGGGCGTCTAGTGGAAAAATTTTAATCCACAGGCCCACTACAAAATGTTCCTGTGCCAGTGAGACAAAGCAGTACCCGTAGTGCCGAGAATATGTTGGCGGCAGCAAGCGCATCAATTGAGGAAGACCCAAATCAGTCTCTCACATGTCGTTCTCAAGTGACGTTCTTATGGCGAATTTTTCTAAATGATATTAGAGTACGTCCTTGCAAGATTAAATTGACACATGAACTGACCACCAGAATCGTCGTATGTTCATGAATCGTGCTGAGCATCAACTTGAAAATGATCCGGATTTTCATCAAAAAATCAACTACAGCGAAGAGGCTCCTTTCTGGCTTACCAAATAACGGTTTGGTTCGGTTTATGGGCCGGCGGCGTCATTGAGCCGTACTTCTTCCGTGAGGATCAAGACCGTCACGTTATTGTGAATGAGAATCGCTACCGCTCAATGATATTAGAATACTTTTGGCCCGAATTGGACGATATGGACTTGAATAATTTGTGGTTCCAACAAGCCACACAGCGAATGTCACAATTGATTTATGGAACACCAAGTTTGGTGAACGTGTTATCTCACGAAACGGCCGCCTCGCTTCGGTCGTGCGTTTTCAGGACGTTAGATTTTTTCCTGTGGGGCGTCAAGTTGATGAACTTCGTACGAAAATCAAACTTGAAATTGCAGCAGTGTCGACCGAGTTATGCTTGAAAACTCGAACTCGTCGAAAATTGGCTTCAGCGTATGGACTTCTGCAAGCGTGACTGTGTATGAGTTCCATTTACATATAATGGCTTCGAATGTGCTTTCGAGTGAATAAAGAATGTCATTAATATCCTAAACCGTTTCTTTATTTAAAAACACTTTTCATCAAAAAAAGTAGCGCTCTTATTGAAAACACCGTCGGCAGTCAATAAACTCGAGGAAGTCAGAAAATTTAGCAAAAAAAAGTCCCTGACTGAACATTACATGCCAAAACGGGCATAAACGTTTTCGACGCCACTTGATGACATTTGAAATACTGCTTATAGCAAAAAAATTGACACAACCTAAAGAAATTGCAACAGAAAAGTAGTGAAATATATGAAAGCTAACTAAAAGGCAGCGACAATGTCCGGTTCTGTCTGACTTTCTATAGTACTTAGGTACGTATCTTTCTCTACATATATACATATGAATGTATGTATATGTATGTTTACTTTGTGACAATATAATATATGATATGCCACAGTTTAAATTACATTTGTAAAGAAGAAAGCAAAAACAAAATCGCCATTGTGTAGTTCAAAAAGCTATTATTCGGCTAGAGCTAATAAAAGTATGGACATTTTGAGAGTATATACGGTGTCTACATACATACTACTGTGCACAAAAAATAAGGTGACATTGTGTTTATTTTGAAAATTCTTTATTTATTCTTCCAAAACAATTTCATCCCCTTCAAAGTAATCCCTCCCGATGCAACGGATTTTCCAATCTTCGAAACACTGGTTGTAGTCACTTTCCGGGATGGCCTTCAGTTCCGTCTTCGCTGCGGCTTGAATCTCGTCTATCGTATAAAAACGGTGTCCCCCGGAGCGGTCTTTTGAGCTTGGTGAACAGCCAGAAGTCGCACGGCGCCAGATCAGGTGCATACGTGGTTGCGGAACGATATGGGTTGAGTTTTTGACGAAATGATCACGAATTACGAGGGCACTATGGGATGGTGCGTTATCGTGGTGTAAAAACCAAGAATTGTCTTTCCACAATTTCGGCCTTTTTAGGCGGATAGCGTTACGCAAACGACGCATAACGTTCAAATAATATTCCTTGTTGACTGTTTGACCGGTTGGAAGGAATTCATAATGCACAACACCACGATAATCGAAGAAAACAGTCAACATGACCTTGATTTTTGAGCGACTTTGGCGCGATTTTTTTGGTCTCGGCTCTCTTTTGGCACGATATTAGATCCAAGTCTCATCTCCAGTTTTATTGCGTTTCATGACACCCTGGTGGTCGGAAAGCATCGTTTCACACACTTCAACGCGACGCCTTTTTTCCAAAGAATTCAATGTTTTCGGTACCAGTCGAGATTTGACGCGCTTGAGGCCCAAAACATCCTTCAAAATGGTATTGGCTGAGCCTTTCGATTTGATTTGTTGAACGTGAGCTTCTTTGGTTGAGGTTGATGGTCGCCCTGGACACTCTTCGTCTTCGACACGTTCACGGCCGGCTTGAACGCACTATACCACATGTAAACGTTCAAATGTCACCTTATTTTTTGGTCACAGTAGTACATAATGTATGATATGCGCCAGAAAATGACTTTTATTGCATACACTATTGCAGTGATGTGTGTGTGTATGTATGAAAAATCCAATTTGAATAGCCGAACAATAAGTAATTTGAATTTACTGCCGTCTGCCAAATGCACTGTGACTATTCTAACTACAGTCAGGACATTAATAAACGCGCCAAAGCAAAGAAAAACACAAAAAATTAGAAATAAAAATCAAACAAAATCTAAAAAAAAAACTAAAAAATATATAAATATCTGTTTTTCATGCATACATTCCGTTATTGTGCAAAATTTGCACTGGCATAAAATTCCAATATGCCGGCTTTGGCTTTGAGTCTTTTGCCTCTTCTTATGCTGGCAACATTGCATAGCTTTTTGTCATCACTCGCTTTTTGAATGGCGTAAAAACTAAAGGAAAGCAATCAAGCATTTTTTCGCAAAAGTGCAGTGCGAACTAGTGCCGAGCGCACAACATTATGTTTAAACAATAGATCACACACACACACACACATTTAGCATACAGTAGAGCCTAAAGTAACATACTAACTTTCTATGGCCGCACAATGCACACTACTCGCATTGCAACAGCTTTTGTTTCGAAACTTCATTTTTATTTTGTAGCAACTATTGCTAGGACTTTGCTGCTATAATGCTTAGTTGCTCCGCCTCTCGTCATCACTGTGATGTGCTTTCTTTGCTTTATTGAGTTGCCAACAATGGCAAAGTTTGAGCGCCAACAGTGTGTAACGAAAGTAAGTAGCTGCAAGCTGAAGTATAAAAAAAGTGTGAGAGAGGTTTGAAAAGTCACTGATTTTAGAGTTTATGAAGTTGCTCTTCAAAAACATTCGTTTTTACATATGGCTCCACATCCAATTTAAGGCAGATTTTGCGGAAGGATCTTGCTTTGTGGGCTTACAATATCCAAATCGTGTAAGAACTGAAGCTGAACGACCATTAAGCGCGGGGCTGAGTAGGCAATTGAGAAGTAAGGTCCTCTCTGGACGAACAAAGACCAAATTCTATAAGTCACTCATCAACCGCGTCCTGCTATATGGTGCAGAGGCATGGGCGGTGACAACGTCTGGTGTTGCGAGTTTTCGAGGGAAAGGTTAAGCGGAAGATATATGGTCGTTTGCGCATTGACAACGGTGAATACTGCAGTCGATGGACGGATGAGCTATACGAAGAACTCCACGCCTTTGGAAAGACCAAAGAGGAGTGATGATAATCCACAAGTCATTGTTGAGTCGTCTTTGCACCCTCTAAAGGTCACTGTTTGATGTACTTTATGGGTGGAGGGAATCATTGGTTCCTATTTCTTTAAAAATGTAGTCGGACATAGTCTTATAGTTTATGGGGAATGCTACAGAGCTATGATTTTTGACTTTTTCGTGTCTGAACCGGACGATGCTGATGTGGCCGATCTTTTCTTTCAACGAAACGGCGCTACATGCCGTGTAGTCTACGAAACAATCAGTTTGTTGAAGCAAACTTTTGGTCACCACATTATATGGCATGGTACCTGCGCTGTCGCCTCCAAGAAAGTGCGATTTAAGACAGCTTAACTAATTTCTATGGGGTTATGTGAAGTTGTTTGTCTACATAGATAAGTCTGAGAGAATTAATGACATGAAAGTTTATTCTGCGAGTTATTACTGACACACAGCCGCAATTGCTGCAAAAAGTGGTCGTTTGGATCTCTAGACAGGAATTTATTCGAGCCAGCCGCAGCAGTCGCATACCCGAAAGCACTTCCAAAACGTAATACCCAGGAGTTTACTGTTCCTTTCCGTATATATATCGGGATCGTTTAGGTTACACACATCCGACTGTCGGTGAAACGGTTCTAAAGGCTAAATATTATTCTTTTATATTGGCAATTAGTAGCTTGGCAATTACTATTGAGAAACCTCGGGAGGAAGAGAAATCTCTTATGTTTGTTTCAGTCAATGGAGCCCTATCTGTTTTTTTGAAAGTAGGCATATGTGTATACAAATTTTGTAGGTTAGTCGAAGCTAATTAGCAGTCGAATACTATCCTCAAGTAGCTACAAACTTTATTCCTTAGTACAAATATATTATCTAACGATTCAGGGTTGCATTTTTAAATATTTTGTGGATAAAAAAATTCACTGACTTATCAAGCCAAGAGCGTACACATCACTTTCCTATCTAAAACTAGCATTGTGTATTCTTTTGGACCATAGACTCAATAGTATACCAGTATGCGCTGTCAAGAAGAATGAAATTGAACTCCGAAGTGTGCAGTCACTAGGCTTAAGTAGCAGTGGGTGGGAGTCTTGTGCAGACATTGCGAAAAGCAGAGTACAAGAAAACACTTTTCAAAGTGCAAAATATTTAGTTGCACTGCAACAAAAACAAAAGAAAAGCAAAGCAAAGTGGAGAAGTGGAAAAATGGTGGCAGCTGATAAAACAACAGCTTGCCACAGTGAGTATCAATTTCAAAAAAGAAAAAAAAAAAACGAAAAAAAAAACCGAAAAAAAATACAAAAAAAAAAAAATAAAACTAAAAAAAATTACACAAACACAAAAACTAAAAAAAAAAATTAAGAAAATAAAAACAAAAATCAGTTAGCCAAAGAAAAGCTAACATCTGTATCAATTTCTTCGCTGGCGTGTAAATCTCAGCATTCCAATAAGTTTTTCTTTCGCACAAAACTTTTGTAATGAAACACTGAAAGTGTGTACTCATCGCAGTTTTTTTTGTTATTGTAAACAAACACACACTCACACACAAACGCGTATTTATGTGTAACTAAAATAAACAAAATATAAAATAAATTGGTTGAAGTTAAATATTTTTCTTCAATATTTGCGGTAATCCAGGGATTTAAAAGAAAGCTAATGGAGTTTGAAAGTTACCACACACACACACACACATCCATACATGTATCCCTACACACGGACACTGGGAGTTTTGGCGAAGAAACGCATTAGGCTGTTGTTGTTGTGCCATTTCGTGGCTAATATTGTTTGTTGTGAAAATTGAGGAAGACTAAGACTAAGCAGTTCTTGACTTAAGTTGAAATAAAGTTGAATAGTCTTAACTTTTTTGTTTTAATAGCGAAGTTTTAGAATGAAATTGGCATAAGGCTATATTCACATCGCAACATACATACAATACAAGTATTGAAATTGATTAGAATAAGTCTTGGAACTCATCTTGGTATGTCATTTATTTCCTAAGATGACTTAAGGGTATGGATTTTTAAGGGTGTTGAATGCGACTCGGACCTCAAAACGTTACCATCAACCACAAGACGTGCGGGGTAGGATAGACACCGAGAGCTAAAGAGAGAAGCGAGACGCATTTTCAGACAAAAAAAAGAGAGGCCGAAAAGCTCGAGTACGAAGAGTTTGAAAAGCTGGCCCAGAGGAGTAATGCTCGAAAATTCTAAAGAAAGACGAGGCGACTAACAGATGATTTTAAGATCGGAGCATACTCTTGTAGAACTCCCAGAGTTGATCTACTGGCTGATGCCCGCAGCATACCAAATTTATGGAGAAAACACTTCTTCAACTGGCTGATCGAAGAAGTTTGAATAGCAATTACCCGCCTGAAAAATAATGAAGCTACGTGAGCTGATGGATTAACGGCCGAGCTATTCAAATACGGCGGCGAAGAACTGATAAGGAGAATATGGCCGGACGAAAGCATACCCGACGATTGGAATTTAAGTGTGCTCTACACAATCCACTAAAAAGGGAGACCCCACAATCACGAAAAGGAGCTACTTTTATTCGCCTAAGTCGGAATTTGGTATCCCCCATTTAGCAATACCAAAAGCTCCATCAGGATCGGGAAGCACCTCTCCGATCCGTTCGATACTAACTGTGCTTTCAGACAAGGCGATTCCCTATCGTCTTTCAATCATCTGTTGCAGAAAATAATTCCAGCTGCCGAGCTGAATCGAGCAGACAGAATCTTCTGTAAGAGTGTACAACTGCTGGCGTGCGCTGCTGATATTGATATTATTAGCCTCAACAACCGCGCCGTTAGTTCTGCTTACCTAGACTGGATAAGGAAGCGAAGCGTATGCGTTTGGTTGTTAACGAGGAAAAGACGAAATATCTCCCGTCGTCGCACTCGCAACTTGTCTCCACGTCGTTGTTGACAGTCATAACTTCGAAGTTGTAGATAATTTCGTCTATCTTGGAACCAGCATTAACATCAACAATATCAGCCTTAAGACCCAACGCAGAATAACTCTTGCCAACTGGTGCTACTTCGGACTGAGTAGGCAATTGAGAGGTAAAGTCCTCGCTCGACGAACAAAGACCAACTTCTACAAGTCACTCATCAGCCCCGTCCTTCTACATCGTGCAGAGGCATGGACGATGACAACATCTGATGAGTCGACGTTACGACTTTTTGAGAGAAAGTTTCTGCAGAAGATTTATGGTTCCTTGCGCATTGACAGCGGCGAATATCACAGTCGATGGAACGATGAGTTGTACAAGATATACGACGACATTCAGTGAACTATGGGACAGCGGGTACGCTGGCTAGGTCATGTCGTCCAAATAGATAAAAAACACTCCAGCTCTGAAAATATTCGACATAGTATCCGCCGGGAGAGGTAGAAGAGGAGCTCCATTTCGTTGGAAAGGCCAGGTAAAGTGGTTCTTGCCTATACTTGGAACCTCCCATTGGCGCCAACCTGCGAAAAAGAAGAACGACTGACGCGCTGTTGTAAACTTAGATAACTTAGATATATGACTACGCCAAGGGTGAAGTTAAAGTTCTTTCCTTTAATATCTAATAAAAAATAAATTGACTTCGCGGCACACACACACAAACGAAATTTCATGTAACCCAGCGCTGAGCTTTGCTGTCTTCATATTTGCAAAGAAATTGGCGCAATCATCACTATTTTCCATTTCTATAAATAACGGTCGAATGTTTTCGTGCCCTTCCGTGCTGCTTTCCACGCGCTTGCCGCAAACCAAGTAGCTCAAAGGCAACTTCGCATAAATATGAATACAAAATTGCATTTTCCAATGCGCAAGCTTTGTTGTTGTTGCATTTTGTTGTTGCTACTATTTCTAATTAGTGACGTGCGACTTTGAAGGAAGAATCTGCAATTTTCCGCAAATATGAAACGCAATGGCTTTTGACAAAATATTATGCCGCAAGTCGAATTGGCGCGCGTGTGACGTTGCATAAAGAAGAAGAAGAGCGGGGGGCTACGGCGCAACGTTGTTTTTGTCGCCGTGATCGTGATGACAACGCACGTTTCGTGCCACTTGTGGCGCGCGCGGTCGCCGTTTGATGTGCGAAACCACAAATCAACGAGCGCGAAGCGAGAGACGCTGCACCAGCGGACGTCGGACGCAGTGGCATCGGTGTTGGAGACAACGGCACAAAAGCGCTGGGTGGTCACGTAAATCAGTTGGGCTTAATGCTGCCGATTCGCTAATGCTAATGCGCGCCGCTTTCAATTTATGACTTGTTTATTCGCACCAAACACACACACACACATGTGGAGGTGGCGAATCAGTGCTGCCACCTAACTACATAAACACACATACAAACAATGTGGTCGCATAAGAATCAGCTCATCCGCAAATCGGCATGTGTCGCCCGATATATTGGCGCAAATCTAGGTTTTGTTTATTTTCAGCTTTTGCATATGTGATTGTATGTGTGCGTTTATGTAGTCGTATTTATTTATTTATGTGACATTTATGAATTTTGTGCATTTTGCAAAACGCAAAGATCGCTTTGGCTGCAATATGAATTTTAAAATAATAAATATTGCAAATCGTAAACGCAGAAGAAGTCGCCCGTTTTGTTGGCGTCAGTGAAATTGCACAATTTTGTACTTTTTCGTTGCTGTGGAAAAATTTTGTAGGAAATAATTATTTTGCTTATGATTTTGGCAATTTTTGTTGACACATTTCTTCATATGTCAATGTTTGAACTGCACTTTTTCAGACTAGTTTCAAACTAGTCCATTTCAGATCAGATTTTATGCTGTATATTTTGTTTTTGTAAATATTTAAGCTTCACGAGTAGATCCTTTTTAGGAGAACATATTCAAGTCCTTCTAATTCTTGATCAGTCTAAATCTATTTTATAACCGATTCATTAAAAGTCTTTTCATAATGCAAATAGTTTGTCGGTAGCCTTATATTTGCTAAGCAGTGAAGTTTCTAAAAAAAAACCCAGAAACTTCGGTTGCACCGAACCTAGAATACCCCCCTTCATAAACAAAAAAAGCTTCCATACAAGAACTTGATTTTGATTGGCCAGTTCGTATGGCAGCTATAAGCAATAGTGGTTCGAACTGATTTTTTTTTTTCACAGTGTATTGGTGCCTAAGATCCTATTCTCTGCAAATTTCGTGAAAATATCTCATCAAATAAGAAAAGCTTTCCATACAAGAAGTTTATTCCGCTCATTAAGTTTGTATAGCAGCTATAGCTATACTGCTTCGATATCGGTGGTTCCAACAAATGAAGTTTGGTGAGAAAAAACGAGTTTTAATTTGATATCTCGAAAATTGAACAACTAGTTCGCTTACATACCGACGGACAGACGGGCATAGCTAAATCGAGTGATGCTGACCATTTATTTACATACTTTACGAGTATACATATAGGGTCGCCGATGTTACCTTCTATGTGTTACAAATATCACTACACTTAATATACGCTGTTCCGGGTATTAAAAGCAATACGAACAGCCATGTTGTTTCAAATTCTACACCGCGTAGCAGCAAGACTTTTTTTACTGAAATTTTAGAGAACCGAACATTAGAATTACTGGCTTGCAATCTAACCACACCTAACTAATAACCTCAATACATAAACAGCATCTATGGCACGTTCTGAACCTTTAAAATATCAATCTCGAAGTCTCAATAAAAGTTTAAAAATAATAGAATATATGCTCATCTATACTAAACCAGAAAGATTATTTGGAACCATATGGCTCTGAAGCTCTGTTTGGCTTTATAATCAATATTTTATTTAATCGTCGTTAACTTTTCAAGTCGGTAAGCAGAGCGATTTAGAGGCCCTTTCAAAAACCGTGTCATAAACTCTCAAAACCATTTTAGAAATTCTGCTTTATATCAAACAAATATATGTAATATACTAAAGTGGTTCGATATTAGCAGTCCGACAAATGAGCAGCTTCTTAGAGAGAGAACGTGTACAAATTTTCAGATCGACATTTCAAAACTTGAGGGACTAGTGTGCGTATAGTTATATAGACACACAACAGTTTTAGCTGAGTACCTGCCGTTGACGACCTAACTTCACGCTGCTGAAAAGCACATAAGTAGCTCAATGCCTTGATCAACGTCCCAAATAAAACATGCTTTTTGCAAGTATTATTTGGCTCAAATTGGTCTGGTGCAAGGGACAACTTTTCCACTTTAGTCAGGTTCGAGGCTGATCTAAAGCCTCCAGCATGCTGTGGGTACGGCATCCGTCCGCAGTGCGACAACACATTGAATTGAGTTTTCAAAACTACCTGCCTTTAGGTTTAAATCACAGGCACTTCGAATCTCCCCAAAGGCCCAAACCCAATTAGCAGATTGGAGCGAACTGCAAGGGCTATCTGCTCCGTGGTATCAGATTTAAGTCACCGGTCAGTCCTTGCAGCTTTTGCTACTAACAGTTGAGTATCCATGAAACAAAATGACCTGTGACATTTATCACTTGAACTTCAAATGCCTTTTCACTAGAAGGAAAGTCTTTCAAAGTCTATCATATCAGTTCAAGCAGAGTATTATAGCGCCATTTATGGCAAGACTGTGCTGAAATTCCGAGGCAAGCTAAAAAACATACATAATGCATATTGGAATTTCGTCACCTATTACGACAGCCAGACCTTACAGCCTTACTATAGACACACATACGGACGCGATTTAAGGGGCTATACCAGTGTGACACTTTCACGAAAAAATTTTTTTTTTTGTTTGCTTTTTCGATAGCTTATATTTCCATAAATATCCCGTGAAATCGGGAAGGTCGTATCTCGAATAGTCTTTGGATGGCAGCGTTCTAAAAAGCGACCGCTCGGAGTTGCAAACACATATAAGTGAAACTTTAAACGCGTTTTTCTCGAAACTACATTTTTCAAAATTGCTGGCATCATAACTCAACGAGAAATTGGCCGATCGACTTCAAATTAAAACTGAGTATTTCTGAATACATTTGCTGTACAATGACTTACGATCTTTTTGATTGGTTGAAAATTGTCAATTTGGCATTAAAAAAATGACAATTTTTTACCTAAAAAAATTATTTTTTTTTTTCAAAATTATTACGTTATTGTATAGGAAATATTTTTAAGTTTAATAAACTTTTCAAATTTTTTTGTTTCAGCTACTCATTCGGACGGAATCATGCCAGCAGTTGGCGCCACACTGGCATAGCCCCTTAATCAACTAAACTCGTCACATTGGCAATTTATTTGGTCGCTCACTAAGTAATTTCGTTTAACGACAACAGCTGATCTTATTGAGTTTTTTCGCAGCTAACTTCATTGTGATTGCTTTACTGTTACATACGAGTATTTCAACAGCTGATATAGTAAGCTTGTTTGTAAAAAATGTTTTACATTTTTTGGAATAGTTTTGGTTTGCTGCTCTATGGTCTATGGATGGAAGATGGAAAAGAGGAATTACGGCATTTCAAAACGTTGAAAATGCAGTTCAATCAAGGCAAAAATTATTTGATGTGTATGGAGAAGATGCAAATGTCCAAATTGGTTTGTAAAACTTTATTCCCGCAATTTCGATTTCGGATGTACCACGTTCTGCAAGGACTCTTCAAACCGATTTTGATAAAATGCGACTTTTATCGATACAAATATTGAAATAACAACTCGAGAACTTGCTAAATTTATTGAATTTGTAACGCAACCGCACCGTTCACAAACATCTGAAACCTAGGATGAGTTTCGGAGCTTGACATACGGGTTTCTCATGTTCTTACGGAACGAAATTTGCTTCCTCATTATCGTCATTGCATTAACGACTGTGATTTGCTTAAGAAACGTCAGAGAAGTAAATAATTTTTTAAGCTCATTGTAACGGGCGACGGGTTGAGCAAGAGATCATGAACCAGATCAAACTAGTTTGAAGGTCAATAAGTCACCAAAAAATGGTTATCCTCCCAATGCCTCACTAATTCTGAAGTTTATTATAATAAGCTGGAAAAATTGGGTGATGCACCCAAATAGAAGAGGTCAAATTTAATACGTAGAAAGAGTGTAGTATTCCACCAGGTAATGCAAGACTTCGTAAAACTTTGAAGACTCGCCAAAAGCTTTTTCAGCTTGAATGATATGTGCTACCACATCCAGAATATTCTCTAGACTTGACACCTTCAGACTATTACATGTTCGGGTCTCCCAAAAGATCTTTAGATAGGAGAACCTTCACCTCAAATCAGCACGTCAAAAACCAATTAGAGATTTTTTTTGTCTGAACAAATGAAAATTTTTATGAGCATGACATCAATCTGTTGCCCGAAAGATGGCAAAAGATATTGGATCAAAATGGAAAATATAAACTTCATAAACTGTTTTACATCATAAAAAATCATGTTCAAGTTTCATTAAAAATGGAACTACTTAGAGGACGACACAAAATATAAATATATTTTATGGGATCTCCGACGTTTCCTTCTGGGCTTTACAAACTTCGTGGCTTATAGTATTTAATAAACAGTGTTCAGAGTATACTGATAATATAGATTTACCGAATTTATTGTAGTTTAATTATCAGCGATTCAATTGGAAAAATTTTGAGTTTCTTTGATTCCGTTGCCGATCTCTAAGAGGGGCTCGGAAAAAATGTGTCTGGTGGCGAAGAAGCTTTTTTACGGCTTAAAAGTGGTTAACAAAAACCTTATCTCTGAGAATAAGTCTTAGATGATCACGTGAAAATTTCAAGTCGATCCAGCCGCTACGGAGAAATTTTTTCCACCGATTCGGAAAACAGTGTTTAGAAGAAAAACATTCTTACAAATGAGTTCATATCTCAGAACCGAGGTATCTGTTACAATAGACGAGTACTTTGCGCGTATGTCTATTAATCAGTGGTTAAAAATGTGTCATATACGAAATAGTACTACGGAAGAAACTAATTATTTTAACTCCTCAAGTTGATCGGTGTGAAGTTTAACGTTAGGTACTAAACTTAGAGCTTCGGCTAACGTTTTGAGAGTTTTTTTTTTGCTAGTCAAAAAGAGCGAAACGAAATTCACATACATACATACTTGGGTAATCTTCTCGGAGTGCAATTTTCACAGTCTTTATGCGTTAGCTCCTTTCTATATAAAAGCTTACGGTGTATTTATGCACCATACATATTTTACAATATATGATCGTATATTTATAAACATATATATATGTATACATACATATGTAGTTATGTATATGTTCAAGCGATTGCACCCATAAGTTCTTACATTCAATCGCTGCTCTCTCTCGGTTTTTATGTGCATTTCGCAATTACAAATTTCAATTTTTATTAAATTGTCCGCAGCCAGCGCAATAACAACAGCAAAAACAAAACCGCAATGACGACATTAGCATCGAAGTCATTGCTTCATTTATAATTAAAAACTTCTGACTTTTGAAGCACTTTGCTGTAGGAACTCACTCGAATCGGGTGGCCTCTGCAAATGAAGTACATTTTTCTTTTTGTTGTTTTGTTTTAGTAATAATGCTATTTGCTCCCCTTTTTTAGCTGTTTTCGTTTCTTAATTGTTGAGACGGTAATATGATTTGATTATTTATGTGAATTTTTTTTATTGCGGCTTTCCATTATGGTCCAAACATTGGCTGGATGAAATGTCAGGGAGAAATCGCAAAGTTCATTTAAATTGTAGATAGATCAATTACTTTTAGAAACAAATTTATTGGCAGTGGTTTTAACCATAAAAGGTATAACTCCAACTGGAACTTCGAAAATCTTTCTATTAGGTAAACGGAGGCTGAGGGCAGTACTAATCCCATTCAACCCATCTTTGACACACGGACTTACCATTATCAAGAAACGATTTTCTCCGAAGTTATAGAATATATCTCACAGTTTGACCGACATTTTCGACAAAAAGTTCGCAAAAACAGCTTTGACCCACATATTCGGTATCTGGGGGCTTGAATAGTTTGAATCCGATTTGGACAATTTTTGGTCATAAGATGGCAGATCTCAGAGTCATTACTGGCGTTCTCCCGATACATTCATTGGTTCTCGATTTACATACTGCGAAGTGAAAGAATCAGATGAAATTTAAAATTGTGTTTTAAGGGAAGTATGCGTAGTTGAAGACCGATTTCACTCGTTTTCACACTAAAATATAGAAAAGCCAAGACCATTTTATATACTAAATTTGGTTAAGTTCGGTCGAGCAGTTCCTGAGATCCGCCCATCGTCCAAGTTAGACCCCGGCTCTCAGAGTCATCTTGTATCATCCAAGGTGTACAATTTCATATCTTATTTTAGAATAATAGAAAATGAAAGCTGCGGCGCAAAATGGAACCAGCGCTAGGCAAGACAAATAAGCACAGTGCACAGGCTGTCGGCTCTAAGAGTTATCGATGCTTTCCAAACAATATCAAATGATGCTGCTGAGGTAATAGCCAGTACTCGTATTACGTCCATCAACATCCAGGGTGACGAATACGAGCGGGTATACAAGTTATGAGAGCTGTCTATTGGAGCCAAAAGAGAAGAGAGAGAGAGTCAAAAGCTTAACAATAAGGCAGCAGCGGTAGCAAACCTTACTTAAAGGACGGTACAGAGTGAAACCGGACATCCATTCGTGGATCGACAGACAACATGTGGACCTGGATTTCCACCAAACTCAAATGCTAAGTGGATATGGGCGCTTTAGAAGCTAGCAGCATAGATTTCAGCATGGCATTAGTCCAAATTGTCCGGCGTGTTCATAGTTTGAAGACTCGGAGCATGTATACTTTTATTGTCCTCGCCTTTTAAGTACAAGGGAAAAACTTAAAACTACACTCTGTTGTCAATCATCACAAAACTGAGATATATAGAGCAGATTAAGCGCCCACCTCCGTGCCCTGAATCCACAGGCGCAGTATAAAATGTTCCCGTGCCAGTGAGACAAAGGAGTGCCCGTAGTATCGATAATATTGCATAGGAAGACTCAAGTCAGTCTCTCACAAGTCGTTGGGCATATCCGTGACGTCGTTGTGCCGAGTTTTACGAAAAGATCTTGTCCTATCGTCGTATGTTTGTGAATTTGGATGAACAATAACTCGAAAATTATACGAAATTTCATCGAAATATCATCTTTAGCCACGAGGCTCATTTCAAAATATGCGTTATTGTTCAAACAGCAAAACACACGCATTCCGAAAGGAATACGGTTTGGTGCGGTTTATGGTCAACACCCGCACGTTACTCTGAATGGGAATCACTACCACTCAATGATAATCGAATATTTTTGGCCCGCACAGCGAATGTTACAATTGATTTATTGAACACCAAGTTTGGTGAACGTGTTATCTCACGAAATGGCCCAGTTAATCGGCCGTCGTGCGATTTGACGCCGTTATCAGGTGGTTCCGTGACAGAGTATGGAGTTGGGACTAGGTTAGGTTTAATGGATGGAAGTTCCACTCTCCGGCTTTTGAAGCTTTCCTTATTTAAAAAACAAGTTATACATAAAAAGAAAGTGAATTGAAAAATAATCCAGCAGCCGATGTTGTATGTGTGGTTACTCAAGACACCGCCTGCCACCGTCATATATCATCCTCGTACGAATATCGCAAAGAAAGTAAGCGCGACCTTGATTTCGTGAAGATTTCACAACATCAAATTTTCCCAAATTACGCTTTCGTAAATCACAATTTGAGCTGCAATCTCTAAGCTTGCCTTGACAGCCAAGAAAACGGCTTTGAATTTGGTATACAAAAATATTTTCCACAAAATGCAGTCAAAGCTCACGATGTGTACATTTTCTCCAAAGTAAAACCGCAATGACAGCAATTTGCATAAATTACATTTCAGCATTTTTGAGTTTATTTTCGCGACGTAAAAATTTCAGTTATTTATTTTATAGCAAAAGCGACAACAACAACAACAACAACGAATAAACATGCAAATTGCACAAATTGTAGCGCTCATAAGAAAGTCATCACCTCGCACACACACACAAACAACACCACTGACACCGCTTTGTAAGGCTGACAGCTAACAAACCGCCTGCACCGCTGCTTAGATGGCCTAAGACTGCGAATAGAGCTGGCAACAACGCTGGAGAGTGGCAGCGCAAGCGGCGGCAAAGCGGCTGGGAGCCCAATAAAACAGCCGCGAAGACACGGCAGCAGGCGAGCTGGAAGAAAAGCGCAATTTATGGTGTTAAATACTGCCAAAGGCGCTGCGTATGTGTAAATATACATATATATATGTATGTGTGTGTGTGTTTGAGACAAGCGCTGCAGGAGCGACGCATGCCGCTTGAGTGCAGCCAGCAATTCAGCTGTCGGTTTGTAAAATTAATTCCAAATTTATGCGCACAACATTATCAAGGCGACAGGTGCTACTACAAGTGCCGGTAACGGTGTGTGTGTGTGTTCGGCTGGCTGCCTCGAAATATGTGCCAATGCGCGTCGGCCTGCCTGGCGCTGCAGCCTTCGCGTCGCCAAAGGCTTTGTGGCGCTGGAAAGGTGCTCCATAAATATGTTTATAAGAGCACACATACACATGCAATACATATGCAGCACGCACACATGCACATAGCAGTTCACACACACACGAGCAACCGCCAGCCACACGCACCTGAACCGGTTGCAAAATCGATTATTCGTTTTGTGTGTAATTGAATCAATCGTTGGTTCCGTTTTATTAATCACTTGTTGTTGCTGTTGTTGTTATGCATGTTTTTTGTAACAACAATTTTGTTGTTTTTGTTACTTGCTGATGTTTAACATGTGCCATTTTGACGTTGTTGCAGGTCCGTCAAAAGTAGGTGACGTGTGCCACTCATTCCACGTTGATGCCGCAAAATGTGGCACATAACAAAAAAGTCTTTTCGTATGTATGTGTGGCATGAAAGCGTGCATGCTTAACGGTCATGTTGTACATGCCAGCGCTGCGTTGTTAGTAATCAGATGCGATTTCACTGATTGATCATGAAAATGATCCTTCGATTGGAAAAGCATAACGCGCTAACGGTATCTAATGACAATGTGAAAGCTCAACTCATATGTCGTGCATATGTATGTGTGTTCGTTATACTTCAATTCACTTGCGCTTGGCTACTTTATTAAAATGCCTGCACGTTTTTACGCTTGATTGGCGGCTGTGATGCCTCAACGTTGCAAGTAAGCTAATTAATAATTAATTAATTTTTATTAGGTTTTTGTTTGCGAGATTTCATCATTGGAATTTGTGTTAGAAAGGTTGAAGTTACTGCTTTTATATCCTTTAGTAATGCTTTCTATTAAAATTATATGCTGTCCATTAAATAAAAACAAAGAAATATTGCCAAAGTAGAGCTTTCATGAAAGCTCATGCGAAAGCTTTTGAAAGTTTCCTCATATTTTTTGATACGCATATTTAGAAAGTTGAAAAAAACTAATTTTATTATACATATATGCTTTAGTAATGTTAAAAAAGTAGAACTTTCATTAAAGCAACTGCGAAAGCTTTTTCATATATTTTTTGATATGCACAGTTAGTAAGTTTGGAGAAATTACTTTATATGCTTTAGTAATGATTTCTATGATATGCCGTTAATGTATTGTAAAAACTTGTATAAGCTAGAAAGGTGGGGCTTTCATGAAAACTGGCGCGAAAGCTTATGAAATATAACATATTATATATTTTAGTACTCTTTTTTAATATAAATAAATATTGTGTTTATAACCAGTTTGAGAATTTTATGAAAGCTACTTAATGTTACTTAATGTTGATATTCTTCGAAAGATTATACAAATAATTTGTAGTTATGCTTTAATTAATTGTATACTATGAAGTCTGTTTTTTGAAAGCTGTTGCGAAAGCTCATGAAAACTACTTACTATTTATTAAAATTTTCAAAAGCTTTAAAAGCCTATAATGCATATGTATATGCTCTTAGTAATAGGAAATGTTACTAGAAGTATCTCTTATAATCAGTTGTAGGACTTAAACTTTTATGAAAGCATGTGAAAGCTTCTTTTGGCATTCTTAAAAAGGCTGAACAAACAATTTATATTTCTTCTAGTTATGCTTTATGTAATTGTATACTATAAAATCTCTTCTTTGAAAGCTGTTGTGAAAGTTCATGAAAGCTACTTTGAGAAGCTGAAAAACAATACGTATGCCTTTTATTAATATTTTTTGGTACAAATATCTATTAACTATAATCTTTTATTATCAGTTTTAAATTTTAAACCTTTATGAAAGCTCGTCAAAGCTACTTTTTGGTATTCTTAACATAGAAGGACTGCAGAAAGAATTTTAATATTTTGTAGTTATGCTTTTCTATGTAATTAGTATATACATATGTATACTCTCAAATCTCTTTTATAATCAATTTGAGAACAAGAAGCTTTCATAAAAGCTATTACAAAAATTCATGAAAGCTACTTACGAGTTAAGAAACTATTTGTTTATCGTCTAATACTGTTTTCTATTATAAATATCTGCGATTAAAAACCTTTTATAATCAGTTTTAGATTGTAAACCTTTATGAAAGTTTATCAAAGCTGCTTTTTGGTATGCTTAACATAGAAAGGATGCTGCAACAATTTGTATATTATCTATACAATTTGTATATTATATATTATCTATGCTTTCCTATACAGATATTGACTATCAAGTCTATTTGTAATCGGTTTAAGAATTTAAGCTTTCATGAAAGCTTATCAAAGTCAATTTTTTAATAACATAGGAGAAAGAAACAATTTATTTTCTAGATATGATCTCCCATAAAAATATATACATACTATCAAGCTTTTTTACGATCAGTGGCTAAATAAATATTTTTATATATATTTTGGTAATATTTTCAATTATAAATACGGGCTATCAAGTGCTTTTTATAATCATTGTAAGAATATAAGCTTTTTTGAAAGCTAAAGCAAAAACCCTTCGGACTTATTATTATTATTTTTGGTGAGTTTAAATAAATTGTTGGTACAATGACTTTAGCAGAAGTCATCCTTAAACATTTACAAGTAGCGAATCGAACGCATGTACACACATCTGGCATAAATCACAAATACTGGTAGAATATGATAGAAATGAAAAAGTAATCGGTTATACCACTCTATTGAGGTATTCCTTTATTCTATTTTAATACACATTCAATATTCAATCGAAGAATGCATTTTCTTTTAAATAATAATGATTTTGACAAGACGATTCTGCAAAGCTTCCGTAATACGGATGACATGGAGTTTAGTCAATGTACAGAAATGGCTGACGAACAGTCTGAACTATTTGTACAGAATTTCGAATTCGAAATCCTCGAAATGTCGAATGTGTTGTACTTTGATACATATGTCTGAAGAGAATATCAAAATATAAAATTAAAACTCTATGTTTTCTAGATGAACGATATATTTTAACTTCAAAAAGTGTCAGTATTTTAAAGAAATAAGTAGTGAATCAGTTAACGAATAACTTTTTAATAGAAATAAAACTATTTTAATCAAATGGATATGTTTTATATTATTTTACATAACTCTGATAGGTCTTATAGGAAGCTGAACTAATGTGGTTAACATCTACATATTTTAACTAAGAAAAGTGGAGAGACCAGTTACCTTTATTTTTGGTTTTATTTTGGAAGAATGGCCGCTGGAGTGTTTGTAAACTTTCAATAAATTTTTTATACCCTTAATATATTGTTTACCATGAAGTTTAAAACCCAGAAGGAATCATTGGAAACCTTACAAAATATATGTACTATGTATATAAATGATCAGCGTGACGAGTTTAGTCAATTTTGCCATGCCTGTCTGAATGCATATACGCTAACTAGTTTCTCAGTTTTTCAGACATCTATCTGAAATTTTGCAAATGTCTTTTTCTTCCTAAGAGGCTGCTGATTTGTCGGAACCGCCGATACCGGAACACTATAGCATATATGTAGTTGTCATACAAACTAAAGGATTAAAATAAAGGTCTTGTGTGGAAAACTTTTTCATTTGAAGAGGTATCTTTACGAAGTTTGACATGGGGTGATGTCTAAGAAATCCGTGCAATCTCCGTAAAAATTATGCAGCTCGGACCACTACAGCATATAGCTGTCATACAAACTGAACGATCGGTGTGAAATGTTTGTCTGGAAAACTTTGTCATTTGATGGATAGCTTTAAAAAAATTGACACGGATTTTTGCCTAAGGTAACGGTACAAACTCTGAAAAAATTATTCATATCGGACCCTATAGCATACAGCTGCCATACAAAATGACTGATCAAAGCCAAGTTTTCGTTTGGAAGCTTTGTTTTATTTGTGAAGGGTATTATAGTTTCGATATGATTTGATTTGAGTGCAATATACAGTTGAAAATTGTTTCACTTACAATTAAGCTGTGCCATATACAAAAATTTATACAAATGCGACTGTCAACTTCCTACTTAAGAGTTGTTAGCAGAAAAACGTCAAACAATTACCACTAATTTCAAGGTACAACGTGTTAATTATTATAAGTAAACTTATATGTATTTTTGTATTATATAAATTTATGTATGTACGTATGTGTATATGTATGGATGTGTATATGTATGTATGTTTGCATAAGTGTATATGAGTACTTTAATAATAAAAGCGCGTACTATCATTACTCATTAACGGGTATTATGCACTTAAACTGAATTATGATTGATCATTAGAGCAGTTTCGAAATCATTAAATTTGCTGACAATGTCTCACAAGCGAAAATCTAGCAGCAAAGATCTAATAACAGCGTGAGCACCACTGGACTGGACGCTTCAGCAGTGACATGCAGATATGTGCATATATTAGGGCGGGAAAAAATTTTTTTTTTAATTTTCTTAGATGCCGTGAAAATTTTGTATTTTTGGTCACCCTGATGTAAACACATACATATGTTACATAATTATATGTTTTTAATTTTTTTTTAGATACCGTGAATATATCGTATTTTTTGGCTCACTGTAATATATGTATACACATATGTTAAACAAGTCTTTTGTTTCTTTAATTTGTTTTAAGATACCGTGAAATTACAAATTCTTTTGGTCCACTCTAATGTGTATACATATGTAAGTTGCCTAAGTATTTTTTTTATTAATTTTTCCTTTAACTATTTTTTTTTTTGGTTAACCCTAATGTATATTTCAAGTTTTTTTTTTTTAATTTTTTCTTAGATACCGTAAAATATCGTATTCTTTTGGCGCACTCTAATGTGTATACAGATGTAAGTTTAAGTATTTTTTGTTTTTATTTTTTCTTAAGTAAATTTTTTTTTGGTTAACCCTAATGTATATTTTAAGTATTTTTTAAAATTTTTTTTTGATTTTTTCTTAGTTACTTACTTAGTTATATCGTATTTTTTTGGACCACCCTAATGTAATGTTACTTATTATAGGTGTATGTATGTATGTATGAACCCACACTTGGCTTAGGCCTTGCCTCCAATCAACCTTTCAACTCGGTTATGATTAAATACCCATTCAAGGTTTTTGCAATCGTATGGACAATAAATAAGTTCAAAAATAAAAAAATAAACAAAATATTATTAAATAAAGAAAAATGAAATAAAATTGACAGAAATAGTCAAAAAAGCAGTCCAACATATTAATTAAAAGCTTAAAATGCGCTGGAGGCTTATTAACAAGTCGTTAAACTAAGACTGATTGAGGACTGGAGAAGTACATGCTACTATTGTGACATATACGGTAAATATGTACATACACATACATACATATGTATGCACATGCATACCTACACACATATCACTATGCTCCAGTTGTATGATAAAACCAAAGTGTGTTAGCGTCAAATTGTTGTTTAATGTGCAAACAAACACGCTCGACGCGGTGCGTTTGAAATGAAAACAAAAGACGCGGAAATGAGTGTGACAGAAGTCAGCAAGAAAAAAACAAAAATAAAAAAAAAGCATTGAAAAAAAAAACAACAGAGAAAAACCTAACAAATTGCTGTGGTGACAAAGTAGTGAGTTTGACAAGTGTATAAAAGCGTTTAAATTTACATATATACACATTAATATGCATGCATACTGTACACACAGATATACAAACATACCCCCTACTATATGCATTTAAAAAACCATATTTTTTTCGAAACTGTATATATTACAATAAAATTTCAAATGATACTACGCGCAACAAAGCAGACTTGCGTGACATAAGAGCGCACAATAACAACAAAAAAGCAAAAAAGAACAACGAACATGTTTTCAAGCCAAAGTTGTTGCTGATAATTTACTACACAACAAATATAAACTTTGAGTATATTAAGTATGTATACATGCATACATATTACCACACCTTCGAGTCTAATAAAAAAGTAACTTACTAGCTGCTAGCAACTAGCTGCGCATTAAATTCTAACTTTGTGTTAGAAAACCTGTTTTTTTATTTACCTAAACTTTGACTACGTAATTTGCGCGAAAAGCGCGAGTTACTAAAAATAAAGATAACAAAAACAAAAACAATGAAGACACGCGTAAATTAATTTCGGCAAAGTGAGCTGAACTTGCGGAAAGTTCTTTTGTAGTGCGCCGCAGTTGTTAGTTGTTGTCGAAATATTGCCAAAGCAATAATGTCAAAAAATTGCTGGAGGAAATTGCAAAATAAAAATCGACTCACAAGAAATTACAAAAAAAAACCTAAAAATTAAAAAAAAAATATAAAATAATTAAAAAACAAAAAAATAATATTTTTATATCATTTCACTACGATATATAATAGCCAAAAAATGATATAGCTGGAAATGAGCTGCCTGCTGAGCTTGTCCGCTCCGTAGCATCCACTGCACGGTTGGTTACCACAAGGGGTTACGAGGGTTTACGTGGCTTAAAAAAATCGATTTTTTCATTGTCTCATGTATTCTACAACACCTCTAAAATATTGTCCTAAATTTGCAAATTGATCCGAGTAAAATTTTTGGAAATTTTCATATTTTTGTAAAAATGTCTGCCAAAAATTCAATTTTAAGTTTTTTTCCTTTGTCCAAGTTCTAAGTTAAAGATTTAACTAAAACACAATATGTTTGATTTTAGTTGATCCTGTAAGGAGTTATACAGCCAACGCGCCAACTCTGTAAAGAGTTATTTCGAGGGGTCACCGGAAATGGCGTCGCAATGGCCGAGTTTAAAATATTTTTTTCCAAAAATTTTAGAATTTCTTTGCTTATATTGTATGTTTGTTACAATAAAAAATTCTAATAAATATTTCAATTTTTATATGAGAAAAAAAGTGTTGAAATATGCTGTTTTTACCAGAGGAATACTTAGTAACTCTATAAAGGAGCTGAGAGAGGTATTGCCAACAACTCCAAGCCATGCACTATGCCAAGTTGCTAATGGGGGTTACAACCTCAGCAGGTTTAAATATGTGATCAACCTCTCTAGGGATAAATTTAAACTACTTATCGCATTCTACACTGATCACTATAAGCAGAAGAAGCATTTATACAACATGTGCCGAGCTTCTTCCGTAAATTATCGGTTCTACGACAAGGAACCTGGAACTCTAGAACATCTGTAGACGCAGGTTGAAGGTACTTGGATCCATGTTTCCAAATAGAGATCAAATCGCTTCGCTAGCATCCAGCAGTATATTGGACTTTATCAATATGCTGGGGCTAGGTGAGTCTTTGTTATAAGGTTGCGGTGTATTCATCGTTCTTCAAAAATAATAAAGTTTCTATTCAAGTATTTCATTTTAATCGACCGTTGCGTTGGAAAATATTCTGTGTTGAATTTTAGTAAATTGTATACAGCTGTAGGAACTTGGTTCCATACATAGTCCGATGTTGCCAATTTTGGTCATAAGATTAAGGTTAAGGGTAATTAAAAAGTCCCCGGCCTGACATATGGGTACTCGTAGAATTAAATCCACACATTTTTATGTGATATGAATTTATGTTGAAAAGAAAAAACAAACAAATAAGCAAGGGGCAAGTTCGCTTAGGTTCAAATAAAATAGTTTTGAAATTACCGTCGTATCCATGGGCCTATTTTGCCTTATATCTTGACCAAACGAGCTTAGTAAATGCTTACGTAAGATATAGAATATACCTTTGATCCACCAAAGTTTAAGGAGGGGAGAAAAGTCAAACTGATATAAATCTTAGAAACTGGTACAAATCTTAGAAACTGGTATAAATCTTAAAAACTGGTATAAATCTCAGAAAATGATATAAACAAAGAAACTGATTTCACAAATGCTAATGAAATTACAACAACTGAAAAATTACAGTAATTTGTATAAATTACATGAACTGGTATAAATAACAAAAACTGGTATAATTTCCATATAAATCGAATGACACAAGTTAATGCTCCCTTGCAAACAGTATGCTGAAGATTTCAAATTATAACAGAGAAAACGATTTTTAAAGCAACGTTACTTATGGCTACGTCCAGTATAAGCTGGATTTGACTCATATCATAAATAACTGTCATTAGACCTGCATATAAAAAGTTGTCTTGACCAAAAATATACCGATAAGTAACAATGGATGAAACATGAATCCATCAATTCACTTCGAAGAACAATCGACAGTCTCTAAAATCCAATCGTCAGTACTCTGATTGGACTGCACATGTTGAAAATGCTCCAAAGCGTTGTCGCATCAGTCGACTGGTAAGTTTATGGTGTCTGTATTTTGGGATGCAATGGAATAATTTTCATTGATTACCTTGAAAAAGAAGCACTGTCAACAGCGACTATTTTATGACGTCACTGGACCGTTTGAAGGACACAATCGCCAAAAAACGGGCGTATTTGAAGAAAAAGAAAGTGAAGTTTCACCAGGACATTGGATCGTGTCACAAGTCAGTGGAAACTATGGTAAAAATCCATGAATTGGACTTCGAATTGCGCTCGCATACACCGTATTCTCCAGATCTGTTCCCCAGTGAATATTTCTTGTTCTTAGATCTCAAAACAATGCTCGCTGTGCAGAAATTTTTAATGAAATATCAGTGTATGTCCTTGTGAGAGCTCCAGAGCATTGCACCATTGGCCACATATTTGGAATTTTTATATACATACTACATACATACATAAGTGAAGATCTAGTCTGCGATTGTATCAAATTCCTTAGCCTGAGAGGTTAACCCCTAAGCTTAGCTTTTGAAAATTCGCTGAAAAGAAATTTTCAAAATACTCGTATATTTCAACTAAAAAGGGCATCATCGAATGAAATTAAGTGTTTTTTGCTTTCTCTTTCGAGCATAACTTCTACTACCCTTTTAGACCGTCGAAGAATATAAAAACTTCCGGTATCATTAACTTCTCAATATTTACTCCCCTTCGATGCTGATTGCAGACCGTCGTACTAGAATAATTGAAGGGCGTGCACCACTGATGTAAGTACTCATGAAAAAAATCACTCGCACCAACTCTGGCTCGAAAAAATACTTCGTAATTAGTTTTTGTCTACTCTTTATGCTTTCATGTTAGAATTTTCATAATCACCTAAGGGTTAAACAGCAAAACTCATCAAAATTAACAGGAAATCTCATTCATATTTTCACACACTCACACACACAAATAGAAATGCTGTTCCTCGCCGTATCAGCATTGCAACACGAGAAAACATGTGAAATCGGCACGCAAGATAACACTTAATGCTCGTTGTACCTAAAATGGGAGTAAGTACATTCTGAAACACATAACCCGCTCCATGTTTGTTGGTGTGTTGCAAGCATGTAACTACAAATATTACTCAACGCCTCTTTCGGTTAGATAATCTAAGCGCTACACAGAAAGAAGTAGCCAAGAATAGCAGAAGTATTGCGGTACTTACTATTTACTCGGCTCACATTGTTAGATTACTGAGGAGTGAATGTAAATTACATATAAATATATATACACACACACATCTACATATATGTACTTTTATTGAGTTAACTTAGTAAATATTGAATGAGAGTTGCAAAGCTAACTTCGGTCCCTGTAGGGAAAATCGCCGAAAGTTTCAATGACACTAACTTTTGAATAAATTTTAATTTTTGACTTTTGATTTTCAAATCAGGCAGGTGGCAACACCATGGCGAAACATTTTTGTGGCACTAACGCTTTGAAAGCATTTCTTATTACAGCGATATCAGCAAATTTTGATTTTTTTCGTTAATGGTTTCGTTCATTGGTTTAGAAATTTGATAATGGTGGCAACCACGTTTCTAAGTTTTCATAGCAAGGCCTTTAAAAGCATAAAAATATTATATTGATATTTTCTAACAACAATAAATTGCAAATTGTTTGTGTGTTACTTAATTATGTAACAGGTGGCAACCCTCAAAAATAGTATTTTCTTTCTATAAATTCCAAAATGACTTTATTTTACTAATGTGCTAATACAAACGGCTTATTATCCCTATATAACCAAAATTTTAACTTTTTCGTTTACTATTGATTTAGAAATTTAATAATGGTGGCAACCACGTTTCTAAGTTTTCATAACAAAATCTTTAGAAGTATAAAATTAATGTATTGATGTTTTGTAACTACAATAAATTGCAAATTGATAGCTTGTTACTTAATTAAGTAACTGGTGGCAACCCTCAAAAATATTATTTTCTCTCTATTAGTTCAAAAATGACTTTATTTTACTAACGATTTAAAACAGCTTCTTATTACTCCTATACAACCAAAATTTTAACTTTTTCGTTTACTATTGATTTAGAAATTTAATAACGCTGGCAACCACGTTCTTAAGGTTTCGTAGCAATGCTTTTAAAAGCTTAAAACTAATGCTGAGATATTCTAACAACAATAAACGGAAAATCGTCTGCTTATTACTTAAGTACGCAACAGGTGGCAACCCTAAAAATATTATTTTAATTCTATAACTTCAATAACTCTGAAAAAGTAATAAATTTCATAAACAGACAGTTATGCGACTTTTTTACTTTTTATTTAAGTATAAAAGCAGGTGGCAACGCTATATATTTTTAATTTTCAACACAAAAATTATGAAAAGTTTGAAACTTCATAGCGTACCGTTTTGTAAATTTATTGGTTATTACTTATTAATATAAGCAAGTTTATAAGGTGGCAACATCTAAAAACTTTTATTTTACAACCTAAAAATTTTCAGATAATTTTTAGAAAATAAATAAAAAATTTCATTAATTATTTTTTGTCTTTTTTTATTATTACATATAAAAAAATATATGGCAACCATTTGTATTTTTTTTTTGGTTTTAGTGATCTCGATAATGAAAAAAATCTAAATAAAAAATTTTATTGATTTCTTCTTGTTTTTTTTTTTTTATTATCAGAAAAAAATAAATTTATTGGTTATTACTTAAGTATTTAAGAAAGTTTATAAGGTGGCAACGTCAAAAACTATTTTTTTACAACCTAAAATTTTTATGAAAGGAATAAAAAATTTCGTTTATCTTTTTTTTATTATTATCAAAAAATAAAAACAAGTGGCAACATTTTTTTGTTTTTTTAGTTTCCGTAATCTCGATAACAAAAAATCTAAATAGAAAATTTCATAAATTTTGTTTTATTGTCTAAATAAAAAAATTCATAAATTTTGTTATATTTTTGTACTATTATAAAAAAAACATGTGGCAACCATTTGTATATATTTTTTGGTTTCAATGACTTCGACAATGTAAAAATCTAAACAAAAAATGTCAATAATAATTGTTTACCTTTTTTATTATTATAAAAAAAACATGTGGCAACCATTTGAATATATTTTTTTTTGGTTTTAGTAACTTCAACAATGTAAAAATCCAACTAGAAGCTTCACAAATTTTACTTTTATTAAAATGTTGTTAAAAATTTACCAACGCATGTACGGACCAATAATTTTCCTGCTGGGTCTCTTTACAAATGAATATGCCTTTGGTGCTGCTACGCAGAATCAAAGCTATTGCTGAGCTTGAAAGAAGACACACAAACTCTGATTCGTGTCAGAATCTTATCAAAGCAAGAGCTGAGAAATCTGGCTGTGATAGGCATAGATACACATGCACACACAAACAGCTGTATACGCGCAGATGTCATGTGTTTTTGTGGCAACGCAATAAAAACGCCAAAAACAGATAGCGAGGCGAGAAGTGTCATCAAACAAAGTAGCAGCAAAAGGCGAAACAAGAACAACACAAACACACCTACCTAAGTACTCACAATCGTACAATTTTGTGGTAGGCATCATACTGCATAGGCATTGCTTATGCATGTGAATATATATGTGTGTGTGAGTGTGTGAGTTTGCCCCAATTTCGCTGGAGTTGCAGACGCACGCTCGTATGATTGTGATATTACTGCCATATTTGTTCACATTTGAGGCTTATCACACTCAGCACACTTACAACAACAACAAGCGGTGGCATAACACAGTCCAGCAAAGCGCAGAATGGCTTGGCATGGCATGGCATAAGATCGGAAGCCGCTTAGGGCGCTGTGCGTTTGTCAATATGTACATATGTATGTATGTATGTGATATAGTAGGTAAGCCCCCAAGTGTACAATTTATTTATAATTTATACGCGTTTGTTGTTGCATATGTATGTATGTGTGTGTGCAACAATGTTGCCGGCGGCTGTTGTCGCTAGCAGTCAGCCGGTCGACAGCATTTCGTCAATGTTGCCGCCAAACAAAAGCAAAAATCGCATTTGGGCAAAGCAGAAAGCAACGAAAAAGCAAAAACAACAACAACAACATATTCAAATCGGGGAAAAATATGCAGCAGAACAACTCTCGTGCCACAGTCGCATAAATAATACGCGAAAGCATTGTGCTGCCAAAGCCGCATGCCAGCTGCAGATCGGCATCGGGAGCGTATCGCCAACATACTTACATATACATACATATCTACATACATACATACATACATACATACATACATACATACATCTAGAAATTCATGTAAGCCGCTGAACTGTGTGGCATGCAGGTTGTCTGCGTTGCTGTTGTTAGTGGCAGCAGTAGTAGTTGTTGTTGCTGTTGTTGCGCCAGCTATTTTGCGATTATCATTATCATTCACGCACACACATCATACGCAAATACGCGAAAAGCTCATAAACTGCAAGCGTTGTGAGGCAGAAGCATAAATAGCGAACGTCGGCGGTTTTGTTGCTGCAACACACACACACACACACATGCGCCTACAAACAAATATCCGCGTATGAATTTGGATTTATCTCGGTGTCTTTTTGTTATTTGCTTGTTGTTGTTGCTGCTGTTAACATTGTGTGCCACGTTGTCATAATTTTACGCAGCTTTTATTGTTGTTGCTGTTAGTGGCGGATATATTCTTATGCATATCAGCAAATTTATAAAGCGCTAACATACTTTTACATATAAACATTTGTATATGTATATGTGTGTATGTGTGCGCTTAAATATTTCCTTTTGCGCCCTTTAGGTACTGTGCCACTCCGGTATTTTTACGTTGACGGCCAAATAAGAGTAAGAATTTATGTTGAAAAAAAGAGTAAGGAAGGTTTAAGTTCGCTTGGAACCGAACGACAGTACATACATACATACATTCATATGATCTTATATGCTTAAGTAACATATAGGAGATGTGTTCGATTCGCCCAAGTTTAAGAAGGAACTGGTATAACTCTCATAAACTGGTATAAGTCGTAAAAAATGATTTAAATTTCATAAAATGGTATAAAACTCGCAAACTGTTGTAAACCACAGAAACTGGTATAATATATGTATAAGCCGAATGGCACTGATTGATGTTCCGCTATAAGCAGATTCAAGATTGATTTCGAGTTATGCCAAATAAAATGTTATAATTGCAAACATTTTCAATTATACCAAATACAATAGTTTCGAAATTACAATTATAAACATAAGTCATATTACGCATTATATTTTGCTCAGATAATTGTATGTACATATATAGTATGCTTATATAATAAATAGAAGATGTTTTCCATTTTCAAAATTAAAGAAGTGGTGACCAAACCAAACTGGTATAAACCTTAGAAAGTGGTGAAAGCCACAGAAATTGGTTTAAATCCTAGCAATTGGTTTAAATTTCATAAACTGGTATAAATCACACAAACTGGTATAAATCATACAAACTGGTATAATCGATATATAAACCTAATGGCACAAATTGATGCCATTAACATTTCAAATTATACCAAATAAAATGGTTTGCTTAACATTTCCACTTATACCAAGTACAACGGATTCGAAATTACCGTTAAAGCCATCAGGCTTGTTATGCCTGTTAAATAGAAGATGTCTTTGGTTCGCCAAAATTTAAGGAGGGGTGACTAAAACAAACTGGTATAAATCTCAAAAATCCTAGAAGGTGGTATAAGTTTCTCTTAACATAATACATTTATACATACATAGCTATATAAATATAAAATTCTTCTTTCACTCGTTAAATATAGAGAAGTAGCGAAACGAACAAGCAATTAGTATAAACTGGTACAATCCAAAATAAATTAAATTGCATCGCGTTAAATTACTCTAATGAGATTTCAAATAGATATGTAAATAGATTTTGACTCAAATGTAACAATATAGAGGATATTCTTAACGATCAAAAGACACCATTTAAATACACATGGGTCCAAATTACTTCTATTACTTTATGCCCTTTCAAATAGCCGTTGGTGCAACAAAGCCATAAAACCCTTGTACGATACATTACGCTCGGCTATGATAAACATTTTTGGCAAATGAGTTAAAAAACGAGCACACAGCACATTAAGCAGCAGAAAAATTTTGCCAGCGGCTCATTGACTTACTGTCCTACTCTGTCTTTCTGTCGGTGTCACTCATTCTACCCAGTACGTGTAGGGCAGAAGCTTGGGTGCAGCATTATCGTAAATTTCACGCAAATGTACTAACATTTACATATTTAGATATGTATGCATATGACTCGGCTATAAATATATGGATATTTGTGTTAAAGTAAGACATACACTTTAATAGAACTCTGCTTGGCCTAGGCTCACAAAACAATAAAATTAGTTAAATGGTACCGCACTGAAGGGTAACATAGTCGTTGAGGATACGTTAATTATTTTTGGTTTTAGATTCCTTTCTAGGCATACATTTATGATATTAGAAGGGTCATGAAAGAGTATAAGTTTTCAAAAAATTCTTCTTCATTGACCGAGTGTAAGTATCAGTCCTTAATTCTAAAAAACCTAAGATTCAAATATTTCGTTATAGTAAAGGACGATAGAGGATGGAGCCAGCCGTAAAAGTTCACGCAAGTGAGGAAATTTTTCTAAGCGCCAATCACTTAGGATTGGCCAACATCGATTCTTTTACATACATATGGCTTAAGCAGCTCACAGTTTCCGGTCGTAGACCAAGTATCCTCTGTCTAGCCGAAAACCCGTTTGAATCATTCGTTTGAAGGCGGACTAAAGTGAGAAGGCGAAACATCCGTATATCTACGCCAATAAAGAAGAAGAACGGACATTAATAAAGACCTTACGAAAGAGACAAGAGTGATAGCGAATGCATCAACAGTTCACTGGGTGATTTGAAAGGCAAGAATCAACTGCCGAAGTCTTGCAAAAACACTTTTTTGAGCAACGAATGAAAAAAACCGCCTTATACAGGAGCAAAAGCGCATACAAATTTGGAGAGCCAATTATCTCGGAAGATATCCACCAGGGAGAAAAGTTCAGCGGATAATCCTACAAATCACAGCACGCCAGGCAATCAGCAGGCTGGTCTGGGGCTGTTTTTTTATAGTGTAGTTCATGAATTGAACTAATTGAAGAAAGGGGTCAACTGCCAGGCCTGTTAACAAATTCTGGAAGTCTATATCGAAGAACGGTATCAACACCAGAACGAGGCCACCTTTCTGAAAGATACTGCGCTATCTCAGTGTTCAGCCATGCCGCCGGACCAGCCATCTAACCTAATCTAATTTTTATATTCTACCTTGCGCCGATTTAAACCCTAAAAAAAACCTATGGATGATTATAAAGAAACAGGTAGCCGCACAGAAGTCGCAGAACCAAAAGGACTGTATTCTGCGTTTTTGAAGACGTGGTATGATGATATGGAGTTCGGATTACGGCATAAGCTCATATCGTCAATGTCAGCAAGAGTGGCTATGACTAAAGGAGGAATGTCAAGGTATTGATTGAGATATTTATTTTTTTAGCATATTATTTTCCCAAAATACAAATTTTTTCCAATTTTTTTCCGTGTACTAAATCTCAAAATATTGTTTTCCAAATTTGGTAATAATTATTTCTCTCCGCAAAAAGCTCAAAGCTCCCAATTGCAACAAATTTTTTCTTATCTTCATTTATCAAATATTTTCACATTGCAATGCAGAAACCCCAACCACCATGAGCCACATTACCAGGCGTGGTTATTCATTGTCAATGTGATTCAATAAAAATTCCATAGAAAACAAAAGCAAAAACCAAAGGGCGCCTCAACGCTTATCACAAATAATTAATTTCCAAAGAATTACCAAAGTAATTTATGTGTAATGCAAGCACATTAGTTAAATTAATTAAATAGCGAATGACATTTGCTATCAATCAAAGCGGCAAAAACTAGCTACAAAAACAACTAAGAGAAACAAAGGAAACGTCAACAAAATTAGCAAATATATGCCACTAGGTGGTTAGGCAGGCATTTGGAATATCAGGAAGTGACGTATACTTTGGTAGTTTAATTGAAATACTAGGGGGGTTCATAAGTACCAGAAAAATTTCCATAAGTTTTGCTCTGTGTGTATCATTACTGCGTTGTATTACCAGATATGCTTTTGTATTTTGTAATTTTGGTGACGCTTGGCGAGTCTTAAAGGGTGTTCCACAAGTCCATTTTATTTAATGAACAGCTCAAAAAATTTTATTTTACAAGTGAGGTGCAAATTTTTGCAATACAAACGCAGCATCTGCATAGAAAAAAATCTTTGGAAAGAAATTATGCTTAAAAAATCTTTAATTTGACTTTTAAGGACCAACCTAAGACCGAACTTTGATTAAAACAATGTAATTAATGGTATATAGGTGAGCTAGAAGCAATTTTTTTTTAGTAAATTGATAAGCAGTCGAGTGGCTGAATGCCTGAGGATTGCAAAATTGTAGTGAAAATTACAAAAACACAAACAAATACATAACTCTTATCGAACGCTTATCGATTTCGTAATTCAACTAAAGTGCACTCAACTCAGAATAACTGGGCTAAATGAATGAATGCGAGCGCAGCTATGTAGGTTCGTAAGCACGCTGGTGTAGGGCTGAGGGCTTAAGGGATTGCAACACACGTTTCCTAGATACATACTTATCTACATACACGCATATTTATTTGTTAACACTTATCTATAAAACTATTATTTCAATATGAACGCTATCAGCAGTCAACAATATCTACTTGAACTACACTTAATCAGCGGCAAAAAAATATCTGACTTACTGTCTCTCCTTCAATGTAAACATGTATGTTTGCGTGAATCAACCGCTGTGACGTTTCAAGTGCCGTTGACAGCCAGAAATTTTATGAAATTATTAACTATAACACTGCGTGCAGTGACAATGAAAAGTATGACGCTGAAGATGATGATGATGATCAGGCAAATAAAACAGAACAACAAAAATCAAGAAAGACAATTAAAATTGCAGCAATAAATGTGTTGTAAATTATGTGTGCTTGTGTTATTGTGAATGAAGCGATCATTAAGGCAATTGACAAGTTCACAATCACCATACAATTTACTTCTCAAGTCCACACACACATGCAAACACATGTGTACATAACATTAATACAGGCGAGTTTATTCACACACTTTCTCGCACTCCAAAGCCCACGAGGGCCCACTTCGGTTACCGAGAGTGGGAAAAAAGGAAATTTTAAGTTTTATTTTCATAACAAGCATTGTTCAGACGCATGTTTTTGTTGTAACAAGCAATTATTGAAAATAAAAATGAATGCATGAATGAGTTGGTGGGCAGGCGGCAAGGCGAAAAGTTAAATATGCGTGCGTATATTCGTAGATATAAATAATGGACCTCTGTGACAACTTACAAGTAGTAAAGGGTGTTTCAATGGGTGTTATTGGTGTTACTTATGAAAGAAAAAGTGATATATTACAACAAATTGAGTTTTTTGGGATAACATATATGAGAAAATAGAAATTCTTCCGATATTTTCTAAATATCTGATTTATGGCTCATTTTTTCTTGAAGGTATGCTAAAGATTTTTCATTTGTGATCAAAATATTGTTTGTAGAATGTGGTGGGACGAAAGCATGCGATTGGAATTTAAGTGTGTTCTGTCCAATCACAAAAAACAAAAAGGGAGACCTCACAATCTGCGCCAACTACCGTGAGATAAATCTCCTTAACATCCCATAAAAGGTTCTAAAGAGCGTATTCAGTAAAAGATAAGAGCCCACCGTTATCAAACTGATTGGACCTTATCAATATGGCTTTAGGCCTGGAAAATCAACAACTGACCACATATACACCATGCCTCAAGTCTTTCAAAAGGCCATTGCGAAGAAAATCGACACGCACTTCGCTCTTCGTCGGTTTCAAAGCTACTTTTAACAGCACGAAAAGGAGCTGTCTTTATGCCGCGATGTCTGAATTTGGTATCGCCGCAGAACTAATACGGCTGTGTAAACTGACATTGAGCAATACCAAAAGCTCCGTCATTATCGGGAAAGACCTCTCCGAGTGGTTCAGACAAGGTAACTCCTTATCGTGTGACTTCTTTAATCTACTGCTGGAGAAAATAACTCGAGCGACAGAGTGTACAGCTGCTAGCGTACGACGATGATATTGATATCATTAGCTTTAATTACCGTTATTTAACCGCCGTTAGTTATGTTTGCTTCTGAATTGAGCAGAGAACGAGGGCAAGACGAAATATGTCCTGCCATCAAACAAACAGTCGTCGTATTCACGACTTGGCTGCCATGTCACTGTTGACAGTCATAACTTCGAAGTCGTAGATAATTTCGACTATCTTGGAACCAGTATTAAGAGCAACAACAGTGTCAGCATTGAAATCTAACGGAGAATAACTCTTGCCAACAGCTGCTACTTCGTATTGAGTAGGCAATTGAGAAGTAAAGTCCTCTCTCGACGAACAAAGGTCAAACCTTTCGGCTCAGAGAGTATTCGACACAGTACCCGCCGTGGAATGCAGAGAGAGAGGAAGACGTCCACTCCGTTGGAAAGACCAGGTGGAAGGGTATCTACTTGGTATCTCTTTGCTACACTTGAAATTGGCACCAAAGCAGTGTCTACGCGAATAAAGAAGAAAAGGATTTATGGCGAAGTACAATAAAATGCCAGCTAAGTTCACAAACTTGCGATTATGTCATACTTTGTGACAAATAAAAACTCAATAATCCCTATTTGGATACCCTGTACACATGAATAATGTCAATGTACTTTAAACATATGTAAACAAGATACAAAACGCATCACAATTATGGCAAACAATCATAAAAGTAAAAGCATACGAGTATCTATACATATACATATGTATGTATTAGGGTGATTCAAAAAAAATATTTTTTTTTTCGATTGGTACTCGGAAAAATAGGTTCCTAGACACCTCTAAGAAAGCCTCCTCAAATAAGAATTTTTAATTGTAACGGGAAGGTCCTCCTACTTACAGTTTTCTATTTTTTCTTATTTTCAGATAGAAAAATTTATATCTCGCTTCCAACTACTTGAAAAAATATCTAGTTCTTTAGATTTTGTAGGAAATTGAATGCCCTAAAAAAAGGTCTCCTATGATTTTTTCCTAAACCCAACCGTTTAAAAGATATTAATAGTTAAAGTTTGATTATTTTTGGGAAGATTTTTTATTTCTTATGGATTTTATAACTCAATGAAAAAAATCATTATGAATGATGAAACTCATAGGTTTTTGGAGAGGCTTTCTTAGAGATGTTTAGAAACTTATTTTTCCGAGTACCAATCGAAAAAAAAAATAAATTTTTTTTTTGAATCACCCTAGTATGTACATATGTCTTTACGCATGTACTTATGTTCATATGTTTGTGCTCATATGTATTTGTTGTTATTTCTGACTAATCATCAGTTAAAGTAGACTCAAAATTAAACGCACGTAAATAGTTCGATTTAGAACCTTCCCTCTGGAATACAAACATATTTTTGAAAATAGTTTGGCATTAGTTTGAATAACAACATAACCTTCTAACTCTTATTTAACTTAGCATAAGAGTTTGCTTCACTACAAGGTTCAGCGCTCTGTTGATACCTCACATGTTTACAAACAACTCAAGTTCTGAAAACGCCAGACACAAATATTTCACACGTATGTATGTAAATATAAATACTTTCAACCTTTTGGGAAATATTAAAAAATCCCAAAAATCTAATTTCCTTAAGTCAAAAACAAAACCACATATTATGAAGGTCGACTTAATTGCATAAAATATGGCAGAAAATACCTGGCAGGTTTAATGACTAAGGGCGCGAAGGTGTCATGAGCTGTTTGAGAATTTGAGAGCGATACCTGAAGTAATGAAAGCGTAAAATACCAGCACCCGCACCATAAGAGGAAACAGATGTTGCGCTTAGAATATTTTTGAAGTGTGAAGACAGCTGGCGTTGGGACACTTGTGGGAACCACAAGGGCGAAACAAAAATCGTTTCACAGAAATATATGTACATACCCTAAATGTATATTTACTTAATGTCTATATGAAAATATCGTTGAACGAAATATGTTTAAATCAGTCGAAAAATTAAAAAAAAAATATATGTTTAAAATGCTTGAGAAATTTTATGGAAAGAATAAATTTTATAGTAAGTTTTATTCTGAAAGACTTTCAGTTAAAGAGAGTTTGATGATAACTCGCGATAATCATATAACTGGCTTACTCTTTACTGTATTGGTTTATGCCAGTTAATGTGCTTTATGGCAGTTGTTTGTTCGATTTGCCAATTTTGCTAAGCAGGCAGATCGAATAGAGCTATATCAACTTTTCATAATTCTATATTTTCGGTATTATGAGGATTCTAAAATAAAAATTAATGTATCAGTTCCGCATACTCCCAGCAAATGGTCTGCTTAAGTTGCCCACAACAACAATAAAAAAGGTATTTAGTCGTATGCAGTTGCAGATAATTGGCTTCAATAACAGTGTGTGACTGACCTTTAACGTTAATTAAATTTCACATTGCTTGATGGTTTTTTAAAATTAGCTAATTATAGTGCAGGCGCAGGCTGAATGAGCCACTGGCGCCTGCTTAATTATCAACAGGTATCAGTAGTTGCAATTTTATTCGCAAATTCAATGTCAAGTAGTGTGAAGGGCATTATGTTGTATATAATATATTAAGGTGTTGGTGACTACAGTAAAAAAAAGTTAATCGATTGAAAATAACGAGAGAAATTTATTGCAACATGAAATACTAAATCAATGTATGAAACTAAGTAAATTTAACTCAAAACAGAAAATAATTAAAAAGGCACAGAAAAGAGGCCGTAAATTGCAGTATGTATATGTTGTCAATTCTTTAAAGAAATGAAAGTTAGTGAAAAAATTAAAGAAGAATATAAATAGAGTAAAATAGACTCACAAATAAAGTGATATTGAATAGTGAGTTATCTTCATTCAGTTATTGATTAATTTTTAACGAGCGGAGGAGGGCGAATCGAGCAAGGCTGCTATTCAAAAAATGGTGAAGTTGCAAAACCATTTTTTTCTTTCAATTTTACTACTTATATTTTATTTCTGACAATATGTGCAAATTTTTTTATTTATAAAGACAACTATTGTTTCATTTGCAAAAATCGATAAAAGTGTGATTAAATAGTAAGAAGAGAAAAGTCGCGATGAAAATGTATGTAAAATAAAATTCTTATGCTGAAGCTTCATTATTCTATACAAACTGTTTTACCACCAACAACAAATCTCTAACTATGACGAAAACAAGTGGTGATGAGCTAAGTGCTGGTATAACGGAATAATTTAAACTCTCACTTGTTGCAATTTGTCTTAAAGAAGGATTCAATATTCAGTATTATGCGAGGAAATCGAATAGTTTACAATCCAAATTGGTATCTCATACATATTGCTTGTCCGGGGAAGGTCTTAACTGATTGTATTAACTTTTGACGTTACTCGAGTATACTTTTCAAACAATTTTACATAGTTAACGCACACACTGACCCACATATACGACATAAAAACGAAAATCATTCAAGAGTTTCATATCTACACTAATATTATAAAGAGGAAAGATTTGTGCCTATTTTTGTATGTTTGTATGTTTGTAATAAATAGGCTCAAAAATACTGGGCCGATTTAAAAAATTATTTCACCAATAGAATGCTGCATTCTTCCAATTTGACATAGGCTACATTTCATTTAAAAAAAAATTAGGGATCCTTGGTAAAATTTGAACAATGTAACCGAAGGAGTAGAAAAATGAGTCTTAAAATGTCTTTCGTCGAATGCGCTGCCGAAACTATTAGCGATAGAACAAAATAATGTACAACAATATTGAAGAACATCATAATGTCCAACTATTGTAGTTATGTCATTACAACAACTTTTTTCATTTTAAACATTAATGAAATGCTAACCAAATTCAAACCATGCTATTTATGTGTTTATTTAATATTAATCCTTATCCAAATAAATTATTTTATGGTAAAGACCATTTAACTACCTATAAAATAGTTTTATTTATTTGGACTTTCCATCCAAAAGATATTAGGAATTAAAAAATTCAAACAGTAAACAAAACCGCCATAGCGCCATGGCCGTTGTTTGCGATGCAGTCTGAAAAGCGCGCCGGGCCAGAGAATGTAAAGTATAGAGAAGGTGCAAATTGAATTCTGTATGATGTTCGATTTGGCGGCTAACAGAGCCGATAGAATCAAAGTAAGGAATTCGCCGTTGTCGCTGCTACTCGTATTTAGCAGAATTGAGCACATGCAGTGGCAAAAATATATGTAAAACGGCTGAATTCATGCCAGAATAAATAAAGAGAAATGCCTTGAAGAAAAATATACAAAGCATTCTCTGAGTCACATAACAATTTCACGCAGGACAACGGCTGCGGGGTCAGCTATAGTCTCATAAAATAAAGAAAACCAAGCTATAGCATAACCAGTACCTACACGTTGCCTTAATTTTGCTAAGACATCTTACATATTGAAACGATTTTAACTTATGGGGGCAGAAGGAGACAATGTTATTTCATAGAGAAGCTAAGTAAATTTCCTTAAGGTGTCTCACTTAAAGGGTTAGGGGTAGTTAGAATTTTCAATATATTATTATTATTTTTTTTTGCATTTTCGTTAAAAATTAACCTTAAAAATTTCTCTGAAAATTTCACGTTGATCTGATAATTAGTTTTTCAGTTATTCAAAGAGAGCTCGGGCATTTCAAAGCACTAGTGAAATTTTAAACGCGATTTTCTCAAAACTATGTTTTTTGAACTGGTGACAACTGTAACTCGAAAACCGCTCAGTAGGTTTTAATGAAATTTATACAGCTTTTAGAATACATAATAAACTCGGGCCTGATCGAAGGATTTTTTTTTTCAAAAATTTCGATTTTTTAAGACTAATTAACTGTTGATTTTTCTCCAAAAATTTAGACAAAAATTTTCTGAGGCCGCCATTTTGTTAATTTTTGAAAAAAAAAAATCCTTCGATTTTTTTTTTTTTTTGATTGATTTAAGATGACTCTCCAAGGACTTATGGTTGTCACCGCAAGTACCTTTTTTTGAACTGGGTCAACACAAACAACTATAACTTTGTAAATAATTTTTTTTTTTTGAATTTTTCGTGACTTCAAGTCAGCACATTCTATAATAATGCCATTTTACTACTATTGTAAAATAACATAGCAAAAAAAAAAAAATACTGAAAACTCTCATTTATTCGTTCCCCTAACCCCTTAATATCATATTGTTGGCGTGGCAATGTACCAATATCGACAAAATACAATAAAAATTTGCTTTGAGTGCCAAAGAAGTTATGCTCAAAGATTAATCATAATACCCAACTTTCTTTCTCTTTTTAAATATAAGTACTATATATCACTCTATAACTATCCCGATTAATTTTAGTTATTCCAAACAACATTTAAGTGAATAAATTTGTAATACTCAAGATGTTGCGAGCGTAAAAAATAGGAAAAAAATCTAAATTTCAAATTCTATTATTCAGAGCTCCTATTTTACAGAAAGAATTCAAACCAAAATCCATCTAAACCAAAGTAGCTTTTTTATGGTGTCAAAGTAAAACTATTTATCTTTCGTGAAAACAAAAATTTGCATCCAATAATCAAGTGAAATATTATCGAAGAAAACATAATAAATTCGCATAATTTTTGTAAGAAACTGTTTCACATAATTCAGCAGATTTTTATTCATATTTCATTTTATTCATACTTGCATAATTTTTGTAATTTCTTTTATACTAATTTTATAACTTTTATAATTTTTTTTAATACAAGAATGATCACTTTTTTAAAAAAACCAGTGTGAAAATTTGCAATTCATTATGGAATTTTACTTAGTATCTTTTTCGTAATTTTATGATTGTTTTCAAGTTTTTTATTATCACCAATCAATCATTTATTCATATTTGCCCAACTTTTAGCTTCTATTGCTTCGAATAACACAAAAATTCGTTGAGTTTTAAGGTATTATTTTAATTTTATCTTATCATCGAAAGATAATTAAAAATATATTTAAACTTATATTTGCATATATTTACCTCAAAATAAAGACGCTGTGAGTTGAAATGTGATTATTAACAAATTTTCTGCGAAACTTGATTGCTTTTGTTTAAATTGCTTAAAATACACTTGTATTGATATAATTTGAACAATAATTCTATATCTTATAATCACTTGTTAAGCATATTTGCATTTATGGCGTACAACAATATTTGTATAATCATGTATGTGCATGCAGTAACTTGCAGAATAATTTCTTTGCAATAAATCTTCGCTTATCGCTCGCAATTCAACACTTTCACAATTTAGCGCAAATTTCTGCAACAATTCATCACTTAATAAGCACATTTGCCCACAAATAAATAATTTCCATTTTACACACACTTCATTTGCGATAAACGCATACAATGGCGGCTCATTACTTGAGCTGGCCGGCCTTTGGCTTGTGACTCCACGGGTCTCGGCACCAACAAGCACAGCAATCCAAAAGGGCGAATATGCACGATAATTAACTTTTTTTCGTTGTTGTTCACTTGATTTTGATGAATTATAATGAATTTATTCGCGTACGCGTTGTAAGTAGTTTTTTCGATTTTGCCTTTTCGACTTTTTTCAAATTTTTTTATTCGCCTTTGAGTTTACTCTTTTGCTGTGTAATAATAATAAATTCAACAACTGCAACGCAAAATGAAGCGCAACGAATTGCCGACACAAAACGAACACATCGACACTTACATGTTACAAAATGCAGCACAAAAAGGGGGAGGGTAACACGGCACTGCGTACAAAGTGCAGCGGCAGCGCAGCGACCAGCTGACGTTTATTATTTATTGTATACGCTACACTTATATATGTATGTTTGTGTGTATGTATGCACGTCTAGGGGGTCCGACCGGTCGTTAATGTTGAGAATGTTGCGCGTTTGCCGGCAAAATATGCAACAATTGCAGAAATGCTGGACGCGGTGAGTACTACGACTAGCTAGCCTGCTGGCAGCTGCGGCACCGACAACTGCCACGATTTCGCGACAGGTGACAGCTGTCAATATTTGCCCCTACAACGCACACTTGGGATTAACTTGGGCTCACGCACATTTGTTGCGACACAATTTTCCTCGTTTCTAATAGTATTTCTACTGATTATTTCCTTTCAAATTAAATACACCGAAAGTTGCGAGGTTCGTAGCGAGAGAATATAAGACACACGCGCACGCACTTGAATATCGTTTAAATTATAGTTGGAGAAAATATATCAAAAATTACTTTGGAGTGTAAGAAAAATTGAAAGAAATCATAAAACCGAGCGACGAGAAGCGAAGTTATTTCACACAACATCCAAACTAAACGAACAGACGACGAATACTAAACTCGCTGCTGCTATTGCTGGCCAAATGCTACGCCAGTTACTTGCTACGACTCCAGCGGCAAAGGCAAACCTGCTGCGTTGCACTGAGAGCGCATGCATTTGCGTAGCGTCAGAGAGCGCCTTCCGGTGTGGTGTTTGCTAGTGTTGAGCGATACGCGTTGAAATGGAACGGAGAAGAGCAGCAAAGTTGAGTGCGAGAGACCAATTCGTCTGAGTTTTATTTAAGTAGGCACGAAATGGCAATGAAACGTTAGGTTTTCTAGTAAACGTTGGGTGGTGGGGGGCGTTTGCATTGTTTGTTGAGGTCGTTTGTGCAGAGCGCGTATAAGAGTTTGCGAATGTTGTGAAAGAAGAGGTGAAGTAAAATACGAAAATGCATTTGTTTGTGCTGAAGTCACAATCAGCTGTGCGGTGGCGAATTGGGGTGGATTATGCGTGTGTAGAAAAACGTAAAAAGCACAACAAATAAGAAATACATAAATAAATGAAGCGGAGAATAATAATAATAATAATAATAATAATAATAATAATAATAATAATAATAATAATAATAATAATAATAATAATAATAATAATAATAATAATAATAATAATAATAATAATAATAATAATAATAATAATAATAATAATAATAATAATAATAATAATAATAATAATAATAATAATAATAATAATAATAATAATAATAATAATAATAATAATAATAATAATAATAATAATAATAATAATAATAATAATAATAATAATAATAATAATAATAATAATAATAATAATAATAATAATAATAATAATAATAATAATAATAATAATAATAATAATAATAATAATAATAATAATAATAATAATAATAATAATAATAATAATAATAATAATAATAATAATAATAATAATAATAATAATAATAATAATAATAATAATAATAATAATAATAATAATAATAATAATAATAATAATAATAATAATAATAATAATAATAATAATAATAATAATAATAATAATAATAATAATAATAATAATAATAATAATAATAATAATAATAATAATAATAATAATAATAATAATAATAATAATAATAATAATAATAATAATAATAATAATAATAATAATAATAATAATAATAATAATAATAATAATAATAATAATAATAATAATAATAATAATAATAATAATAATAATAATAATAATAATAATAATAATAATAATAATAATAATAATAATAATAATAATAATAATAATAATAATAATAATAATAATAATAATAATAATAATAATAATAATAATAATAATAATAATAATAATAATAATAATAATAATAATAATAATAATAATAGTAATAATAATAATAATAATAATAATAAATAAACCAACAATTTAATTGTAAGTAATATTATATTAAATTAAAATTAAACATAGAGAATCACAATTAATGATATGAAGATAGTTTGGTAATTTTAATTACATTTTTTTTATTAGTGCACGTCAAAAATATTGTATGTACATTCGCGTTAACGTCTGTAAAACAATGCCTTCCGACTAACAGGATATCGTGAAACTGGCGATGATCTTCGATCTATGCGTACGACCCGGAAACTGACAATCAAACGGCCGAATATCGAGGCAAAAGTGAGTCGAAGCCAAAAAACACGTAAAAGCAGGTCAAAAATCAATGCAACGTTGACAGTTTTCTTTGATTATCGAGATGTGGTTCACTTCGAATTTCTTCCTACTGGCCATAATGTCAACTTGGAATATAACTTGAATAATATGGGTCGAATATATTGGTATCTTTTTAACTAAACATGTGTTCTTATGGAAAGAACTGTACAGTTTGAGCAAACTAACGCGCAATTTTAAGGTGTGAGTATGGCAATTTTAAGGTGTGAGTATGACTCCTTGATTTAACTAAATAACTGGTCAATTACAAAGTTCCCGGCCAATCATAGTTTTGCAAAATTTGATTTTGTCTGTTATTCAAATTAGTTTCCCTTAAGAATAATATATTAACTATAGTGATCTTCCAACTTTTCGACTCCGAATCGGTCTCCGTTTTGGCGATCGCCTCTTCACTTGACGAAGATTTATTTCTTTTGATGATTGAACCGAATTCTTTTTTCAAGGTAGTTAATAAAAATTATTCCGTACATATCTCAAAATACAGATCCCTTAACCTTCCCCGGCGACTGTTGTGTTTTTCCACGTTTTGAAGCGGGTTCATGGCGTGCAGTCCACTCGGAAGACTGTCGATTGGATTATGGAGTGAAACGAGAGAGTAGTGAAAAGAGAAGCTACACACGAACAAAGCAAGGCGGTAGTGAATGAGGGCAAGACGAAATCTTTCCTGTCACTAAACAAAGCATTTTCGCATTCGCGACTTGGCTCCCATGTCACTCTTGACAGTCATAACTTCGAGGTCGTAGATATTTTCGTCCATGTTGAAACCAGCCTTAACAGCAATAACAATGACCGCCTCCAAATCAAACGCAGAATAATTCTTGCCAACAGGTTCTATTTTGGACTGAGTAGGCTATTAAGAAGTAAGGTCCTCTCTTGACGAACAAAGACAAACTTTACAAGTAACTTCACAAGTAACTCATCATTCCGTCTTACTTTATCGTGCAGAGGCATGAACGATGACAACATCTGATGAGTCGGCGTTACAAGTCTTCGAGAAAATGGTTATGTGGAAGGTTTATCGTCCTCTGCGCGTTGCCCACGGCTAATATCGCATTCGATGGAACAATAAATTCTACAAGATATACGACAACATTGACATAGTTCAAGGAATCAAGAGACGGCGGCTACGTAGGTTAGGTTATGTCGTCCGAATGGTCGAAAACACTCGAGCTCTGAAATTATTCGACGCAGTACCCATCGAAGGAAGTAGAGGGCAGGAAGACCTCCACTCCATTGGAAAAACCAGGTGGAAAAGAAATCTGCAATTAGCGCAAAACAGCGAAAAGGAAGAACGACTGGCGGTCTTTTGTAAACTTGGCTTTAACCGCGAACAACAGCAAAGTTTGCTTCACTCAAAATGCTATAATTCCCATGATCAATTTAAACCCTCATCTTTTTAAGGTCTAGGCTAACTAAAAATCATGTGGATTTAACTCTAGTAGCGCCATCTATGTATCAGGCCGGGGTATTTTCAATTGATCCATTATCTGTGCATTTATATTTTATTGACTAAATTCAATTGATTTCAACTTTAGTTTACAAACATTTTAATCAAGCAAAAGCTAGAGTTGTGCACAAGAAATTTGCTTCTTCAGTAAGCACATACATATGTATGCACACAAATACAAAAAAAAAAACACACAAATACAAACGTACACTTGTGTAATAAAACCATCGCCATGCTAAGTTCACCAGCCTGCGACTGAGTTTAAGGACACTCCGCATTTGGTGATTTATGCAAAAACAACAAAAAAACGATTTGTTTATTATGAATTCGCATTTCAATGCCTTTGTCCTCTGGTTGGCAGCGCACTCAGCAGAAGCCTAACTCTGAAAATTATGGCCTACAGAAAAATGTGAATGCGCAGGAAAAAAGCACAAACAAATTTGGATGTACAAATGTATGTACTTATGTTTTGTATGTATGTATGTATATGTATATACTTATGTTTGTATGTATTCACATTAATATTTGCATTTATGAGCTTTTAACGCATTCTCTAACATTTATGCGGAGGAAAGATACTTACATACATACTTATATACAGACAAACATTTCAGCATTATGTGGCACAAAGGGTTTTGAACTTTAGGACATTGTGCCACTTACGTTTGCGAATGTTCACAGCAGCACTGACACTCCATTCAACCGGCAGCAGCTCATTCATTCATTCGTTCATTCACGCAATCTGGCATTTTGGCATTCGTTTTACTCGCATTTGCTGAGCACTTTCTTGGCCCAGTTATTAGCGAGCCAAAATAATCACTCATTGTCTATTCAAACACACACATACATATGTATATATATGGATAATATTAATAATAAATATTGTACCCAAATATATATAACTGTGTGTCTGTACATTTCCATGTAAAAATATAATTCTGATTTGGTGCGCTTTTGATACCAATTCCATTCTTAAGCGCCTAATCTGGCGAGCACAATCAATAATCAGCAATAAAATTTCGCTGCTATTGTGTATATACATATGTATGTAGATATGTGTGCTTGTAAGTATCTTAAACCATGTGACTATTGAAAAGTTTATGACTCTTCAGCTGGGTAGTATGGATAAGGTTGAGGGGGACACTTGATAACTTTTTAATACCTTCGATGCATAAAAACAGGCGTACAAAATATCAGAAGTCGAACTTCTCATACATACATATATACATACAGGCATACATATGTATATACGTCCTCTTATATAGCAGTCTTCTGCAGAGGTAGCTAAGAGATTTGATAGCTGGCGCCACCAAAGCTGCAAAGAAGCGCGAAAAGCAGAATTTTTTTATGCACACATACACACATACTAACTTGTGTAATAACGAAAAATCTGGGTCATGCGAATGACTTGCTGGAATCTAAATAAATTTGCTTCACTTATATTTATGTATGTATGTGCAATGCATGCTATAGACATTGCTGAATCGAAATCAATAAATAAGATTTTTTCTTAAAGAAAAGCGGATTTATTTCGGTGTGATAATTCAATAAATTTCTTAATTATAATGTTTCATGATCTGTTGCTTAGATAATTTTGGGTTAGGTAAATGGGCCACGGTTAATGAGACCAAGGAACAGTTAAACACCTGCCTATTTCTATCCTACTGGGATTTGGGTGCCTTTTCTTGAAAGTTCAACAGTTTTACAATTCCGAAAGAGCTTCCACTGTGGACAGTCTTGAAAGACACTACAGTGGATTTGCAGTCTGGAATAAGAGTTAATTGATGGCTCTTGATAGAAGATTTCTCCTCCGACCTTCCCAATGAGTTTCGATTCATCTTCAGCGTCTCCGCATCAGGAATGCAATCGAAGTGAGAGAGGATTTCGGAATGACCCTCACTGGGACCTTTAATGTTTCAAGTTTCCCGGAGTTTGATAGCAGCTTTTGCAGCAATGCATCTGCCGGTAATGTCGAGGGTACTAGAATGGCACATATAAAGCCCATGTGTGGTGGCGCTAGTCTAAAAGAGCAGAGAAGGCCGTACCGCCGTCCTAAAGCCCACTTTCTCTGTGACATGGTTTCTTGGAAAATGAGGGTCCAAGAGTAGTTTTAACAACTCCTCGTTACTCTAAGTCCAGTCATCATTCCATTTCTAAGATAAGCAATGGCAGTTGGGTTTTTTGCGAGAATGCGCCTAAGCCTAGAGGATACGTGACACACTTTTAAGATTTCCCAGAAGTATCTCCATGAAACTCTATTGGCCTTCTTTATTCCAAGTTCAGTCTTATACAGCATTCAGTCGCCGTTAAAATTGCTGTTGCCGGAAGAATCAGCGCTTGCCGGTATGGTTCCTTCGTTCTCTTCATCATGGTTACCCTCCATTCGTGAGTGGATTGAGGAGGCTTGCAATATTACAATATCTCCTCAATTTTCTCAACGGTGACGGGTTCTCGGAGTCAGATATGTGCTTGTGGTAAAGAGGTAGATTCACTTTAGCCACCGCCTCTAGTCTAGCTTCCTTCTAAATTTCTTCCACTCTTAAGACAGCTTCCTTGTAAAGGAATGCCAACCATTCGTAGCACACCTAATCATTTTGTGAAATCCTTGGTGCCATCCGCCACTTTCGCATCTGTCTGGTGGTCCGAAATTCCCCCTGACCCCCTTCATAAAGGCTGCAGATATAGCCATTTCTGTCCGCTTCGACTCATCGCGGGTTTTGGCTTCATCTTCCCTGTACGGACCGACACCCACAGTTCAATAGAGCCAGTAAGTTTAGCGGTTTCGCTAATCATTGGTGCTACTCCAGTCCGCGGCTCCTTGTCGAGAAAGGCTTTCGCCTCCAGCGACTTCTGTCGCCTTAAAGCAGATTGGCAGTTCGCTCGATCATCCCTCCTCTGTTTTCATCCTCGCTGTTCACTCTCTTAACCCATTCACGTCTGCTAACATTCTGTTCAGATTTCTGTCCAGCATTCTCGCCACCGTAGCGCTCTAAGATCTTCATTGTTAAGCAACGATCTGATTACTAAATAAGAATTAATGGCTCGAAACCGCTTTAATATACAGACGGACGTACATGGCCAAATCGACTTAGCTCGCCACGTTTGTATTATCCAATGTTTCCTCGTGGGTGTTGCAAGCTGCAACCTCTTCAGGGTATAAAAATAAATCTTTATGTCAAATCAGTTGTTATTTCGAGGTTCCCTACCCTAAAAAAAACACAGAAACTTTAATTTTTTTATACCTGTTCGAAAAAAACACTCGTTGGTATTTATTTTTTGAAGATTATCTCTTTCAAATGTTGCCGTGGCCACGTCTCTGATCGTCCATCCGTTGAGCTCAACTTTCGATGACTCGTTCTAGCATTTCGACTGGTAACTGGCAAATGACACGCGGGATGTTTTGCTTCAAGGCCTGATTTGAAGCAGGATTGTTCGCATAGACTTCAGACTTTACATATGTATCTCCACAGGAAAAAGTCTAACGGTGTAATACCGATCTTGGTGGCCAATCGATCGCCCCAAAACGTGAAATTATCTGCTCACCGAAGTGTTTTCCCAATAAATCCATAGATTGATGCGATTTGTGAGAAGTGGCGAGATCTTGTTGAAACCAAATATCGCCGAGATCACGAGCTTCAATTTCAGGTATCAAATAGTCGGTTATCATGTAGCGATAATGGTCGACATTGACGGTTACGTTTTCGATGTCGCTTGGGAAGGTCGGGTGACTTCAATTCTTTTACAAGCTGTATTTTGTACGCTTTCATTTTAAGATTTGGACGTAAAATGCTTGAAGTCGTTCAATACGTCAGTCTGAGTTGCTGCGAACCAGGCGAAACGAGTCTCCATGGTCTTCGTGTACACCCACAGCTACGTCTGCTATATTTTCTTCACTACGTGCTGGACCTGGTCTATTCAATAGAATCGTATCCAATAATGAATGTTGGGTTCCAAGATGGGGATGGTGTTGCAAATATTAAGCTCGGTAGGCTGGTTATGTTGACCATATGTTGAGCGAATCGAATGAGTTTCTTTATAGAACGTGAATTTTCGTAATAAAGTTAACCGATTTGTAAATGTTGTTCAGGCGTAAGTCTTCGCATGAGGAAATGCCAAACAATACTGAACAAAAATAACAAGACAACTTGATATGACTCAAGCGTGATCTGTCAATAAAAAGCTATTGGAAAAAGTACATCCACTTGGATCACCCTTTATAAGGTATATAAAATGTACATAGTATACATACATATGTGTGTGTATGTTATTTAATTTTTCGGTTGACTTCAATTTCTCCAAGCAAACATTTGTCAAAAATCAGCAGGTGTAAATTTAATGACCACCAAAAATGAATGCACAGCCGCATACAAACGTAAATGGAAATCTACGTTATATTGAACAGTGTATCACAACCAAAAACAAATTGAGAAATCATTTCACATGCAACTGTCAACATTATGAAATCATAAAAATGCCTCAATCCAGAAAATCAAAGTTTCAACTCACAATGATTGCTACTAAGTTTAAATTGAGACATAAATACATATGTACATATAGACATACATAAAAAAACAGATTCTTTGCATACTTGTATGTATGTATGTGCCGGTGTGCATGTTGTACGTGTTATGTGTACGTTTTCTTTTAATTAAGCAATCGGCTTTCAATCGACGATCAATAAACTCAGATTGATAGCTACCAAGATAGAGGCGTCAGGCAATCTACACATACCGATATATGTATATTTTTGTAGATATGTCTGTCTATATGTATGTACATAAAAACATAAAAGCGCACTAATATCAGTTTGTACATACATATATATGTATGTATATGTGTATTGGTGCATCAGTTTGTATTTACATAAATGCAAGTGATTTATGCTGAAAAGGTGAAAGCGTTGCTTAAATTAAAATTTACCAATAAACTTAAAAGAGCACACAAGTGGAGCTATACGTGCATGCACACATATGTATGTGTAAATACATATGTACACATGTACATTCATACATACATATGTACATATGAATTTAACTGCCGTTCAATGCTTTTTCGAAAATACCCAAATGGCAATGGTATCTACGTCGATTTGTACAGCTGCAGGCTATAGTGATCCGATCTGAGCAATTTCTTCAAAGATTGTGGGTCGGTCAGCTGTCCTAAAAAGCAAAACTCCATAGTGGTCCGATATTAGTGATGCCGCCAAATGAGTAGATTCTTCGAGAGAAAAAGATATCTGCAAAATTTCAGTTTCGATATCTCAAAATCTGATGTAATCCTCCTCCTCTTCTTTGGCACTACAACTGTGGGTCAGTCTTGGTCGAGAATACGAATCTTCGCCAGTTGCCTCTTTCATTTCAGATAATTCGCTATGCACTTTATCCTTCCATTGGATGCGTGGACGCCCATGCTTCCGATGGTTACATATGGGTCTCGAGTCAAAAGAGGTTTTCCGTCGAGTATCATCTCAAATGCGAACGACATGACCTAACCAGCGCTTCGTTGAAGTTTTATACGCTTTACTATATTCGCGTCTTTGTTGAGCTCATACATTTCGGGACTCCATCTTTTTCGATTCTCTACGGCTGCAAAGATCTTGCGAAGAATAGTTCCTTCGAATGCTCCAAATGTATTCTCATCTCGGGTCGTCAACGTCCATGTTGCTGCGCCGTACAATAGGAAGAGAGTGTAATTTTGGTTCATCCAGAGAGGGACCACCAAGCTAAGATTATTCTTGGAATTCTGGTTCCGAGATACACAACGTCCCTAACTTTTTCAAATGTATAGCTGTCAAGAGATAAGTGGTTCTTAAGAGGCGAGGAATCTTTGTTTGTGACATTCAGCTACTTTGTCTTGCCCTCGTTCACCTCAAGACCAATTTCTTTCACTTCTTTTTCTAGACTTGAAAAGGCTGCGCTGACAGCTCTGCGTTAAGGCCTACCTCAGTAGCGTTGTACTTTTAGATTAGGCAGTGCCACTGCGATTCAAATAAACGACTCGTATCACTTTTACTAACATTATATTGAAAAAAGACGCATAAGAGATAATCACTCTGTCTAAAAGCTCGGCTCAGAGAGATAAATCCCGATTTTAACGAAGGTTCTGCATACCAAATTTAGACATGGTAGCTCCTATCAGTACTGTCGACAGCGGTTTTGAAATCCACAAGAAGTAATGGGTGTTGAACTGTTTGTCAAGGGTATTCTCTAGGATTTGGCGTATTGTGAAAATCTGGTCTATGGTGGATTTGCCAGGATTCGATCTAAAGTTACACCGGTAAGATCCAATCTGTTTATTTACAAAGGGCTTAAGTCTTTTATATAATAGTGTCGATAGAACCTTAGATGCAACGTGAGGGAGGTAGATCCCGCGACAAATGTTGCCAACTCATATTCCAATTATTGGGCATATATTCATCCAACCAAATCATGCTTAGCAGCTAGTACACATGTATTTCCAACTCCTCATCCGTCGCAGCACTGCTTCCGCCATATAGCAGGTTCGAGAAATGTTCCCTCCACATTTAAAGCATACTCTGTTTGTCTGTTTTCAGGTTTCCATTCCTGTTTTTACAGAAGCCATCCCGGGCTTGAAACCATTTATTTGCTTCCTTAACATCTGATTAAATTTTCGGGTCGACCCGGTGCTAGCTAGCATCTAAAGCTCTTCATTGTCACGTCTTTCTGCCTTTCTCTCTATTTTTGTTGAAAAAACACAAGCGAGCAAATTTTACTGGAGATCTCTGAATAAATTTATATGAAAATAATTTCCTACTGGGCACCCCATTAGCATGTAAATTGCGACTCTGTTATACATATCTATGTTTGTGTTCACTTCTATGTCCAAAGTGTTTGTGGCGAGTAAACCTTGGACTTGATTGAATTTAATTGTGACTGCCATTGAAGCAAATACTAGAAATTTAACTTAACACATACCGTAAACAAATGCACCGCTCAGCTACCGTAAAAGCATACAAATAACCGTATCTGCTTTATTATGAAATATAAAGTTTTATTATTCTTATTCGAAGTTTGTTCAAAGTTTTCATTGCAAGTGTTTGAAGTTGATTAAATAAAAACTCTTTTTGTATGGAATCATCAAAATATTTAAAAGCGTCTTCACAAGGCGGCTTAACACGAAGCTAGTATTAACAAGTCAATTGAAAAGTCCGGCCTACCAAAGGAAAATACATTTTTTTTTTTTTTTTGTAAAATTCGTTTTTCATTTTAACATAGTTCCCTTCAACCTTCCAGGGTGATACACTGATTATAGCGACCCTTCAACGATATATTTTTCGTAGCAGTAGTTACGGCGAGCACCTCTTCATTTAAGGGGGTTTTCTACTCTAGAATTTTGAAAAATTAGATTTTTTTCATATATTTAAAGTTTAGACTTTCAAAAATATGACCTTGGAAGGATTTTTCAAAATTCGACTTATTTTCGGAGATACAGCCGATTTTGTGAGGTGGCGCCCGTGTTCTCTAGAATTGTCTCCTAAACTTTAAACGCGTTTTTCTCGAAACTACTTTTTTCCACATGGTACCGGCATTATCTCAAGTTCTATACAACCGATTTACTTGAAATTTTGTCTGAACCTTCTTTATATAATCCTTTATCGTTCCCACCAGCATCGTGTCAAAATTTTTGTTTTTAATATTTTAAAAAAATTCAGGAATTTCAAAAAAAAGCGTAAGAATTATTTTTATTTTCAGGCAGTCGCCATTTTTCAAAAAAAATTTTTTTTTCGTGTTTCCGGACTATAACAGCATCCTTACTGATTAAGAATTTCTTTTGATTTTTTTTTTCAGACCACTAGGAGAGTCAGGATCAATGTCATCAGGATGCGCCATTTTTTTTTACATCTGTCCCACCCCCCCCTCTAATAATTTTAATTTTTAATATTTTTTGTAAAATTTTTTTTCTGTATTCTTAAGATATCATTAAAACCACCATAAAAAAATGGATTGTAAAAATATTTTTGGTTTTTTTAAATAAAATTCAAAAATACTGCCCAAAATTAGATTTCTAGAGTAGAATACCCCCTTAACGAAAATTTATTCTCAGCGATTATTTGTGGAGATCTGAGAATAAAAAATAGTTGTTGGAGGCCACATATGGAGGATACAGTGGATGCAAAAGCAATTCGATTTAGGCGATTTCATCTTTCAAACGGTCCAATAACGCTATATCATAGTGGCTGTAACTAACTTACTCCGTGCATATCCCAAAATACAGACTCCATAACTACGTCAGCCAACTGTTGCGTTTTTCTACGCTTTGGATCAGGTTCATCGTCAGCAGTCCAGGCGGATGACTGTCGATTGGACGAGTGAAATGAAGGCGCCTTGTTTCAGCTAATGTCACATATCGCCGCAGTAACTCGTCGTTGCTTTTAGTCAAGAGAGAGCTGGCGCGACACCCACTTTATACAGAGTTGTTTAATACCCAAATATTTGTGAATGATGTGATGTACAGATTCATTTGATATCTTTAGAGTGCCTGTTATCTCGAAAAACGCCACCTTACGGCCATCCGCAATTATTTTAGGGACATTTTTAATGTTCCCATCGGTACCAACCTTTTTAGGGTGTGCATTGCCTTCGTGGTCCTCGGTACTCATTTCGCTTCGTTCAAACTTAGCAGACCACTTTTCAATGGTTGTTTTCCATGGGCGAGAGTCCAAATAATGTTGACCAATTCAAACTTTGGCTGCACGAAATTCCTCTCTAACCATTTTTTACAATAACAAAAGTTGCTTCATGCAAATGGTATAATTCATAAACAATCATCACAAAATTGCTTTTTAAGGTTAGGGCTAACAAAAAATCATATGGATTTAATTAGAATAGCGCCATCTATATGTCAGGACGGGAACTTTTTGATTGACCTTTTAATCTTAGGCTTCAAAACGATTTGATTCTACCGAAACCTGCAGATTGCAGTTGAGCGATTAACTTATTAAAAAATCCTAAGCGAATCCCAAAGTCAGACTTACTGATCATTCTTCAGTTTTGTTAGGGACTTCTGGTTTCAAGTATACAAAAAATAAGAGCGACATCTACTCGGCTTTCAGTTTGCATATTGTAGATTCCTGGCTATACATTCCGATATTATTCCGCGTATTTTCCTCGGAACACCACAAATATCTTAAACTTATTCATTTATTCACTAGTTATTGAGAATACCTGTGAAGTGCTATTGAAAAGCTACGGTAAGATATAGTAAACCATCATAAACTCTGATAGTCAAGTGACACTGCTGGCCTTGTCAACGACGAAGACGATTTCCAGTGTAGTCAACAACTGCAGGAAGGCTTTTTACTTACTGGCAGGTCAACTTCACTTCTCCATAATTTTCGCTCCCTGGCACAAGAATATTTTCGGCAAGGAAAAACACGTCTGTGTTGGCCAAGCTAGGATCCTCTTTAGACGAATCCGAGACGGAGTTGATACGGCTCTTGGGTACAGTAAAGATAGAGATTTGTACGCATTTGCAATAAATAGCTCAGAACAGAAGGAAATCAATAAAAAACTGCTTGATAACAAGACAAGAACAAAGGACTTATTAAATGGGTTCAGGAAAAGTATATACTGACATATACTAGGGAGAACTTTTGGTGTACATGTGCTAAAATGAGTATCTTTTATCACAATATTGTTCGCAGCTGTAAACTAGAATGAAATAAGAAAATTAAGGAAACTTTCGCTGTAAATGCTCAGCTCTAACCCAAATCCCAAATATAAACTCCCCAGAATCTATCAGTTAGTATCTATCAGGAACCTTGAACGACTGTTGAAAAAAATGATTACGGATATAAGAACTAACCAACTTAGTTGTTGTTGTTCTAACGATTATCTAGTCCTCTTTAGGATGGTAAGGTTCAGATAAGCTGTCATCGAGGTCATCCAACGGTAGGTCCAGGAAACGTGCTGTTTCGATGGGATAGGACCATAGGGAGGGTGATGTCAAATGTGTAGGGTTAGCTGGGCATGCGAAGAGGTGGTTAGCATCATGCGCAGACTCGTTACAGCATCCAGAATGAAGCTTCGCGAGGGTCTCTCTTGATTCTCGCGGCAACTCGAGCTCTTCAACTGCCATAAAAGCCGGTTCTACGTTATTGGACCCGAATTTAATTCGGCCGAGGACTGTACTTTCGGAGATCTAATTTCGTTTGGTTCGGTAAGTTTTAGATTACCGACTTAGTCATATGTATCTATATAAATTTCCTATTTTCGTTTTTTTTTCTACGATTAAAAGTATCGAGCTTCCGTTCCTAGTTTTCTGTTATCAGATTGTACTCGTATATGAATTTCTTCGCAGCAACCTTCTGACAGACATTTTAAATTAGCCTCCTGAAAGCTATTAGACAATGTCCATCGGATTAGTTTGGTTTTCGCTTTTGAATCTGATAGTTTAATCATTGAAGAGGTATTTCATGTACTCGTTTAATCCTGTTGGATCAGTGTGATAGAGTAGAGGGATTAGTATCCAAGTACAAAGCATAAAGGTTTTCTAAAGTTGTTTATAGCAACGATAAACTTTTATTTTTACGAGTTCGACATTACCAGTCGGTGTCCGTCCGACAATTAAATATTTGTTAAGACGTCCAATTTTCCACCTAGTACCATCCCGGTAATTCCTCTTCTGCCTTACTCATAGCGTAGAACTTAACAATGCAAACAAACCACAGATACGTAAAATTACTAACTTCAAATTTAGCATAAAATCTGCCTTAGTCCATGACCGATTACAAACGACTTAACCTTACCACTAACAAGCAGCATTTTTACCAACGCTCCACTACACTATGCGACTGTTGTCAGTTACTGACCTATACCACACCTCAGCCACTAATTATGTGGATTTTTAATATGTCTGCAAAACGCATGTCCTTGACCTTACCAAGCTACACAATGAAACATAATACTTATTTATGGACTTGGCTGCTCCCATCGACAGACAGGCGACGGCCAGCGCTTAACCGATTAGCATTTCAAATGGCAGCGATTATTTTTTTCTTCACAGAATTACAAATCACAATGTGACAATAAAATAAAGTAAGCAAATTTTTATTTTTTTCCTTCAATTCTGCATTTACATGTAAATCAGCTTTCGGAGCTTTGCAAGCGCTTCGCCTTATAACACTATGGCACTGCTGCAGCAGCTTCCTTCGAAATTGCAAATTTAAGCAGACAGATTTGCATATTCAAATACGAGAACCGTTTGATTGGTCAGTGATTGTGTGATTTTCCATGTGATTGCTCTAAATGCAACACTGCGCAAGAGACAGCTATTATGACAGTGTTGACTAATAGTTTACATAGGTTTCAGACTCCATGTAATCAGTTTTATGAGCAACAGAAGATCCTATGCTTTCTCCAAACTGGATAAGGAAGCGAAGTAGTAGTTTAGTAGTGATGGAGGATAAGACAAAATATTTCCTGGCATCAAACAAATAGTCATCACACTCGTGACTTAGCTCCCACGTCACTGTTGCCAACATTTTCTACTTCGGACTGAGTAGGCAATTGAGAAATCTTCTCTCGACGAACAAAGATCAAGCTTGATAAGTCACTCATTATTCCCGTCCTGCAATGTGATGCAGAGGCATGAACGACGACAACATCTGATGAGTCGACGTCACGAGTTTTCCAGAGAAATCTTCTGCGAAAGATTTATGGACCTTTGCGCATTGGGAGCGGCGAATACTGCAGTCGATGGAACAAGAGCTGTCCGAGATATACGAAGGAATTGACATAGTTCAGCGAATTAAAAGACAGCAGGTACGATGGCTAGGTCATGTCGTCCGAAGAAATGAAAACACTACAGCTCTAAGAGTATTCAACGCAGTACCCACCGGAGGAGGCAGAGAAAGACCACTACTCCGTTGGAAAGACCAGGTTGAGAAGGATCTAGCTACACTTGGAATCTCGAATTTGTAATTGTAAAGAGGGCTATAACCGCGTAAACGGTGTCTACGCCAAAAAAGAAGAAGAAGATCTTCAGAAATCTAAAGCTGATCGCTCGGTATCTACAAATCCTGGTAGTTATCTTTATTTCAGCTATAGAAGAGATTGCGACCATATATTAGCAGCAACACGCTGAATACTCTCTTCCAAGGTGTCAATCTTCCCGAACTGTGGTATTAAATTGTACCATCCTGAAGGCTATTCCACACTTTCACGACGCGAGATAATGTGTTAACTTTGGAATATAAATTTCAGTAACTCAAGAAAAGAATACTAAAATTTAGGAATATTTCTTTGAATTTCACAAAGCTACAGCTAAGAAATAGATTGTTCAATAATGGCTCTTAGTACATCTGCGGATGTGGAAGCAGTACATCTACGGAGCAGAGCCTTCTTGAGCATGGTGTCTATCCACTCTGAAAGAAGGACAGCCTTATGAGGCATGAGTTCGCGGACTGTGCCTTCAAGACTAGTGAAGACTAGACCCCATATCTCCAGCAACAAGTTATTTTCTGACTAGACTGGTTTAAGTGACTGGCCACAACGATATTTCTGGAAACTATAAAGCTTATGAGCTTGGTAAAACAGATACTTCAGTCTCAATAATTGCAGAAAGGAAACGTTCTATCCGTGGGCTTCTTGTGGTTTACTGGACTGTCTAGTCTCAGACCAGCTAAGGAAGCATTGATCAACTAACAGCAACTGTGTAGTCGCAAGGTCCTTTTGGACCAAGGTACATCGCAAGAGGTCCAAGGTACTTTTCGCTTTCAGCAAGGTCCACCTTTCAGATTTTGTAGAAGTGCTAAGTGGACACTGTCTGATCGGCATACATGCGGTAAGACGGAGCATAACAGTCATGCTGAGGGGTCAGTCTGTCGTCCGCCTTCACAAAGCTCTGCATATAACAGTTGTGCTGATATAATTGATGTGCGGAAGGGTCTCAAGCAAACTTAAAGCAGACACAAATGCCATCGTGTCGATATTAGGTGAGGTATGATGGTTTTCGAGTCTATTATTTCGAGAATTCCATTTACTTATAATGAAAGGGCTCATTGTTGGAAGGTTTGGGTCATATTTTATGGGATTAATTCTTATTTTTAAGGCCTTAGTGATCATTTGAGCGGGGAAAAAAGTGGAAACCTTTAGAAGTTACTTGAGTATATCGAGTTGAGAGGAATCTACGTGTGGGAATAAGCCAACTTCAGTTAGAAAACTCTTTCTTCTCCTTCTTCTTTATTGGCGTAGACACCACTTACGCGGCTATAGTCGAGTTTACATCAGCGCGTCAGTCGATCTTCCTTTTCGCTGTTTGACGCCGATTGGAGATTCCAAGTGTGGCCCGGTCCTTCTCTACCTGGTCTTTCCATCGGAGTAGAGGTCTTTCTCTTCTTCTGACCGGCGGGTACTGCGTCGAATACTTTCAAAGCTGGAGTGTTTTCATCCATTCGGACAACATTACCTAGCCGGGGTAAATGACGTCGTATATCTCGTACAGCTCATCGTTCCATCGACTGCGGTATTTGCCGTTGCCAATGCGCAAAGGACGATAAATCTTCCGCAGAACCTTCCTCTCGAAAACTCGTAACGTCGACTCATCAGATGTGGTCATCGTCCATGCTTCTCAACCATATAGCAGTACGGGAATAATGAGTGACTTTTAGAATTTGGTCTTTGTCCGTCGGACCTTGTAAACACAAAACCATTCATACGAACTCGAACATATATCTGAATTTATATTACAGCACAGTCTTTTATGCATAGAAATTTCGACTGCTGCTGCAAAGCTGCAAAATTCAATGCAGTTCATTGTGAGTGCGGCTTAAGACGCAATTTATGCAAATAACAGTACATAAATATGTGTGTGGAGAGGTGAAGCACTGCGCTGCTGTGTGGGTGTAAATAAGTTCTGAAAATATATCGTTTTTCGGCAAGAGCCACGCGGAGTCAATCTTCAAGTGGCTCAACTGCTTGCTGCAATTCAGTGGCGTGCAACGCCTCGAGCTGCTGCTGCTGCTGCCAATAAGCGATTGCGAGACTCTAGCCGAGCTCTTGAAACGGTGCGTTGCACCCGTTATGGCAGCGGCAGCACAACAGCAAGAGTCAGCAGTCGGCAGTCAGCGGTGCATAGATGACAGTCGAGCCACCAGCCACCAGCAATTTGTGGCAGACGCAGTTTTGTTGCTGCGCAAAGTGTTTCTCATAAGCTCACCTACTAAAATTGCAGCAGCAACAACAACAACACAGACAATAAGTAACAAGTGGCACGTTCAACTATTGTTTGTTGTGCTAGAATTCTGCGCAAAATAACCTTTTTCCTTTGAGCAAATTGATTTTTGCTTACTTTGAATTATTTTGCGTTTGCAGCTGTGCTGTTGTCGTTGTTGTTGGCTGCTAAATTCGTGCGATAAATGCATTCACATAAATTTATTTCGCTTGCGGCGCAGTGACGGGAAGCAAATCGTAAAGTGTCTACCATACACATACACTCACACTAATGCATACAACTTTGTTGCCACATATCTTCGTGTGTGTGTGTGTTGCGTGCTCAAGGTACTCACATGCCCAGGAATGTTGCATATTGACGGGTGTAGGTGGCATTTGAGTTATGTGTATGAAATTTTCCTTACACGACTATTGCATTAAAGCATGTTTTTGCTGTTGCTGTTGCCGGTGCGGTGTTATGGTTTAATTCGTTAATAGGCGTGCGGGCAACAACAGCAGCCATAATGTCAGCAACGGCAGCGCATTGTTAGGAAATTACTTGATTGGTTTGTGTCAGTTTTCGGTTAAGTACATCGGTTGGCGTTTATGATTTTGCATACAAAATTGTAAAAAGCGCAAAACAAAGAGTTGCCAGCTGTCTAAAAAAAAATAATAAATTTTTGATTTAAATAACAAATTTTGCAATGAAAATATTATTTCTCTAACAAATAATAGCTAAAAAAGCTAATAAAATATAAAGAGTGATCCCTTTCGAGGTTCCCTACTTTTTTAAAGAAAAAAACGAGAAACTTCAAATTTTGTGGAGGGTGTTTATTACATTCGAAGGAACATTCTTTTGGTTTTATTTTTAGAGGATTATCTCTTTCAAATGTTGGTCCTGACTGACGTCTATGACGGTTTATCCCTTGAGTCCAATTATCGATGACTCGTTCGAGCCTTTCGACTGGTAACTGGCGAATTACATGAATGTACAAAATGTGCCCAAAAAATAAGGTGACATTGTATTTATTTTGAAAATTCTTTATTTATTCTTCCAAATCAATTTCAGCCCCTTCAAAGTAATCCCCTCCCGATGCAATGCACTTATGCCAACGGATTTTCCAATCTTCGAAACACTGGTTTTAGTCACTTTCCGGGATGGCATTCAGTTCCGTCTTCGCTGCGGCATGAATCTCCTCTATCGTATAAAAACGGTGTCCCCGGAGCGGTCTTTTGAGCTTGGTGAACAGCCAGAAGTCGCACGGCGCCAGATCAGGTGAATACGGTGGTTGCGGAACGATATGGGTTGAGTTTGTGGCGAAATGATCACGAATTACGAGGGCAGTATGGGATGGTGCATTATCGTGGTGTAAAAACCAAGAATTGTCTTTCCACAATTCCGGCCTTTTTAGGCGGATAGCGTTACGCAAACGACGCATAACGTTCAAATAATATTCCTTGTTGGTTGTTTGACCGGTTGGAAGGAATTCATAATGCACAACACCACGATAATCGAAGAAAACAGTCAACATTACCTTGATTTTTGAGCGACTTTGGCGCGGTTTTTTTGGTCTCGGCTCTCTTTTGGCACGGTATTCGCTCGATTGATCAGTTGTTTCGGGGTCGTAAGCATAGATCCAAGTCTCATCGCCAGTTATAATGTATTTTATGACACCCTGGCAGTCGGAAAGCATCGTTTCACGCACTCCATTGCGACGCCTTTTTTCAAAAAAATTCAATGTTTTCGGTACCAGTCGAGTTTGACGCGCTTGAGGCCCAAAACATCCTTCAAAATGGTATTGGCTGAGCCTTTCGATATGCCAACTTCATCAGCAAGGTCTCTAATTGTTAATCGACGGTTTTTCAACACCAAATCTTTGATTTGTTGAACGAGAGCTTCGTCGGTTGAGGTTGATGGTCGCCCTGGACGCTCTTCGTCTTCGACACGTTCACAGCCGGCTTGGAACTCACTATACCACTTGTAAACATTTTTTTTATACATAGCCTCATCACCAAAGGCTTTCTGCACCATCCTCAACGTATCCTCAGCAGAAAATTGATTCCGTAAACAAAATTTAATGCAAATTCTTTGCTCAACAAATTTCGACATCGCAAAAAACGAAAAACTCACTTTTAGCAGCTCACAAAACGACACGCATCTCAAACACTAATGAATATTTTGACATGAAATTTGACATAAATGTGACTGACAGTATTACCAACCTAAAAAAATAATTCTCCAAATTCTTCGACGCGCGCAGTTTAAATTCAAATGTCATATATAAATATGTCTTATTTTTTGGGCACAGTAGCAATGTTTTGCTCCAAGGTATGAATCGAAGCGGGATTGTCCGCATAGACCTTAGACTTTTTACATATCCCCACAGGAAAAAGGCTCACAATCGACCGGTCCGAAACGTGAAATTATCTGCTCACCGAAGTGTTTTCTCAATAATTCCATTGATTCATGAGATGTGTGGAAAGTGGCGCCGTCTTGTTGAAACCAAATGTCGCCGAGATCACGAGCTTCAATTTCAGACGTCAAAAAGTTGGTTATCTTGGCGCGATAACGATTGCCATTGGTAGTTACGTTCTCACCGACATCATTTTTGAAGAAACACAAACATAACAAACCGTTATTTTTCTGAATAAAATGGCGCTCTTGAAGCTCCTCAGGCTGCTCTTCGACCCAAATTTGGCAATTTTGCTTGTTTATAGTATACCCATTGCCCACCAAATTTTGGCTTGAAGACGTCGAGTCTTCTTGAGACATTTCAAAAGCCCATAAAGCGATGTCCCTTGCAAAGGTCGAGCGGTTTCAGTTCTTGTATAGAATATGCATTTTTCTTAATAAAGTTTACGTTGCTCCGACGTAAATCTTTCTATGTTGAAATAGCAAACGATAATGAACAAAAATATGATGACAGCTTGACATGAGTCAGGCGTGATCTATCAAAAAGTAACTACACTTTTTAAATAATTTCGGTTTTAGCAAAAATATTAAAGTTATATATATTTGTGACATTGTCCTCATTATAAAAAGTGAATAATCATACGAAATTGGTAATGAAATCGCCTAGCAGAGTCGGTAATTCGGGCAACCACGGATCGTTGTCGCTGCACATGGATAAACGTGGATAATGTGCATCTCCAAGGATACCGTATAGTTCGCATCGAAGACGCTATTGCTACTGTCGAGGAGGATATAAAAGAAGACCCATATGAGTCCATCCGCCATGTGCGCAAAATTGGAGCTTTGCCCATCTACTTTATGGTGGATTTTGTGGAAGGCTCTTAATTTGTGATCTTAAAAAATCTAACTCGTGCACGAACTGAAGCCGAGGGACCATCGTGCAGGTCCTTAACCGATTCCACGGATCTACTGTTCCCTCGCTTGTAGTCACTAACAACAAATGGACTTGTGGGAAATTTTTTTGAGGGGCTTCCAAACTGATAGTCTATGCAGACAACATAGCTTTGATAGTAACTGGTAAGTTCCTAGACTGAGTTATGATCAATATGGTAAACTTTATACGGAGATGGAAGATCGCGTCATTGAAACCTCCAAAGCTCAACGGATTAAAGTTGACTACTAACCATACCAAAAACCTGGCAGTAAATTTGGAAAGCACACCGACTTGGAAACTCAATGTGTAGGAGAGCGTGAAAAAGGTCAGTGGTGCTCTCAACACATAGAAGAAGATGCTATTGTCAACATAGGGCCTATCGCCTATCATTATGCACCGGTGTTACACGGCAGTAGTCAAGCCAATTTTGTTTTAGGAAAGTGTAACGTCGCCAGTAAATATCATAAAGGACACCTTTAGAGCTATTCTCTGCATAACGGGAGCACTAAGAACCTCACCAACGGCTGCAATTAAAAGATTACTTAGCTTATCACCAATCGGTTTAGCAGTGAAAGTCACTGCGGAGAAAGTAGCTGCAAGTTTGGCGCCATTAGGTGAATTCTATACAAGAACCTTCGGACATAGTTTGATAGGCAGAGGATGAGTGGATGAAATGGAATCGCACGTTTTATTTGGGAGGAGAGGGTTTCAAGACATGCTAAAAGAGGGTGGAAGTCGCAGAGACACGTAATCTACCAGCGGAACTTTTAACCTATAAACAGACGGATCAAACATGGCTGATGAAGTGAGTGCCGGGATCTATTGCGTAGAGCTAAATTTGCGCCGGCCCTTCAAGCTGCTAAAATACTGCAGTATCTTCCGGATAGAAGTTTTTGCGGTCAGGAAAACTACTGAAATTGCTAACAGCGCTGGTAATGACATAAAAAATATCTGTGTCTATATAATCTCACCTCGTATTAATGCATATAGTGCTGTTGTACAACGAAATGTCCGAAAGCGCTGACAGTCCGATCAGGGTGAGATGGAATGCCTTAGGGGCACGCAGGATTACCACGATAATGTGCAAGGGAGCAGACGGAAAACATTTAAGCTTTCTACTCCCACGATATCGAATTTGTTTGCATTACGTAGTCTTATTTTCTACTCAAAAACTATTATCGATATTGCAAAAATATAAAAAACCTCTAAAAGCGCAAAATTCTATCTTTGGTGGGCTTCTAAAACTGAAGAGCGCGAGTTAGTGTGGCGAAGACCTGATACAAAACCCCCTATTCTACTCTAGAAATCAAATTTTGGGGCAGTTTTTTGAATTTTATCAAAAAAAATAAAACAAGGAGAGAGACAGGTGTAAAAAAAAATGGCGCATCTTGGTGACATTGATCCTGACTCTCCTGGTGGTCTGAAAAAAGAACATCAAAAGAAATTCTTAATCTGTAAGGATGCTGTCATAGTCCGGGAACACGAAATTTTTTTTTTTTTTTGGAAAAATAGCGACTGCCTGAAAATAAAAATAATTTTTACGCTTTTTTTATTCCTGAATTTTTTTAAAATATTAAAAACAAAAATTTTGGTACGATGCTGTTGGAAACGATAAAGGATTATATAAAGAAGGTTCACACAAAATTTCAAGTAAATCGGTGGTATAGAACTTGAGATAATGCGGGTACCGTGTGGAAAAAAGTAGTTTCGAGAAAAACGCGTTTAAAGTTTAAGAGACAATTCTAGTGAACACGGACGCCACCTCACAAAATCGGCTGTATCTCCGAAAATAAGTCGAATTTTGAAAAATCCTTCCAAGGTCATATTTTTGAAAGTCTAAACTTTAAATATATAAAAAAAATCGAATTTTTCAAAATTCTAGAGTAGAATACCCCCTTAATAAAAAAAAACACCAACTTGGGAAGTTGTGCGCTATCTTTTGAGGGTGTATGAAATATTGGGTAAAGTTTACTGAGTCAAACATGGACAACATTCAAATTCGCCAGTCGTATTCTTCAGATCTGGCCCAGCGACTATTTCCGATTCTCAGATCACAAAAGATTGCCCGCTGGGAATAAATCATCGTCAAATGAAGAGGTGATTGCCGAAGTCGACTCATATTTGAAGCGAGGATCAAATCGTACTACAAAAGTGGTATCGTACAGCTGGAGGGTCGCTATAAATAGTGGCTGGTGTGTGTGTACGATAAGTTCCTTAACTGGAATGTGTTCCAAGACATCCAGTATGAAAAATATATTTAAGATCTGTTATTTCCTGAAACCTTCAACTTTCTCAGTCGTATGTATAGTGGACTTGAATTCTTGTTCCGACAACATTTTTTTAAGCAAAACATTTATGTACTTTAACATTCATTCAAAAATAGTCACAGCATATTTCTTTTATTCTTGCAGCCTTCGAGTGCTGTAGCTGTGGCATAGTTTTGTAATTATAATTTTTGATTTCACTTCTGTTTTTAATCGCAATTCACGCACACACTCATTCACATCTATGGAGGATCGCTCGCCTTGCACACTTTTATCGCAAGTGCTTGACTACTACGCATTTGTTATATTGCATTGCCAACGAAAAGCGTACTAGGGAGAGCCAGTTTCTAGAAGTTTATGAAAGATTTCTCGATATTTCGAAAACACTATTTGAAAACGAGCGTACGAGACGCTCGACATTTATGAAATTTTGATATGTTTATAGGGTAATTGCTGATTTGAAGCATTTTCTAAGTAAAATTTGTTGATACGGCTTAAATTTGGAAGAAGGCCTCATATTGAGAACTGCTCTTATTAAGTAATTCAATTCTGATGAAGCTAGAATGGAGAAAATTTTGAAGCTCGTTAAAACAGCTGCTTACGTTTCTTTGCGGGATGTTTGCTATTCGTAAAGTTACTTTGGCTTGATTTGAGGAGATCGTGGAAAACTCTGATTCTTTATGATATTAGCTGAGATGCCGAGGAAATAAAAATAATGTCCCTCTCTCTGATACTTAGTTCTCATTCATTTTTGGCTACTAACAAGTCAATTGAAAAGACCGACCTACCATAGTTAAAACCTCATTGTTTTTTTTTGAACAAGACTCGTTTTTTTTTTATTCCACCATAGTTCCTTTCAAAGGTAATACACTGATTATAGCGACTCCCAACTTTCCACTTTAGTAGTACGACTTGTCTTTTGCTTCAAAATAGACCTCATTTTCGGCGATCACCTCTTCAATCGAAGATCGTTACAACCTTTTTTATGTTTGTATAAAGTTTGTTTTGGTCATGGATTCTATCATTGGTATACTCGAATTTTTGCAAAAACAACGTCGAGCAGAGGTTGCAACAGAGATGCTGGACAATCAAGCTAAGAACTTTACATTCATCAAACGCTTCTTCACTAATTACGAGACATGGGTCTATGAATAAGACGTCGAAACTGTCCAATAGTCTAGCGAATGATCCGCCAAAATTTAAAACAGTGAAGGCCGGCCCAGCCGAGACTCATGAAAAGGTGGTAAGCGTTGGTTAACTTATTTAGAAGCCAATTTTAAAGATGATAATAAAAATTTGTATTAAAAAAGTTGTCATGCAATCTGCGAAGAAATTGTTCGGATCGGATCACTATAGCATATACATATGTAATTGACATACAAACTGAATGACCGAAATGGGATCGGATTGTATAGAAAGCTTTTCTATTTGACGAGATATCTTCACCAAATTTGGTGAATCACGCATTAATGTTCAAAGCAACGGTACAGTATTCGAGGATGTTCTTCAGATCGGATCACTATAGCACATATCTGTCATATCAACTGAACGATCGGTATTAACTACTTGTAAGGAATCTTTTGTATTCCTTTTATAAGTGTTTCTTGGCAAAAAATGGAAAACGAGTTCATAGATGGGCGTAATCGGACGCGATCAGCTGGTATGAGAGGGCTTTATATGTAGAATGAGGTTTCAAAATTGGACGATGAGCTCTTCCTTTGTGAAATCATATATCTCGGGATGGAATCTTTAGATAAAAATAAAAAATTAAGAGAACGTGAAATTTTGATAAAATAGCAGCTCTATGCTTAGACTGAATAAAGCTTGAAAAACGGTTGGAAACTTGCGCTAGACCCCATTATAAGTAGCAAGCCTTAAGTTGAGGAATTCTCTGGGCTTTAATCTTTGCAAGTTGCATGAAATATTCGGTTATACCAAACCCTAGCTCTTCCTTGCTTATTTTTCTTGTTTTAATATTTTTAAGCACCACCTTAATGTAAGCAGACTTATTTATCTGAATGTAAAATTTTTTTAAGTATATAATATTTTTACTGTGTGCTTGCATATATGTATGTATGTATGTTTGTACGTACTAGTGTTACATGTGCGGTTTGTTACAAAAATATTTTTTTTCTAACATGCTTGATTTGTTGCAAACTCTTCAGATTACAGCATTTCCTTCCACTCCGAATGCAGGTCACTACGTCATGATATGCGCGACGGCGATACTTTCTGCGCAGGCCAGCATACAAATTTACGACGCATACCTACATACTATACATTGTAATAATTAGAAAAGCGAACAAGCAGAAAAAATACTAGAAGAGCGATATAAATATTCAGAAAATGGAAGGCCGCAACAGATTTAGAATTGCATAAATCGACACTTGTGGTGGCATTTGAGCAAAAAATAGTAAGACTTTATTGGTGATTTTGGAATTTTTTATTTATTCTTCAAAATCTTTGTTGTCCGCCTCAAAGTAATTTGCTTTGGCCCCAATATAGTTAAGCCAACGTTTTTTCCAAGTCTCGAAACAGTTGTTAAAGTCAATTTCCGGAAGAGCCCTCAATGCGCCTAGCGATTCACGTGTAATGTCTTGAATTGACTCAAAACGGTTTCCCCTGAGCAGTTGTTTGAGTTCTCTGAATAGCCAGCAGTCACACGGAGCTAAATCAGGCACATACGGTGGTTTATGCACAATTTTTGTTGAAAATTTGGAGAAAAACTTACGAAGAATCAATGCAGTATGCGACGGTGCATTATTTTAGTTCAAACACCAAGACTGGTCAGCCCACAATTCCGGCCTCTTTTTAGAAATAGCTTCGCGCAAAGGATCCATAACATACAAACAGTATTCCTTGTTGCCAGTTTGGCCGGTCGGAAGGAGTTCGGAGTGCACCACATCTCGATAATCGAAGAAAACTGTCCACAGAACCTTGATTTTCGATCTGATTTGACGTAGTTTTTTCGTCTTCGGCTCACCTTTGTCACAATGTTCGGCCGATTGATTGTCTGTTTCCGAGTCATAAGCATAGATCCAAAATATTTGCTCGGTACAAACAATTATCAAAGATGGCTTTTTCCAATATCTGAACTTTTCGGCAAACAAAATTTAAGCGGTTTGCATTGGTTTACAGGTTTAAAAAAATCTATTTTTTTACTGTCTTTTAAATTCTGCACCTCTAGAATATTGTCTTAAATTTTGAAGCGGATTCGAATAATAGTTTCGGAGATACATCCTTGGGAACTTGTGCTCTCGTGGCTAACTCGGTTAAGTGCGACGTCTTTAAACACGTTTTCCTCGAAACTGTGTTTTTGAAGGCGGTTGGCAAGATTTCTCGAGAACTACTCAACCGGTCTTCATGAAATTTTACACAGGTCTTTGAGATACAATTCTTGAAGACTTGGATGACGGATTTTTTTCGACTACAACTATTTGAAAAAAAAAAATGTCCCGAAACTTTCACTAAAATTTTAATTTTTTTGTAGAAATGTCAGCCAAAAATCCAATTTTCAGTATTTTTTTCCTTCGTCCAAGTTTTATGTTAAGGACTTAACTAAAATACGTATTTTTATACCCTGAACAGGGTATATTAAGTTTGTCACGATGTTTGTAACACCCTGAAGGAAGCGTCGGAGACCCTATAAAGTATATATACAAATGATCAGTATGTTGAGCTGAGGCGATTTAGCCATGTCCGTCTGTCTGTCCGTCCGTCTGTCTGTCTGTCTGTATATATACGAACTAGTCCCTCAGTTTTTAAGATATCCTTTTGAAATTTTGCAAACGTCATTTTCTCTTCAAGAAGCTGCTCATTTGTCGGAACGGCCGATATCGGACCACTATAACATATAGCTGCCATATAAACTGAACGATCGGAATCAAGTTCTTGTATGGACAACTTTCACATTTGACAATGTATCTTCACCAAATTTGGTATAGAATATTTTCTAGGCCAAACATGTAATCTCCGAGAAAATTGTTCAGATCGGTTAACTATATTATATAGCTATCATACAAACTGAGCGATCGGGGTCAAGGGCTTGTATGGAAAACTTTCACATTTGACAAGATATATTCACGAAATTTGGTATATATTATTTTCTAAGGCAACAATGTAATCTCTAAAAAACTTGTTCAGAACGGGTTACTATAGCATATAGCTTCCATACAAACTGGACACATAGTTACTAACAGAAATGTACCTGTGAAGGATATTTAGCTTCGGTGCAACCGAAGTTAACGTTTTTTCTTGTTTCATTTGAGATGATCCTGTAAGGATTTAACCTGCCAACGCGGACGCATCTTTTTTCCGAGGGATCACCGGAAGTGGCGTCGCAACGGTCGAGTTTAAAATATTTTTTTTCCAAAAATTTCAGAAATTCTATGTGAATAGTGTATGTTTGTAACAATAAAAAATTCTAATAAAATATTTAATTTTTATATGAGAAAAAAGTTATTGAAAAAAGGTGATTTTTTATACGAGGAAAACCCATAAAAAAGTCTTACTATTTTTTGCCCACAGTGGTATAAGGCAGCAATGTGATGCTATTGTTGTTTCTATAATTTATATAAAAGTATATACATATATTTATACATATACATATATGTATGTATTTACATGTATGTGTGTATGTTTATGGTACATTTAAAAATCATTTTTGTGGCGCATGCGCAAATCACTGAACTGCACAACGCCGATTTGCTTAAGACTTTTGCACTAATAAGCATTTGTTTGGCAAGTAATTTAATTTTGCCACACATACATACATATCTCCATATGCGTGTAAGTATTTGCAATTAATTTATCTGGCTTACAATCCGTTTACCGACGATTGACACAAGAACCTGGCGGTTTTCAGGCCAAACGCCCATTCCAACTCCACTCAACTGTATGATTCCGCAGCATTGCTGAGTTTCTTCAGCTGCCAGAGCAACTTTGCTGCAGGCATTCGCAAAAATGCACATACATATACATATATACATACATAAAAATATATACATATATACATGCATAGAAATATATATATTTATATACATGCATGTGTGTGTGCGTGTGCATTCCTCTATTTGGTTTGAATTCATTTGGTTTTTTATAATATTTTCCAGCGAGCTGCACATTGAATAGATGAATATATTTGCAGACAAAGCCGCAAGCACATTCGCAGCCATACTTAAATAGACATACATCCACACACAAACATTTATTGCTGCACAACATACGTGTATGTATAATGCGTCAATCTCTGGTGTGTAGCCACAAAATCATGATTAAATTACAAACCAAACGAATTTGTCCAATGGCGTAGTAAAATTTCTCAAGCCTAGTCTATCAGCTAAGCTCAATGGCGCTCGGTAGCTCGCCAACCACTCACAGCCACACTGCCACGCAGCCTCGAAGACAGACAGAGAGTTGGTGGTGCGCTAGTCAGCCGGCTGGCCGAAGCAGCAGCTCTGTGCGGTGAGTAAGTTAGCAAGTCACTTTAAATCGCTGACAGCAAATCGAAAAACCACAAAAACATATCGAGACACTTCCTCAATCAGTGGTTTAGTGTCTGCTTGTTTATTTAGCGCTTTGCTGTTGTTGTTGTTGTTCCTTAGTATGATGTTTGTGACTTCTGGTGCAGTTGCTGTCTGTTTGTCTGTGAATAAAAGTTTTCTTCGGCTACCGTTTTCTTTTGTTGTGTGTGCCACATTGTGTAAGTATGATGAAATTGATTTTTGTAGCCATCGATTGTGGTTAAATTTTACAGTTATACAATTTCTAACAAACTGAGGTTATGACTAATTTTTGGTGTCGTCGGAAGCAACTGCTGTAAGCTTCGTACGAAAAATGCAAGCTGAATAAATTGGGAGTTCTCATCTGAGGCTGTTTTGATCTTTTCGTTGGGTGTGTGTTTTTACGTGGCGGAACCCAAAACCAGCGCACAACACTGGGGTATGATTTACCTTATCACTTTAGTGCGCCTTCAAACGGATGTTTTTTGGCTACCTATTGGATACTTGATCTTAGATTGTAAGTGGTGAGCTGCTGGAACCATATGTTAAAAGATCGTTTCTGTACTTGGAACCAGCATTAACATCAACAACACCGTCAGCATCGAAATACAACGCAGAATAACTGTTGCCAACAGAAGCTACTTTGCGGTCGATAGATAATTGAGTAGGCGAACAAAAATTATGCTCCATTAGAGTCTTATTATAACTGTCCTATTATACGGCGCAGAAATATGGACGATGAAGAACCGAGATCAAAAAGCAATTAGTTTCAAGAAAACTTTCTTCGCAAGGTCTTTTGAGCTTCTCAATATCTTTGGAGCCGCCGGTGTGTTTATTGAGTATTTAAGTCGATGAAACCACAAACTGTATGAGCTTTATGGCGACATGAATAGCGCTTACAAATACAACGAACGCGCTGGTAGGCGATGCTCCAGCGAAAAACTCCTTCGGTTCGAGACCGATGGCTGGACAATGGAAGCAAGGGCGCCCACGCATTCAAAGGAAAGACCAAGTTCATAAGGGACCATGTGCACAAAATAGATGCAACTGGCGAAGTTTTATATGCTCGGCCCACACTGACCAATGGTTGTAGTGCCAAAGAATAAGGATAATATCTAGTGTTATGCTAAAATTCTGTTATAAGATTCTCTTCCTGCTTTTATAAGCGTTTATAAATGTTTACTTGATTTTATAGGGCTGAAATATTTTCATAAAAAGCATCCTATATTTTTTCTAATAATTTATGCCTTGCAATGTTCGACATTTCCTTCGGAAGAGCTTCCGATAACAAAAAGCCGTTTAAGTTTCCTTTTGTGTATAGATTAACTATTCTCATCAAAATATTTGTATTGCAATCCACGCTGTCGAAAATAACGTCCACATCAATCGACAATCTTCTACCTCGATACTAACCCTGAGGACTTTTTATAAATATATTTATTTAATGACAGAAAACCCATTACCATGTACTTTGAAGGAATACTGGCGAGTTGACCGTTCTTGATTGAATAAAATTATAGATCCGTTCCAGCTGCAGGTTCTTGTAATGACATTTCCTTCAATTCACTTTTCAAAGAAGGTGTTAGTAAGAGTCACAGTTTCTTTTCGATTTTCCTTTCATATAAACACCTTTTAATTATAAAAACCAAAAAAAAATATTTTTGGATATTCCCGAAATTTTGAGAACCTGGTCGGTTACTTTTTACTATCATCATATGTGACCTGGTCTAAGCCCCCTTAGGTGTCAAAAAAAAAAAAAAGAACAAAAAAACAAAAAATTTTTTTGACACCAAAGCCCCCTTTTCGTAGACCAGGTCACATATATTTGCTTATACTGTTAATAGTTGTTTAGATCGCCGCCGTCTATGACTCTATACAATCATGATTTACAGCTCTATAAGTATATGTCTCATCTACTGTGGTGATCAATGTCTCTTTGAACTTGAGCTTAGTAAAATCTGCGACCTATAAACAAATGCGCTGAAAACTGCGCAGCAACATCCACCGAACGACTACTGGCTGCAGGAGAATATATGTAAGTATATATGTAAAATAGCCTACGGAGTTGGCTCGATCAGTAATGAAGGGTTGGCAAGTCTCGAATACCTGATTCCACTTTTCGATTGGAAAAAATCATTCGGATGCACATCACATTGACAAACTATAGTATGGTTGGCTCGAAAATAAAGGACGGAGTTGATGTGGGCACCATATCATACTGCATTGGTTATTCGTGATCATTTCGCCACATTTTCAACTAAAATCGTGCCGCAACCATCGCACTCGCCTGATTTACCTTCGTGTAGCTGCTGGCTATTCAGCAAATTCACATGACCACTCCGAGGACACCGTTTTGACTCAATTGCGCTTATAAAAGCTGAATCGAAGAAGGCTTTGATGGCCATCACGACGGAGGATTTTTCCAAGTGCTATGATGGCTGGAAAATTCGTTGGCATGAGTGTAATGCAGTGGGAGGGGATTACTTTGAAGGAGATGAAATGGACAAAATTCACTTTTCATTTTGATTTCAAGCAGAACTTGTTTCTACTGGAAATGCTGCGGAGCTATCCTCTTATACATCAGCAGGCAACTCCAAAGTTAACATCTACGTGGACAGCTTCTCATGGATTATGTAACGGCACTCCATCTCTAAGGACCAAAACTGTTTTATGAGGGGCATATCAGCCTACCAGACTCACCTAATCTAACCTTAGTACTACTGTGCCCGAAAAATAAGGTGGCATTGTATTTATTTTGAAAATTCTTTATTTATTCTTCCAAATAAATTTCATCCCGTTCAAAGTAATCCCCTCCCGAAGCAATGCACTTATGCCAACGGATTTTCCAATCTTCGAAACACTGGTTGTAGTCTTTCCGGGATGGCCTTCAGTTCCGTCTTCGCTGCGGCTTGAATCTCCTCTATCGTATAAAAACGGTGTCCCCGGAGCGGTCTTTTGAGCTTGGTGAGCAGCCAGAAGTCGCACGGCGCCAGATCAGGTGAATACGGTGGTTGTGGAACGATATGGGTTGAATTTTTGGCAAAATGATCACGAATTACGAGGGCAATATGGGATGGTGCATTATCGTGGTGTAAACACCAAGAATTGTCTTTTCACAATTCCGGCCTTTTTAGGCGGATATCGTTACGCAAACGACGCATAACGTTCAAATAATATTCCTTGTTGACTGTTTGACCGGTTGGAAGGAATTCATAATGCACAAACTCACGATAATCGAAGAAAACAGTCAACAGGACCTTGATTTTTGAGCGACTTTGGCGCGATTTTTTGGTCTCGGCTCTCTTTTGGCACGATATTCGCTCGATTGATCGGTTGTTTCGGAGTAGTAAGCATAGATCCAAGTCTCATCGCCAATTATAATGCATTTCATGACACCGTGGTAGTCGGAAAGCATCGCTTCACACACTTCAACGCGACGTCTTTTTTCCAAAAAATCCAAGGTTTTCGGTACCAGTCGAGATTTGACGCGCTTGAGGCGCAAAACATCCTTAAAAATGGTACCTGCTGAGCCTTTCGATATGCCAACTTCATCTGCAAGGTCTCTAATTGTTAATCGACGGTTTTCAACACCAAATCTTTTATTTGTTGAATATGAGCTTCGTCGGTTGAGGTTGATGGTCGCCCTGAACGCTCTTCGTCTTCGACACGTTCACAGCCGGCTTGGAACTCACTATACCACTTATAAACATTTTTTTTAGACATAGCCTCATCACCAAAGGCTTTCTGCACTATCCTCAACGTATCCGCAACAGAAAATTGATTCCGTAAACAAAATTTAATGCAAATTCTTTGCTCAACAAATTTCGACATCGCAAAAAACGAAAAACTCACTTTTAGCAGCTCACATAACGACACGTATCTCAAACACTAATGAATATTTTGACATGAAATTTGACATAAATGTGACTGAGAGTACTACCAACCTAAAAAATAATTCTCCAAATCCTTTGACGCGCGCAGTTTAAATTCAAATGACATTTATTTTTTGGACACAGTAGTATATACGAGTATATTACTGGTGTAGACAAAGATATTTCTTGTAATACTGAAATCAAACAGGAATCAACGTTATCATATTAAAAGCAATTGAGTCGAAGTATTATGATTCGGCTGTACTACTTACTCTTGACTTAAGTACGCTAGAAAGTATCACACCAAATTCCCCACACAAAATATTAATAAAAAATTTTGTTGTAAAAGTTTTTACAACTGGAAGGCTAGGCCTCGCGGAGGCTTGGCCAGCGCTGCGCTACTCTCGCTTCATGCGCTGTCGCCTGGTCCTTTTGGCCCAAGGTCAATTGCAAGGGATGCAGTGAGCTCTCTGTCCTCAGTAAGGCAGGCTAGCCTCTCCCTAGTTGCAGGGGTTTAAACAGGTCACTGTCGTATCGGTGTCCACGCTCTAAGGTTGAGAAGCTTATTGAATGTTAATTGTAAAGTTATTTCGTAGAAGACGTTGTGAAAACATTTCAACACTTCCATTTTTGTTTTCCCGCGTTTGCGAGAACAAGGCTTAAACTCTTGCGAGCTAACTCTTTCAAATATCCCACCAAGCTGGTGGGAATAGAAATTATATACTTGAGCAAATTTTTAGTGGACAAACGGCGCTTCGCTGACTTATAATATCGGAGAGAAAAATTATATTTTAAGGCTTCACAAAGAACTACTATACGAACCCAAGTGTGATTAGCCATCGAACTTAACCTATACCTGGTCTACTGATGATAATGGAACGCTGTTGTACCAAATTTATTGAGGAAGCAATACTGAGAAGACCATATCTAAACTGAATAATACTTCCATCTTCATGAGCCGAACTTAACATATAAGCATCCCCTTTGGTATACACATCCTTTCAGCCTAAGCGAGTATTGATTGTCCCGAGACATGTTTACGCATTAAATTTCAGCATTTTATTTCAGTTAACTTATGACCTTTCGCTGGCGATACACCACACTGCGCCACAGTGTCTTTACCTGACACAATAACATTCGCAGTGTCGCCAACCTGACTGCCCTCAATTCCCAAACTGCCGACGACACACTGTCTGCGCGAAGTCATAAAGAAACTTTTGCGTTTCGTGCTTGTGTGAGGCGAGTATGTAACGACCAAGTTGTATTCTTGCAACACATGACGCAACATATACATATACATTTGTATATCATAAATATATTTATTACACTGAGGCACGCGTAAATTAGCTGAGATTTATGGTAACCTCGAAAGAAGAAAAGTTTTGATAGTTTTTCGTGGAAACTCGAAAGCGAAAGTAAAAATTTGTGAGACTGGCAGGCGACAAAACGGTTCGTTTAGTAATAAAATAGTTGAAATAAATACTGTTATGGGTTTGAAAGCGTTCTGCACATGGTTTGGCTACATTCCCTCGAGCTTGGCCACGTCTGAGCTCACAACTTAATGATGGCTCGTGCTTTGCATATTCCCTTTTGGACACGTAACGTCGTTTTTGGTACTCACAAACTTTCAGGCACGGAACTTCAGTCCTCTTTCGGCACTTTACTCCCCTTTCGGCGCTTTGCTGCCTTTACACCACTTCACCTACCATTCTTTGCTCCTCCAGTCATTGTAATTTCTTGCCATTTATAAAGATTCCGCTTCGCTCAGGCATCTAATGCTTCACCTTCGTAGCCTTTGTTTGCTTTTAAAGAAGTTGTGAAGAAGAATTTCGCAAACAGTAGCCAACGCCGGGAGCAGCAACCTTTGCAGCAACACAGACAAAAGTCCTAACGGCAGCAAAGGCGAGTGAACTTTGAAAGCGTTGCTCTTTCTTTGTTTGTTCGCGGCGCAGCTGAAGTGGAAGAAAGGACAAGAAGCGGCAACAAAAGTGAGTGCAGTCAGTTGTCTCAAATAAGAATGCTGACTGTTGCAGCAAACACTCCACAGTTGCTGGTGGATGTAGCTGTTCGGAGCGGGTTTCACGCTCAATGCAGTTGTTAGGAATATGAACGGCTTGTCAATCAATATGATTGAAAGTTATTATGCATTTAGCATTATGTTTGAGAAAAGCTGGTTGGTTCGTTGAGATGGCTTGCCGACAGCATGGAAATCGGAATTAAAATAACAAAAAGAAAAGTTGAAAGTGTGCTGAAAGCACTAATGCATGAATATCGATCCGTAGGAGAGCTTTTGCTGGTACACTTCGGTTGCTGGCAAAACGTTGGATAATAAATCCTTGTTCGTTGTTCAAGTCCTGACGCGATCTAACGACATTTCCCCAATGCTTAAGGTTATTGCTATATTCAACTATCTTGAGGTCAATCAAGATGATGTTAACCTTTCCTGTTGAAGATTTTAAAAGAAGGTAGATTGGAACATATGGATTATAATTTTCAACGCTAAGGAAATATAACTCTTATCTTATTATTAGATCAGCTACAGTCGGCATTAAGAAATCTGTTCAACTTGTACAACTTCTTCGACTTTTTTGAACTAATCCGCAAAGTCCATTGACATTAAAGCTTTATCCATTTCGATAATATCAAATCGAGGTGTGTATGACATTAAGTCAAATAAGAAAAAGGTTAACTTCGGTTGCAAGGGGTCCCAAGTCACAAATATAAAATATTTCTTACATGAACTTGGTTTTGATCGTTCAGTTTGTGTGGCAGCTATATATTCTAGTGGTCCAATCTGAACAATATGTTCGAAAATTGTTTCATTTACTTGGATCGGTGCCAAATTTCGTAAACATATCTTGTCAAAGTGAAATATACATACATGGCAGTTACGGATCAGACAGATAAACTTGGCTTAATCGACTCAGCTAATCTGATATCGATGGTTTCGAAAATGAGTTTATGGTGTTGAGGGTGCAGAACTTCGAATCGATATCTCAAAAACTGAGGGAATAACTTGCTTATATACGGACCTACAGGCAGTTCGACAGACAGACATAACTAAATCGACCAAACTCGTCACGCTGATCATTTATGTATATGTTTTATCGGATCTACGATGCTTCATTCTGGATAAAAGAAACTTCGTGGCAGACTTAATTTACCCTCTTTAGGGTATAAGAAAGGAAAGTGATGAATAGTAAACTCATATTTCCTTTTCTCTCTTAGTTATGACGGCTCAATAGATTATGCTTTGAGATCAGAACAATCCTAGACTTACTTTCACAACATAACCAACTTTTTATGTGACTTTTAAACAATGTTCCAGTCGCTTAACGGGATTTTAGTACTTTACGTTGAACCCTTCAGCCAGTAGTTGGAAATAGAACCCACTAATAAATGTAGCAGTCACTGCATACTATTGCTATGAAAAGCACCGCATATCTTGGTGTGAAGCGCAGACGAGAAAGCTTTAAACTTGTCAGAACACTGCGCTCCGGCCTACGACAGGATGTTTCCCATCGAACACCTGCTTATTGAGGCCGGTATGCTCCCAGTTAAGGAGCATAATCCACGCCTCTTCAGCGTGCAATGAGTCCCCGCATGGCACTGGCCACAACCACCACTGCTAACCCTACTCAACTAACACACTTCTCCCATTTGTTCCGATCGCGTCGAAACAGCACATTTCCTGGGCCTACCGTTGGATGGCTTATCTAATCCTTCCATCCTAACAGGAATCAGGTACCCGTTACAACACAACAACAACTGCATATATATCTGATTTCTGAATGGCAATAAGTGTCTTAGAAAAATCATGAAACTCCCTGGTCATGGCTCACCAAAAAGTTCATTTACTTCATTATTGTACTCTTTTCTGAAACCACACCAAACCGCTCTGAATATACATACCTCTCTATTGGAACGAAAAGCCTCTTTCATTTAATAAAAGAGTCCGATTTTCTATAAGATTAGATTAAAGACGTCACTTTACAGATAGTTTTCTTATCCAGATGCATTTGGCCCCGAAATCTCGTTCCTTGGATTTACTCCGGAACCGTCACTATTCATTTTTACCCATTTCGATAAAAATCTGTCTAATTGTAGAGAGAGAAAAACTAGACAAAATAAAAAATATATTGGTCGATTATAAAACTAGCCTCAACTGAAGATGGTCCAATGAACATCTTCTAAAATCTCGAACTAACGTGACCAGTACGAAGCTAGACTCAACTTTAGATACTCCAACGTAATTCTGCAATCGGAGTACATAAAGTATTTTACTACTACTTGCATAATGTTGTTGTTGTAACGGATCCCTAATCCCTGTTAGAATTGTAAAGATTGGACAAGTTGTCATCTCATCCAACACTGGGTCCAGGACGGGAGTGCTTTCAACGGGGTCGGACTAAAGAAAGAAGAGTGTCAGATGAGTAGGGTTAGCAGGGCATGCAAAGAGGTGGTCAATGTCATGTGAAGACTTATTGCACGCTGGACATATATTTGAAATGTCAGCGTCTATTCTGGATAAGTAGAAGTTTAACCTGCTACAGTATCCAGAACGAAGCTGCACAAGGGTCATTCTCGTTTCTCGCATCAACTCGAGCTTTTCGTCTGCAATGGGTGGTTTGACTCCAAGTACGCCATTCCCTAAGAGGGAGTCGGTGAAGGTGTTAATGGCTGCACTGCGAATGGCAGTCGCTGCTTTCGGAAAATAGTTGCGTCCGAAGGCTGGTCGTCGTATTATTTGATGTCCCCGACGTAGTTGAAGGAACTCTAGGTGCTTTTAGGTGGCGGTTCCGCTCCAAGCAGGTGACTGCAGGGATTATTTCTGCGAAAGCACTTCAGCAGGAACTGCGTGGAAAGGAATTCATTATGCTCCTTAACTGGGAGCATACGGGCCACACTATGCAGGTGTTCGATGGGAGGCACAAGAGGCTTCCTGTCCTAGTTCGGAGTGCAGTGTTCTGACAAGTTTAAAAACCTCTACTTATGTAATCGTTCCGATCACTGCTTTTTCATTAGTCCGACAAATGATTTTTTAGGATCGTTCGTCTTCTCCGTTTTCTCCGAAAAGACACTAATAATATTAAACTGTCTCTCGTCCGCAACAAGCTTGATAACTTAAAGTAGAATAGATGCTTTGCTCGGTTGAAACTTTTGATGACTCTGAAAAAGAGGTAAGAATAATGAAATGTCCAAATAGGACTGGAAAAAAAGTTCTTCTTCTTCTTCTTTACTGGCGTAGGCACCGCTTACGCGATTATAGCCGAGTCAACAACAGCGCGCCAGTCGTTTCTTCTCTTCGCTACTTGGCGCCAATTGCCAAGGTCCTTCTCCACTTGGTCCTTCCAACGGAGTGGAGGTCTTCCTCTTCCTCTGCTTCCCGCGGCGGGTACTGCGTCGAATACTTTCAGAGCTGGAGTGTTTTCATCCATCCGGACAACATGACCTAGCCAGCGTAGCCGCTGTCTTTTAATTCGCTGAACTATGTCAATGTCGTCGTATATCTCGTACAGCTCATCGTTCCATCGAATGCGATATTCGCCGTGGCCAACGCGCAAAGGTCCATAAGTCTTTCGCAGAACTTTTCTCTCGAAAACTCTTAAGGTCGACTCATCGGTTGTTGTCATCGTCCAAGCCTCTGCACCGTACAGCAGGACGGGAATTATGAGCGACTTATAGAGTTTGGCTTTTGTTCGTCGAGAGAGGACTTTACTTTTCAATTGCCTACTCAGTCCAAAGTAGCACCTGTTGGCAAGAGTAATCCTGCGTTGGATTTCCAGGCTGACATTGTTGGTGGTGTTTACGCTGGTTCCAAGATAGACGAAATTATCTACAAATTCAAAGTTATGACTGTCAACAGTGACGTGGGAGCCAAGTCGCGAGTGCGACGACTGTTTGTTTGATGACAGGAGATATTTCGTCTTGCCCTCGTTCACTGCCAGACCCATTTCATTTGCTTCCTTATCCAGTCTGGAGAAAGCAGAACTAACGGCGCGGGTGTTGAGGCCGATGATATCAATATCATCGGCATACGCCAGCAGTTGTACACTCTTATAGAAGATGGTACCTTCTCTGTTGAGTTCTGCAGCTCGAACTATTTTCTCCAGAAGCAGGTTGAAAAAGTCGCACGATAGGGAGTCGCCTTGTCTGAAACCTCGTTTGGTATCGAACGGCTCGGAGAGGTCCTTCCCGATTCTGACGGAGCTTTGTGTGTTGCTCAGCGTCAGTTTACACAGCCGTATTAGTTTTGCGGGGATACCAAATTCAGACATCGCGGCATAGAGGCAGCTCCTTTTCGTGCTGTCGAAAGCAGCTTTGAAATCGACGAAGAGGTGGTGTGTGTCGATTCTTCTTTCACGGGTCTTTTCCAAGATTTGGCGCATGGTGAATATCTGGTCGGTGGTTGATTTACCAGGTCTAAAGCCACACTGATAAGGCCCAATCAGTTTGTTGACGGTGGGCTTTAATCTTTCACACAATACGCTCGACAGAACCTTATATGCGATGTTAAGGAGGCTAATCCCACGGTAGTTGGCGCAGATTGTGGGGTCTCCTTTTTTATGGATTGGGCATAGCACACTTAAATTCCAATCGTTGGGCATGCTTTCGTCCGACCATATTTTACAAAGAAGCTGATGCATGCTCCTTACCGGTTCTTCGCCGCCGTGTTTGAATAGCTCGGCCGGCAATCCGACGGCCCCTGCCGCTTTGTTGTTCTTCAGCCGGGCAATTGCTATTCGAACTTCTTCATGGTCGGGCAATGGAACGTCTGCTCCATCGTTATCGATTGGGGAATCGGGTTCGCCTTCTCCTGGCGTTGTACGTTCACTGCAATTCAGCAGGCTGGAGAAGTGTTCCCTCCATAATTTAAGTATGCTTTGGGCATCGGTGACTAGATCACCTTTGGGGGTTCTACAAGAGTATGCTCCGGTCTTGAAACCTTCTGTAAGCCGCCGCATCTTTTCGTAGAATTTTCGAGCATTACCCCTGTTGGCCAGCTTATCAAGCTCTTCATACTCACGCATTTCGGCCTCTTTCTTTTTCTGTCTACAAATGCGTCTTGCTTCCCTCTTCAACTCTCGGTATCTATCCCATCCCGCACGTGTTGTGGTCGATCGTAACGTTGCGAGGTAGGCAGCCTGTTTTCTCTCCGCTGCGACACGGCACTCCTCGTCGTACCAGCTGTTCTTTTGCACTTTCCGAAAACCAATGGTTTCGGTTGCAGCTGTACGTAAGGAGTTTGAGATGCTGTCCCACAGTTCCCTTATACCGAGTTGTTGACGAGTGCTCTCAGAGAGCAGGAGTGCAAGCCGAGTAGAAAACCGTTCGGCTGTCCGTTGTGATTGCAGCTTCTCAACGTCGAACCTTCCTTGTGTTTGTTGGCGTGCGTTTTTTGCTGCACAGAGGCGGGTGCGAATTTTGGCTGCAACAATATAGTGATCCGAGTCGATGTTAGGACCTCGGAGCGCACGCACATCTAAAACACTGGAGACGTGTCTTCCGTCTATCACAACATGATCGATCTGGTTGGTGGTTTTTCGATCCGGAGACAGCCAGGTAGCTTGATGTATCTTCTTATGCTGGAATCTAGTACTACAGATAACCATATTTCGGGCCCCGGCGAAGTCGATCAGCCTCAACCCATTTGGGGATGTTTCCTCGTGGAGGCTGAATTTACCGACCGTAGTGCCAAAGATACCTTCTTTGCCCACCCTGGCGTTGAAGTCGCCAAGCACGATTTTGACATCGTGGCGGGGGCATCTCTCATAAGTGCGCTCCAAGCACTCATAAAAGGCATCTTTGGTCACATCGTCCTTCTCAAATCAGCGATATGTTGAAGAACCTCGCTTTGATGCGGATTGTGGCTAGACGTTCATTCATAGGAGTGAATGAAAGTACTCGGCGACGGAGTCTCTCTCCCACCACGAATCCAACACCAAACTTGCGCTCCTTTATATGGCCACTGTAGTAGATGTCACAAGGACCTACTCGTCTCTGTCCTTGTCCCGTCCATCGCATTTCTTGGACGGCGGTGATGTCAGCCTTTATTTTCACGAGGACATCAACCAGCTGGGCAGCGGCACCTTCCCAATTAAGGGACCGGACATTCCAGGTGCATGCCCTCAATTCGTAGTCCTTATTTCGCTTGCCATGGTCGTCATCAAAAGGGGGGTCTCTCATCCGAGGCTGATTGTTGGTTTTCATTGGTGCGGTTTTTTACGTGGCGGGTCCCAAACCCAGCGCACAATCCTAAGTAGGGGATTTTTCGCCTTCTCACTTTAGCTCGCCTTCAAACGGATGTTCTTAGGCTACCCAGAGGATACTTGGTCAGAGACCGGAAGTCGTGAGCTGCTTGAGTCATATGTAAAAGAATCGTTTCTGGCCACTCCCAAGTGAATGGCGATCAGAGAACTTTCCTCACTTGCGTGAACTTCTACACATGACTCCATCCTTACTTGCTTACTATTAATCAGAGTTTACGGAATCTGCAATCCTCTGTTTTGTAATTTCGGTACTTTGGCTTCTAATTTTGGTAATATAAGCAAAATATCATTATCTAGATTTTTGGTCTCCATGCACTCTTTTCCATTAGAAAATATTTTTGCAAATTAAGAAAGAATAATATTTAAAATTGTTATTTTCCATTCACCGCTTCCTTTCACCAGTAATATTGCGCTCGAGCAAGAAGCCCTTTTGTCTTCGGTATCACTTTCAACTTTATGCCAATAAAAACACAGTTGCAACTGTCAACAAAGTTTGTCAGTTGTTGTACTCCCTTCCCCCCGTCTACCTTTGTACCCACACCCCACAAAGCATTCATAACCTCAACAATCACCAACAATGCACCGGCATCCTTCCATAACTGCCACTTACAGCATATGCAAGGCATCCCTGAACGTACTCTCTACGTCACTCTCTATCAACCTCGTCCACACTTTTGCTCTGTGAAATGTACCGCTATTGTCTTCCCTGCCACTTTGCGTTACGCTCTGCTTACAGCTGTGGCATTCATTTTCCAATTTAAAGAGTGTCTATACATATGTATGTGTGTAGGTGTGGCAGCAAGGGCATCACCCGCGCAGATAGCAACACCTTCAACTCCACAGTCACCGCCTCATGTTCGTTGATTTCTCTGTCTGTCACTTGAAAATTTCTGCGTCTGGAAAGTTTTTCATTCTGACAGCGCACTTCTCATGTGAAAGCAAGAGGAGGAATGAAAATTTTTCTGTATGGGAAACATGACATTTTTGATAAAACAGTCTCGTGCTCGGGTATGTAAATGGTTTTTAAATGTTTCCTGCGGATGTCCTTGAAATTTCTATGCAAAACATATGAACAGTGTTGTCGGTGGTTGGTAATTGATGAGGAAATCCGTTGAGAATTTTAAATTTATGCTGCCGGAATGCTGATGACCAGCACAGCACAGGCTTCGAAGATTTAAAAGTTAAAGACTTTAGTAAAATTATTTAAGTTAAAAATTAGAGCAAATTGGTTAAAATTGGACTTAAGCATATGCTTTACTTCTACTGGAATGCGTATTTGGTGTACTATGAGGCATATAGCACCCGTGGATATAGTTGGAAGGTCTATGGCTACGAAAACTGCTCTCAAGCTTAGAGAATCTAGATACTAAAAAGACTGGGCGCGCTGGAATCATTTTCAAATACTTGGAAGAACGCCGAACCAAGCCTGACTGACTTTTCTCTGCGCACATACTTTCAAAAAAGGTATGTAAACCAAGAACTTGCGCTGGAGGAATAAGCTTTCGGAAAATATCCAATAAACCCCAGTTATTGACTTTCTGTCTATTGCAGCATATTCCAAGTGGTAGTTTCGGTTAAAAAGTAGCCATAGATTTAATGCTCCGGAGTGCAACTTCTTTCGTTGTGTTGACTATTGACTCCGATAGAAGGGTGTCAATATTTGCTTTGAGCTCGCTGATTGAAAGCTCAAGACTAGTGAAATGATGTCTGGGCTCATTACCTGTGGCTATTGAGTTATTACATGATCAGACTGGATTGGGTACCTGACCACAGCGGTATTGTAGGCAACTGCAAGGCTGATGATGTACTTCAGTCACTTTAGCAGTCGAATAATAACGGGATGGTGGATGCACCACTTAATGGTTGGACCTTAGCCAGCTCAGTAATAGGAATAAGCACTTAAGCAGAGGGCTTTCGTGCTGCATGGCTAAAATTCCAGTCGGAAGCAAACTGACAAAGTTGTAACGAGGAAGGTAAGATGGAAACATTCAGACACATTCTCATTCTTCTCCATTATAGCTTTTGAAAGTTTGATTAAGATTGAAATATCTTGGCTACCATAGTTTCGGCGATATAAGAGGAAAAGCGGAAATTGACTTTAGCTGCCGCAACAAGCGTGTGATGAATCCAAGGGCCTTTACCCTTTACCATCTAGGCTCATGTTATATAAGTGCTTCTTCAGCTAACAATGATCAATGTAGAAAGTGACAAATAGCCTAAATTCATTCCTTGAGTGGTTGATTACACATTTAAATATTTTATGATTGTAACCATCCATTAACAACTTGGTATAGCGCATGCGAAGGAGTTGTTGCCAATACCTCTCTTTACCCGTAGTTTGATACTTGCGGAGCAGCTTCTTTATAGTATGGGGACCACCCGCAATTAAAGGTGCCGGTCCTACCATCTTGATGGATGCTGCGCAGCGGGCGGGCTCATTAGCCAATTCATTCCCAGCTATACCTTTGTGACCAGGCACCCAAATAAAGTTTGGTTACGATCTGATAGACTGTTTAGTCGTTCTATGGACCGCTTTGAATGCCGATTGATCATCGTTTAGTATAACTTTACGCTTATTACGATAGTTGCTTTAGAGGTTTATCTCCACGCACCGACTTATAGTAAAGACCTCTGCTTGGAATGTGTTCGGAAAACTACCCATAGGTATGGAGATTTCGGTGCGTGGTCCTGCGACCCCTGCGCGAATTCCCTCCGACGTTTTCGAGCTGTCGGTTGCTCGAGAGCGGTATCGTTTCATTCAACCTTACTGCTGAACATAACCTTGAACTTCCTAGTGAAGTTTACAGTTTCCGGAGTGCCGTCTCTTGGGAGAAGACCCGCGCTGGTAATAGGTTACCTTACTGCAACCAAAATATTTTGCTGCTATTTGGAGCAGTGTGTGTTTGGCAACCTGACCGATTACTAGGTGAAGCGGTGTGAGATTCGGCATGACTTCAAGTGCCGCCGTCGGATAAAGGCGCATGGCACCCGACACGCAGACGCAGGCGAGTCGTTGCAGTTTCAATAGTTGTCTATATGTGACAATCGGTCGTACATAAGTGCTTTCATAGCTTTGATGGTCAGATCAACTTGCTGTTTCCACCGCAGAGTGGTATCCAGCGTGAGACCAAGATATTTGACCATATTAGTCATTTCTATATGCTATACAAACGGATCGATCACTATTAAGTTCTTGTAAGTAATATTTTGCATTCGGTTAACGTAACAATAATCAATTAAGGTAAAATGTTGGGTAGTCGAAAAAGGCTTTTCGTATTTCTAATCAAACTTCAACTTATTTTATTATATTTATAATAAACTTTAATAAACCAAATATGTACCATTGTGTGATCGACCACTTTTTGCCATTTTCCCGCTAGAGACATAATTCCATCAGTGTAAAATTTTTCTGGTTTCTTGGCGAAAAACTGCGACAAGTAATTTTCATAGGTTTCTTTTGAAGTCAACTTTACTCCATTAAGAGAGTTCTGCATTGATCGAAACAAATGGTATTCCGATGGTGCAAAGTCAGGGCTATACGGTGGATGCAGCAAAACTTCCCAGCCGCGCTCACCCAGTTTTTTCCGAGTCTTCAAAGATGTGTGTGGTCTAGCGTTGTTCTGATGGAACACGAAGCTCTTTCTGTTGATTAGTTCTTGCCGTTTTTCGATTGCTTGCCCCAATCTCATTAGTTGTTGACAGTAAAATGTAGAATCAATCGTTCGACCAGGCTGGAGCAGCTCATAGTGAATGACTCCTTTCCAATCCCACCAAACACTCAGCATAACCTTTGGAGGCGACAATTCTTGCCTTGCGACTATTTGTTGAGCTTCACCATGCTTGAATCATAATCTTTTCCGCATACTACTGTGCCCAAAAGGTGACATTTGAATTTGAACTGCGCGCGTCGAAGAATTTGGAGAATTATGTTTTTTTAGGTTTCATGTCAAAATATTCATTAGTGTTTGAGATGCGTGTCGTTTTGTGAGCTGCTAAAAGTGAGTTTTTCGGTTTTTGCGATGTCGAAATTTGTTGAGCAAAGAATTTACATTAAATTTTGTTTACGGAATCAATTTTCTGCTGCGGATACGTTGAGGATGGTGCAGAAAGCCTTTGGTGATGAGGCTATGTCTAAAAAAATGTTTACAAGTGGTATAGTGAGTTCCAAGCCGGCCGTGAACGTGTCGAAGACGAAGAGCGTCCAGAGCGACCATCAACCTCAACCGACGAAGACACGTTCAACAAATCAAAGTTTGGTGTTGAAAAACCAATTAACAAATTAGAGACCTTGCTGATGAAGTTGGCGTATCGAAAGGCTCAGCCAATACCATTTTGAAGGATGTTTTGGGCCTCAAGGGCGTCAAAGGCGTCAAGGCGTCGCGTTGAAGTGTGTGAAATGATGCTTTCCGACTACCAGAGTGTCATGAAACGCCTTATAACTGGCGATGAGACTTGGATCTATGCTTACGACCCCGAAACAACCGATCAATCGAGCGAATATCGTGCCAAAAGAGAGCCGAGACCAAAAAAATCGGGCCAAAGTCGCTCAAAAGTCAAGGTCATGTTGACTGTTTTCTTCGATTATCGTGGTGTTGTGCATTATGAATTCCTTCCAATCGGTCAAACAGTCAACAAGGAATAGTATTTGAATGTTATGCATCATTTGCGTAACGCTATCCTCCTAAAAAGGCCGGGATTGTGGAAAGACAATTTTTGGTTTTTACACCACGATAATGCACCATCCCATACTGCCCTCGTAATTCGTGATCGTTTCGTCAAAAACTCAACCCATATCGTTCCGCAACCACCGTATTCACCTGGTCTGGCGCGGTGCGACTTCTGGCTGTTCACCAAGCTCAAAAGAGCGCTCCGGGGACACCGTTTTTATACGATAGAGGAAATTCAAGCCGCAGCGAAGACGGAACTGAAGGCCATCCCGGAAAGTGGAACTAGTGTTTCGAAGATTGGAAAATCCGTTGGCATAAGTGCATTGCATCGGGAGGGGATTACTTTGAAGGAGATGAAATTGATTTGGAGGAATAAGCAAAGAATTTTCAAAATAAATACAATGTCACCTTATTTTTTGGCCGCAGTAGTATGCTCGTCCTAATTTTAATTTTTTTTAGCTTTATTTTTTTATACTCACAGAAGCAAATATCTTCAGATATTGTTAGTTAGTGGCAAAAGCTTCTAAACCCATAATATTAGAAAAATTCGAGTATTTAAAGAAATAAATTGGAACTATTTGCCGAATCGATCAGCTTTACTAGTTAGCATATCCCATTGCATTTCAGTTTAACAGAAAACACATTGCGCTCAACATTTCCAATAATTGCCTCATAAAATACGGTCCGCCGACCAAACAAATTTCCTCAATAACCCCATGGCCTATTAAAAGTTGCGCGATTAGGAATTGAGGCAGGTTGAACTTAACCTAAATTAGGGAAACATTTTTAAAACGTTTTATTGCGCATGATTCCTTACAAAAGCGCCAGTTTCTTTGCTCTATTTGGGGTTTTACGAGCAAAAAAGCTGCTATGCGCCGCTATAAAATAGAAAAATCCAAAGCTATTAAATAACGACAGCCCCTAATTTTCCGCACTTGCCGCTGAGTCATTACTAAACCGTTTCTTTTAGACAACAATTAAGCGCTTGCACTTAGAAATTTCTGTCACAGCACTAGGACCATATACAACTTATCATAGTGTATATGTATGCATGTGTGTGTAGTGTTGCATATTTGGCCAGTACACTTGTAACACCATACCGTTTCCCTAATTTTGTTGAATTCTAATTTTTATACATTTACATGTGTATATACGTGTGTTTGTGTGTGTGCGCCTATGCCTAAATGGGGGAGCCTACATTAAACACTTAGTACCCCATGCGCCATTTAAAGGCACTAAAACAGTTGGCAGCAAACACCCTCTTATACCTTCGTATGTATATATTTTCTTTTGTTTCTGGTTTGTAACTTTTTTTCTTGTTTTTGCTTTTATTTTAGCGCGCTCTAGCGTTTAGCACTCTGTGGCCCTTTGGGCGTTGGGCGCAGTGTCTGCTTGGCTGTTGGCTGTTGGTTGTTGCTCGCTTGAAAATTCAAAATGCTAAACGGAGCGTAATAAGCTGCTGCACACCAGATTACGACGGCAGCAGCAGCGATTTATTACGGAAGCGCACTTATGCATTCATGAATAAATTAACAATTGCCAAGCGCGCGACTTTTTTCCATTTGCTTTAATTTCAATGCTTAACTTTTATACAAATTCTTTGGCTACATTTTTCTATTCAGTAGTTGCAGAGTTCTTTCTTTCTTTATACCCTGCTCGGGGTGTATTGAGTTTGCTGCAGGGTTTGGAACATTCAGAAGGAAACGTCGGTGGTCCCATTAGGTATATCGTCTTCTTGATTGGTAAGACAGCGCTTACAAGGTTAATGCCAAGTTTACAGTCCTTCTTCCTTCCCGATGTTTGGCGCCAATTGAAGATCTCAAGGTCCTTTTCCACCTGGTATCTGCTACCGAGTGGAGGTCTTCATTTTCCTCTGCTTCCGCCGGCGGGTACTGCTTAGAATACTTTCAGAGCTGGAGTGCTTTCATCCATTCGGACGACATAACCTAGCCACTGTCTCTTAATTCGCTGAAATACATCAATGTCGTCAAATACCTCGCATAGCTTACCGTTCTATCGACTGCGATATTCGCCATTGTCAATGCGCAAAGTACCATAAATCTTCTGCAAAACCTTTCTTTCGAAAACTCGTAACGCTGACTCAGCAGATGTTGTCATCGTCCAGGATTCTACAGCATATAACAACACGGTGGTGATGATTGACTTGCATAATTTGGTCTTTGCTCGTCGAGTCCGAAGTAGCACCACAAGAGTTATTCTGCGTCAGATTTCGAAGCTGTTAATTTTGGTTCCAAGTTAGACGAAATTATCTACGACATCGAAGTTACGACTGTTGACAGTGACGTGGGAGCCTAGTCGCGAGTCCTTATCCGACTCCTTATCCAGTCTGGAGAAAGCAGAACTAACGGCGCGGGTGTAGTGGCCAAATACTTATATCAATATCATCGGTAGCTGTTTACTCTTATAAAAGATTGTACCTGCTCGATTCAGCTCTGCAGCTCGAATTGTTTTCTCCAGCAGTAGATCGAAAAAGTCGCACGATAGGACATCGCCTTGTATGTAACTTCGTTTGGTATCGAACGGCTCGAAGAGTTTCTTCCCATCCTAATGGAACTTTCGGTATTACTCAACGTCAGTTTACTTAGCCGTATTAGTTTTGCGGAGATACCAAGTTCAGTCATAGTGGCATAGAGGCAGTTCCTTGTCGTGCTGTCAAAAGCAGCTTTGAAAGCGTCGAAGAGGTGGTATGTGACGATCCTCTTTTCACGAGTCTTTCCCGAGATTTAGCGCATAGTAAATATCTGGTCTGTCATCGATTTTCCATACAAACAGAACTAAATCAAGTCCTTGCATTTAATTTTTTTTATTTTTGAAGGGTATAAAAGCTTCGATGCAACCGAAGTTAAATTTTTTCTTGTTTTTAATTAAATAATACACATTTTGATGGGCAGGCTACATACAAAGCTTGTAGAAATATATTAGAAAGACTAATGTAAACATACACACAAGTTCCGCGAATAACCTAAGCTTCTTCTTAATTGCAAGTAGCTATGACTTTAACAAATTAAAGCGACAATAGTACGTATGGTCTTCATATCACAAGCTGGCATCAATTCTCATTTCAAATGATGTCCTGCCCTTGATCTTTCCAACACAGAAAAGCTCGCCGCTAACACCATTTTACAGTAGGTATTCTGCATTGAAAAGTGTTGCGGCTTTTAGCTCCACTTGCTGGCATTTCTGGATCAAAGTTTTTCAGTCTCTAAACTATATTCGTATTATTTAGGTTCTATAAATTAAGTGTCTGGAATAATTACATCTTTCACAATATTTTCGCTCACGGAAATAAAGAATCCAATAAACCATGGCAGGAACTCTCTATTGAAGACCATCTTTAATGATGGTTTTTACATCATATATGAGGATAAGTTAGATTGGGTTAAAAATGTCAAGCCTAACAGGGATCTCACGTGAACAGCTTATAGCCGGCCCGTTGTGGCAGCTAAAACTCACATAAAATTGATCATGAAGACCCTCATAAACCGACGAAGCGCTTTGAGCCGATCACACATTTGTTGAGGCGGCTAATGTCAGCTTCGGCCATGTCTTCGTCGAAGGTATGAGTGCCGAAATGTTTCAACCTCAGCCTTCAAAAAGCTGGGTAATGGAGGAGAAAGTATCTAAATATATGCTTCCACCTCATTTTCTTCCAAATAATTTTGCTAGTTACCGACCGACTGGACTTTTAACCTCATTGGACAACCGGACGTAAGGACTCTTACGATTGTTGCAAGAAGAACTTTGCTAAGGGTACCTATGTTGTACTCCAATACAGAAGGATGTCACAGTCGAGTAGAGGTTGGTCGTCCACCAACGCTTTCAAAGGAGACGCGAGGTGCATTGGAGTAGTGTTTGAACTCAAAAACTCAACGGGAATTCACCTTAATTCAATTACGACGTGAGAGGTGTACGGGTGCCCCATCTTGCTCTCTCATCGGCTATGCAGTTTATTCCAGCGATTCTGCTTTGACCAGGCACCCAAACGAATGTGATGATGAATTAGCTTGATGCTATGTCTAGTGCTGTTATACAGACCTTGACTAACTTTGAACGCACAGCTTACGAGTTCAAGCTGGTATTACCACTCTGCTGTTGGAGTGAATGCTCAACTACCTGAAAGAAGCTGCACCTCCAGGATTCACCTGAAGACTTAAGTCTCGTAAAATAAGATCATTCAAACAAATTTTAGCTACTTCGTCTTTAGATGAAACCAAGGATCTTACTAGACCTCACTTTGTGATTAAACCTTGGGTTTTCTAAACGGACAATTTTTGGCACTGTAATTTTGGGAAAATGGAGAATGGAGCATTTTATTGCAGTCTACCTTTGCGGCTTGAGACAACTTGATAACAAGAAACATGTCCTATAAAATATTTAACAGAAAGCCGGTTCTCAGAGAGAAGAAAAGAAGCTCAATCTATGTATGGGTGGCACATGAGTTAAAGAAAAAGAACCTTGTGGACCCTCCATCTGCGAATAATTGCTGGTAATGAAAAACGGTTCACTTCTGACAACCTTAAGTGAAAAAAGTCATGTTCGATTCGCAGTAAGCCGGCGCAAATGGAAGCCAAGATTGACCAGAATTGACGGTTAAAAAGGCTTAGCTTTACGTATGGAATTGGAGGAATTGGCATTAAATCAAATACTACAAGCTGCTCTCTTACTTTCATACTCTTAATATGGATCTGTGCTGTCAACAATTGGACCGTCTGAAGGAAGTACTCAGAAGTGGACAGCTTTTGGGCAATAATAGTTGTTGTGTTCCATCAGGACAACGCCAGGTTAGTAATAATGAGAGTGACTCTGACCAAATGCTTCGGGAGCTTGTTTGGGACGTTCTTACGCATTTACCTAATAACACGGATCTGGCACCAAGTGACTACTACCGGTTCTTGAATATGGCGAATTATTTCGCTTTCGAAAAATTCGTCTCAAGTGTAAACCTTGTGAAAATTGATTGTGTTGTTAGGTTATGGTAGATTAGATGACTTATCTAAAGAGATCGTACGTGGACTGCTGTATGTAGCCCTTTGTAAGGCTATAGAAAAGAGGCATTTATTTTCCATTCCCAGCAGTTCGGTGCGATTTCGGAAGGTACGCGCTTCCAAGTGCTTAAGCCTTGACTTCCCAAACGAGGGACAATCAATACGGAAGTGTTGAATTGTTTCCACATCGTCTTCATCCATACAGCTTCTGCAGATGGCGTCTGAAAAGATTCCCAGCCTTACAGCATGGGCGCCAATAGGGCAATGGCTATACTGAGTGCAAAGAGATCACTAGATCTCTGTCGATCGATATTGGATCAAAAGAATTTTGTGACAGCGCATATATCGATGGTGGCCCAGCGCTCGTGCGAACTATCTCGCTCGTGCCCCACTATCTGGTAATAGAACACAAGAGGATACAGAATAACCGACTTGCTTCCATTCTACTGATAGCGGTTCTAAGGCGCTTTTCCTTGCTGGCTTATCAGCTATACGATTTCCTGCGATCCCATTGTGGCCTGGCATCCATAGCAATATTATCTTAAAGAGACTGGATACTACTGATTGCGAGGTTAGGCCCTTGAACAACCCTGAACGCACTGTTAATAAGTTCAATGCTAGTATCGCCGCCTTGCTATCTAAGAGGCTGAGAGACATCTTTGCAGGAGGCTGCAATCCGGAGCAGTAAATCTTTTGCTACTTTAATTGCTGTAACCTTGGCTAGGAAAACACTGTAATATTCAGAGAACTTCTTTCGATGAGAAATCTCACCCTTTGCCAATGGCTTTCTACAGCAGAATACGCCAATCGATGCCTATTTTTGGCCCCTCTTCGATATTCGGCTTCCATGAAAACTTCCTACTCAAGATGAGCCCTAAATATTTTACTGTATCCGCCGGTTTCAGTCGGATGCCTCCCATTTGCCAGTAGTTTCTTTGAAATGGCAACTAGTTATCGAACAAAACGGTGCTAAGTATATATATTTTGGATTTATTTCTTTTTACTAGACCTTATATATTAAACGACTAGAGTCTTAGTTTATCTGTAGACCACAGAAATAGATATAAATCGTCCAGTGGGGACTTCACCAGTCGTGCTTTGATCACATACAGGAAGTATTTTTGCCATAACAAAAAATATCAACGCAATCGCGATTAAGAATCACTTGACTACGACGGACCCATAACTCATTGTCACTGTCAAAATCATTAATCTATCGCTTTCTGCGCTATTAATGATTAGAAGTCATGTCTCTACCGTCGTGTGGCGTGGCCGAACATTAGGTTCGTCGCTAAGCTCAATTAACTGTCACTTTCCCGTATGACGGGAAGGCGTGATGCGGCGACTGGCGTTTAACAATTGTTGCATTATAATATTTCGTACTGTTATTGTTGTTATTGTTCGCCGCTTGACACCACCGCTCGCACAATAAATTACAAATTGTCAACTTTGACAATTGCACGAGTAGTTATTGTTTATGAATAACTAAATAGCGCGACAGTCGGCGGCGCTGTAGCTGCCAACATTGTCACTCGCAACTGATTTTCCAGCTATTTTTAAGCGCACAACAACAACTACTTATATGTGTTTTTTGTTGTATTCTGTAGTCAGTGTCACAAGCACTGTCAGCGCGTCGCTGACGTTGTCACTTTTGCATAAATGGCAAAAATTACTTGAGTAAACGCTATGCTACAGGTAAGTCGCTCGTCGGCCGTCGCGCGTAGCTCGTCACTCTAACGGCGCCCCGTTTGTCTAGGAAGCGTAAAAGAAATAAATAATAATTCTTTATTCAAATTCTCTATTTTTATTTATTATTTTTCACTCTCTTATAGTGGTAAGCGCTTAAAATGTTTATGCTCTCGCAACATATTGCTCTAGAGTATATTACTTGTGTGTATAATATAATGAATGTAGTGTAAAAATTTTCGAGAAGTGGTCCAATAGGTATAATGTACATATCTCCCAAACTATACGTAGGTTGCTATATATATTTCTGGACTAGGCAACACTAAGTGTTGCCAGGTGCAATCTGACATTTCCATTGGAAAGTTTGACAGTTTTTAGCATAACATCACTCAGAACGTTTTGTCATTTAATCGTGAATTGTTTTATTTACAGGGAATTAAGAAATTCATCTCGGCCAAAAAATGGAATTAACTCGTGAACATTTTCGTGCGATCATATTTCACAACTTTCGACGTGGATTATCACGACAAGAGTGCATCGATGAACTAAAATCTTTGTATGGCTATGAAGCACCATCCTATAGCACTGTGAAAAACTGTTACAACGAATTCAATCGTGGCCGACGCTCGCTCAAAGACGAATTCCGTGAAGGTCGTCCAAAAACAGCCGTTGTGCCAGAAAACATCGATGCCGTACGTGAACTGATAATGCAAGACCGTCATGTAACATACCTTCAGATAGAGGCATGCCTCTGCATTTCTCCCTGGCCGTAAAAAAGGTTTGTTCTCGTTGAATCCCGCACAATTTGACAATCGCTCAAAAAAAGGCTCGTGTGGATTGGTGCTTCAAAAGACGTTTATAATATCGTCACAGGTGCCGAATCATGGATCTATGCGTATGAGCCCGAAACAAAACAGCAATCGACCGTGTGGGTCTTCCAAGACGAGCCAAATTCAACAAAAATTTTTCGTTGGTAAATATGCCTATTTTCCCTATTTTCATTATTAGGCCAGAAATATATATAGCAGCCCTCATATTACCATATATTGCATATTTATGATATCCAGATGATCCATATAATTCACTTTTTAGTACATAAACTGTATATAAATAATATAATCGGAATCGGGTAATCACTTTTCAAATCCACAGATATAGAAAGTTTGAACTTCTGTACCTATGGCTTTTGTCAGAAATGTCAATTAATCGGTTAGATACTTAACGGGTGTTTCTTTAGACTATGGTTTTCAGTGAGTTAAACCCTCTTTCGAAGTTAGTCTTTTTCGCAGCTGTTACTTGATTTATACTCAGTTTGGTTTGCCATTTCATAGTGAGCAGACCTAATCTACTCCTTGAAAATCATGCAAAATTATGACCAAAATAATGGTTCGGTACGCGTAACGCATGGCAGGCTGCATTGAGTATTCGGTCGATATAATCGCCCAATAGAATCGGTAATTCGAACAACAATGAATCGGTTTCGCATCACGTTTACTTTAGTGGATAATGCACTTCCTCAGAGACGCCGTGCAGTGTGCACTGAAGACACTATTGCTGCTGTGGAACAAAGTATCGAAGAAGACCCGAATGAGTCCATCTACCAGAAGCCAATGCAAAGACCTCCGAGGCTCACTGAGGCCTTTGCTACTCCGAAAGCGGCAGAGTCAACATCTTTGTAAGCAGCCAAGGCAGCAACCGCATATCGGCCAGAAGTATCTTGGGAAGCAGGACAGCATTGGAAGGGTTGCCAGAAGCATTAGTGCCAGGTCACAAAGGCATCAAGGGCAATGAATTAATGGACGAGATTGCCAAGAAGAGTTTAAGGCTAACACTCGAAAACGTGATCTACATTGGGAAACCCATGCATTGTCTATACGACGGTCTAGACAGAAGTATCGAACTACCTGGGTGCAAAACTGTAAAAGTCATATGCACAAACGCTGTCTGGCACTGGCAAGACTACGCTGTAAGCTTGGGGGTCCCCAAGGTATGATACACTGGAAGAGGTATCGATGGTGAGGCCACAGGGTTTATTGAAATTCGCATCAACTTCATGGGCCGAGTAACTGAACTCCATATGGTATCGTAGAGGACTAAAACTGGTCTATACGTGGTTCATTGGTCTACCAGACCAGCCTAATCTTGTAAAAAAATCTTAGTTTGTGGTGGTTCAAAATCCAACTCTTGCAAAAATTGAAGCCGAGAATGATGGTTTCTCATCACACGTTCGGCAAATAGGCTGAAAACGATGTGGCCACCGACCCCAATTTTCACAAGAAAAATTTTTTCAGGGTTTTTTTTTGATGAATAGGTGTGCCAATACACAAAATTGTGGTATTTGGAATGCTGATTACATACTCAAAAAGTCACTGTTTGGTATGCCCTACGGGCAGAGGGAAACATTGGTCCATATTTCTTCAAAAACGAAATCGGCCTTAATGTTACAGACAATGACGAACGTTGAGAGCCATAATTAATTAACTTTATGTGAACCGCATTTGGTGCCAAGAAGACGGCGCTTCATTCCTAAAAACCGACAAAGCAATCATTTCATTGAATGAAGTTCTTGATGACCCGTAACGTAGCCGCCAAGATCGTGCGATCTAACACTGCTGGAATATTTTTGTAGGGTTATGTGAAGTCGCTCGTCTAAGCAGATAAGACCTTGGCGATTAAGGTCTTAACGGAGAATTTGGGCACGTTATTGCTGACTTCTTTTTTATTGGCTTAGACACCGCTTATGCGGTTATAGCCGTGTTAAAAAGTGCGTCAGTTGCTCTACCTTTTCGCTGTTTGGTGTCAATTGGAGACTCTAAGCATAGCCAGATCCTTCTCCGTTTGGTCTTTCTAACAGCGTGGAGGTCTTTCTCTTCCTGTGCTTCCCCCGGCGGATACGGTGTCGAATACTCTCAAAACGATATGATCTAGCCAACGTAGTCGCTGTCTGTTAATTCGCTGTACTATTACATGTCAGTGTCATCGTGTATCTCGTTCCATTGACTGCGATATTCACCGTTGACTTACAGTCCTCAATTGCTGCGATAAGTGGACGGAAATTGGGCCTCTCGGTTGGAGCGAAGTCATAAATAAAGATAAATGACATTATGTTTGGTTTCACCCGCATTTAGTGCTTCCTTACTTTTTATGTCGTATTTCTGCTGGGAGTGGAACGGAATTGAATGCAACATTTGTCGCGTTTGTCTGGGTTTGGTTCGAAGTAAAATAAAAGCAATAAAAATTAAAATAAAAAAATTATGGAAAATATTAATAAAGCAAACCCTCACTTATGCTACTTGTTGTTGTTGTTGTTGCATATGCTTATGCGCCATGTGCATTGCCATTTCAGTTTCACTCTGCGCTGCGGGGCCAAGCGCCTGTGGATTACAGTTACAAAACAACAACTACCGCCAGCGCTTAAATGCTGAAATTAATTTAAATTGAATGCACTTAGCATAATGTAGTGATTTTTAATAAATTTTCGTTTGAATGCCTTATGCATTTTAATAAAGTTAATTCGGTGGGTTTGGCCAACGGTGCTTGCAACTAATGCAGCTACTTAGGTTGCCTAAGTTGCTTACACGCTCGCTTAGGTAAACGTTTTGAGGTCGCACTTGTGTGGTCTGTTGGGAAAATTTCTGAAAATTTTCGAATAAATGCTTGCATTCAAAATTAGTTACAACTGAGATAAGCAAAATCAACAATATCATTACGTAATAGATTCTGTTAGACTCGTTCTTTTGTACCAGAAATTTAAGCTACACCGAAAGGTGCGGCTGACGGACGACGTCTATTTACAAAACAGCTCAATCAAACTGAGGTATTAGGTGCGTATCTCAGTTCTCGTTGGTTTAATGAAAATGCAATTTTGTTGTAAGAAAATGGTTACAAATGAATTATTCGAAATACTGCCTAACGCTAGTCATAACTTTTTCCCATCATCTAAGTCATACCATGTGCCAAAGAACGGAACAAATAATAATCGAACAGTGCAATATTTAGAGAACTTTATTCTGGGCTGGGATAGGACTTTTCATTTAAATGTTTTCCGGTAGGTTTTACCGGGGTTTTAACGTAAGGTCGAAGGTTGTCACGCAGAATAATCACTTTTTCGCACCTGACATAGGATTGAAGTCATAAGGAATCCAAGTTCCCTATTTCTAAAGCTAGGTATTAGCGCATGTTGTCGCTTTAAGGTAGTTGTCTGGTAGCTTGGGTTCAAAAAATCTAAAATTTTGTTTTTGCTTAATTTGAAAGTACAATGTCTTGAGAATATACTGTGAAAATTTCAGACAGAAATTCGAAATATATCGGGAGTTATAACGAGTTTCCTAGAGAGCCTCGGAGTCCTCTCTCTCGGAGTTGTTGAAGTTTAAACGCGTTTTTTTCAAAACATTGTTTTTCTGGTCGGCCCGGGTCCTAACTTTTTTACTACTGAACCGATTGCTTTCCAATTTTAACAGGCTGTTCTACACACTTATAGTTCTCGTGGGAACTAACGAGAATTTTTTTTACCCCTAACTTTTTATTTTACAACCCTTTCTTTACTAAAATAAAATAACTTTTTTTTCAAAATCCACCATTTTGTTATTAACCCTTCAAATTTAACTTCAGTAGTTCCGACCAGAATGACATGTCTATAGATTAAGAATAACACTGATCAACAAAAAAAAATTTTTTCTGTGTAACAAGAAAAATTTTGGCTGATTCTGTTAGGAATAAGGTCAAGTAGAGTAGAATTAGTAGTTTAAAATTTTAGATACGAATAGTTTTATTGTAATATGATTTTTTTCACTTTTATTAAATTACAACTTATTTTAACAAAAATTAAATTACTTTCAGTGTAATAATATTAAAATAAATACTTCATTATGGTTTTCTCCTGTATTTCGCGTCAGGAACGTCCCTCTGTAATCCCCAGCAGTAATCAGCCAGCATAGTTGGACTCCATTTTCCCTGGTATCGTTTTTCTATATTATAAATGTCTTGGTGGAATCGTTCCCCGTGTTCATCACTAACGGCACCCAAGTTTGGAGGAAAAAAGTCTAAATGTGAATGTAAAAAATGTATTTTTAAGGACATATTGCAGCCTAATGCTTTATAATTCTCTAGAAGTTCCTCAACAATAGTTTTATAGTCATTTGATCGGTAATTTCCAAGAAAATTTTCAGTGATTTTTATAAATGATTCCCAAGCTGGTTTGTCCAGATCATTGAGCTGGTTTTTAAATATATCATCTTTTATCAGTTGCCTGATTTGAGGACCTACAAACACGCCCTCTTTAATCTTGGCGTCACTGATTTTAGGGAATTTTTCTTTTAGATATTGAAATCCAGCGCCATTTTTATCCATTGCTTTAACAAAGTTTTTCATCAGACTAAGTTTTATATGGAGAGGTGGTAAAAATATATCTTCAGGTTGTACTAATGGAGAATGTTTCACATTTTTTTATTCCTGGAGTAAGAGATCGTCTTTTGCACCAATTTTTCTTCACGTAATGGTTCTTCCTATCCCTACTGTCCCATTCACAAAGAAAACAACAAAATTTTGTATACCCAAGTTGCAATCCTAATAAAAGCGCAACAACTTTTAAATCTCCGCAAATTTTCCATTTATGTTCGTCATACTGAACCTTTTCTAAGATAAATTTCATTGTTTCATAGGATTCTTTCATGTTAACACCATAACCTACCGGTACGGAGGGAAGATTGTTGCCATTATGTAACAAAACTGCTTTTAAGCTTGTTTTTGAAGAATCAATAAATAAACGCCACTCTTCAACTTTGTGTTGTGTTCCCAAAATATTCATAACATCACAGACACTGTTACAAAATATCAAATCATTATCTTGTGAAAAAAAGCTTTTTAACTCTTCATCTCGATGCCGAAAAAAAGTTATTTTTGTGTTTGGTTGCAATAAATTCCATCCTTTTAATCGAGATCCTAAAAGTTCACCTTGTTGTTTAGACAAGTGTAAATCACGAACTAAATCATTAATCTAAATCTCCTTGAGATAGTAGGTGTGGTGTTTCTTCCTGGAGACAGATAGATGAAGAAGCAATTTGAAAATCAGGATCAGTACTTATATTATCTGTTTCCTCTGATTCAGTTGAAAGATCAGAGCGCTGAGGTGGTTTTGGTGTAGGTAGTTCTTCACTGTGAGGAATTGGTTTTTTAGCAGATGACACATCAGGATACTTAATTTGTTTTTTTGTTTTAATTGTAATGCCTTTTGTATTAGTCAGACAAAAGTAACAATTAGTTGAATGGTCTGTCGGCTCCATCCAAATCATCGGAATTCCGAAAGGCATAGATCGAGATCTTTTTTCCCAACCCGTAAGAAGTCCTACACACGTAACACAACAGATGTGTGGAACCCACACTTTATCTTGCTGTCCAACAGGAAAACCGAAATAACTTTCATACAATTTTTTTATTAAAGGTGTTAAATTTCTTCGTTGAGATACAAAAGTTATTTCACCACAAATGTAACAGAACTTGTCAGGATCATTTTTACACTTCCTTGACATTCTTTAAGAATCACTCCACTTAGCAAACACAAAATACAGCCACTTTTCAGAAAAATAAAGCACTGAATTAGAAAATAATAAGGAAAAGACGATTAATATTAAACTTTACTGATAAGTACCGGAACACGGAAACTAGACCTAATCAAATCAATATACGTATGATTTTTTAGAGAGGTTAGGTAGATATTTCAAAAGTACTGCTTACTTTTTTTGTTACAAAATTTTGTTGGTCAGTGTAATCAAGAATATTTGATTTCAGATAACATCAAGAGCCAAAATCAGCCGGGCCACGCACGAGCATTTTTTTTTTTAGGTTCCAACTTCGAGTGACAATAATAATAGTAACAAAGTGTTAAATTTTTTCAAATAAATCTTTTTGTATATTTTCAATATGTAAATAAAAACACCCTAAATATTCAAGATAATTAATTTTTATTTTCCTATAAAAAAACCACCCTCCAAAGTCAAGAAAATAGGCATAATTTACCAGACTACTACCTTAAGAGGCTGAAGCAAGCTCTGCTTGCGTTCCACACGGTTCCTCATCGAGTAAGGTCACCAATTTTCCGATTTTGGACCTTCCTTCACGTGAGCTTTGAAGCGACGAAACCAATAATGGCACGTTGTTTCACTTGGGCCAACACCACCGTAAACTTTTCTGAGGTTTCCAATGTGCTTCAGCCGTCGATTGGAGCCATCTGTTGGCAAACAACGGGAACTTATTTACAATTTGACTCCACTAAAAAAGAACTGTAATACAAAAAATTTGTGAAAGCCTCGGAGGAAGATCTTTATTACTATAAGTGATGTCTATGGTAGAAGAACTCAGCACTTCAAGATTTAAAACTAGAATACTACTACATTGGCGTAGGCGCCGAATCACCAACAGCACGCCGTTCGGAACGTTCCTCTCAAACTGATATTACCAACGGAATGGGGATCTGCTCCACGCTTTGCTTCCATCAACGGGAACTGCATGTCAGACTTTCGAGGCTGGAGTTCAGAGGACATGATCTAGCCAGCGTAGCCGTTCTCTTTTTATTCACTGAGCTATATAAATTTCGTCGTTTAACTAATACAGCTTCAAAGATGTATGGTATACTTTTAAAAGTACAATAAATCTTACGCAAAATTTTTCTTTGTCTTCGGAAGTCGACATCGATGCTTATGAACCACATATCAGAACGCATGGGAGTAGGAACATTGTGCGATTTGTAGAGCTTGATTTCGATTCGTCGAGATAGAACTTTACTTTTCAATTACCTACTCAATACAAAGTAGCACCTGTTGGCAGAAGGGATACTGCGTTGGATTTCAAGGTGATACTGTTGATGAATGCACGATCTAATAATTTGCAAAGGAGCTCATTCAAGTTGGTTGATTTATACACGGAACATTCCTGTCAGCGGATTGCTGGTGGTTTTCCTCTCTTTTCTAACTAGAAAAATGTTACATATTTTTTAGTTGACACCAAACACTTAATAAATTTTTGTATATGCTCTTTTATGGTGGATCTTGGATAAGAATTTGACATGGTCTCTAACTTTTAGAAACAAATTTTGATTATTGGGCGCAACAAGATCAACTTGAGTCCTTCGTTCGTTGTTAGTGCCAACCCGTCTGTTATATTGGCAAAAAATAATGAATAGTATTACGACTGCCTCAGAAGTGCAAACAAATAGGACCAGGATTTATGGAAATAAAATCTAACAACGTCTTCTATTGCTTTGACTACAGTTTTGGGAAATCCAAATGGATATAAAGCGACTAGAGAATAATATAGATAATATATCCCTTATGCAGAGAGAGGGCGGAAAAAGTAAATTCACCGATTGAAACTTAAGTGGGATCTGCCTAATTTAGAAAATAGGAGATGCTCAAACAGGCTGTTCTCAACCTAAAGGGGTGGATATAGCTTCAAACTAAGCACTGCGGTAAAGCTAGTTAAGCATTAGAAAGATATTCTAAGTATATTTGTCTATTTGGAAAACGAAGCACTTGATTTACTACATTTTGGTGGTAACTGAATTTTTAGCTCTGTCGACAAAACAAAGCCTTATGGAATACTCTACTGAAACAGTACACAGTAAAGACTCTACTTCACAGGAAAGTATAGCTCCACGATCACTCTATAGGTCAGCAGTTAATTAGATTACACAACGTTGGAACTTTTAGAATTTTCGGCCAAAACCGTGACATGATCTATTTTTTATTTTATTTTTTAAGTAGGGGGAAGCATCAAAAGCCAAAGTGCGGAACTTTAATCCGCTAAACATAGCCAACTCCCCACACCAGACTCTCCCACGGTACCACCTGATTAGGTATTACTTCGTGGGTCCAAAAAATAAGATGACATTTGAATTCAAACTGCGCGCGTCGAAGGATTTGGAGAATCCTCCCAATCACATTTATGTAAAATTTTATGTCAAAATATTTATTAGTGTTTGAGATACGTGTCGTTTAGTGAGCTGCTAAAAGTGAGATTTTCGTTTTTCGCGATGTCGAAATTTGTTGAGCAAAGAATTTGCATTAAATTTTGTTTACGGAATCAATTTTCTGCTGCGAATACGTTGAGGATGGTGCAGAAAGCCTTTGGTGATGAGGCTATGTCTAAAAAAATGTTTACAAGTGGCATAGTGAGTTCCAAGCCGGCCGTGAACGTGTCGAAGACGAAGAGCGTCCAGGGCGACCATCAACCTCAACCGACGAAGCTCACGTTAAACAAATCAAAGATTTGGTGTTGGAAAATCGTCGATTAACAATTAGAGAACTTGCTGATGAAGTTGGCATATCGAAAGGCCCAGCCAATACCATTTTGAAGGATGTTTTGGGCCTCAAGCGCGTCAAATCTCGACTGGTACCGAAAACATTGAATTTTTTGGAAAAAAGGCGTCGCGTTGAAGTGTGTGAAACGATGCTTTCCGACTACCAAGGTGTCATGAAATGCATTATAACTGGCAATGAGACTTGGACCTATGTTTACGACCCCGAAACAACCGATCAGTCGAGCGAATATCGTACCAAAAGAGAGCCGATACCAAAAAAATCGCGCCAAAGTCGCTCAAAAATCAAGGTCATGTTGACTGTTTTCTTCGATTATCGTGGTGTTGTGCATTATGAATTCCTTCCAGTCGGTCAAACAGTCAACAAGTAATATTATTTGAACGTTATGTGTCGTTTGCGTAACGCTATCCGCCTAAAAGGCCGGAATTGTGGAAAGACAATTCTTGGTTTTTACACCACGATAATGCACCATCCCCTCGTAACTCGTGATCATTTCGCCAAAAACTCAAACCCATATAGTTCCGCAACCATCGTATTCACCTGATCTGGTGCCGTGCGACTTCTGGCTATTCACCAAGCTCAAAAGACCGCTCCGGGGACCCCGTTTTTATACGATAGAGGAGATTCAAGCCGCAGCCATCCCGGAAAGTGACTACAACCAATGTTTCGAAGATTGGAAAATCCGTTGGCATAAGTGCATTGCATCGGGAGGGGATTACTTGAAGGGAATGAAATTGATTTGGAAGAATAAATAAAGAATTTTCAAAATAAATACAATGTCACCTTTTTTGGGCACAGTAGTATTGTGATATCATCAGAAAATCAATTGTCGCTAACGTTGATATCAGACACGGGGGATCTGCGTTTCTAAATGAAAACATGTCTGAATTGGGAAATTCTTGATCTACCTTTGGATAACACTAGTATGGATGCCAGGTAAAGCTGGCGAGCTGATAAGGAGAGGCACTTTAGCCCTGCTATTAGTAGAATGGGAACGGATTGGCGGGCCAGAGGTTTATGCACTGTCACAAGGTCTTTTGGGCCAATGTCTATCATAAGAGATCCAGTGAACTGCAGAAACGGTAAGGAGGAAGACGCAAGAGGCTTTGCCGACTTATAAGATCGAATGCAGAAGCTCTGTATGTTTTTCGCTTCACAAAGCATATAATATTCCAAGTGCGTGATCTAGATCAGCTTGAACTGAACCTCACCCGAATGAGCCTTCGGCCTATAGGTTTTGCACTCGATTAATTTCAAAACTGCTTATCTGTCTGTGTTTTTTCAGCTGATTTTTTTGATGTTTTCCTTTAAATTTTCCATTTCATCGTTGTAATCATCGCAATCCCATTAAATTCCAACATAATCCCATCAAATGCGAAAGTGAAAGGCATCATTCAATTATTTGCCTCGACTGAATTTTAAAATGATAAGCGCGTAAGTATATTACGAGTATAATTGCATTGCTGAATGGAGTGTGTTAACAACGCGATGACTGGGAATACACGAGACAAGCGCAAGACGCACAGAGTGCAACAGCCACTTACTTGGAGTCTGGATATAGACATACATACATATACAAATACTAATATATGTGTGCGCTATAGATGTCCGCCTGTTGCGCTGTCTGAACGCCCGCTTGCCGATTAGCAGCATGCAACCAGACAGTGCGACTGTGTGTGCGCGTGTGGTAAGTACCACGAACTTTTAAGTGACTGAGTGGGTATCAGAAGTCCAACACTTGACACATTGAAATGTAGTAAATCCTGTTCGATATGTCCGCAGCGAACGCACTTCAAAGATGATGGCTTTGGGGAATAGGCGGCGGCGGCAGCGACAACGCTGGCGGTGGCGGCGGTGTTGGTGATAATGGTGCTTCGAAGTGAAGTCAAGTATAGTAGGATAATGGCAGCGTACTTGTTGTTGTTGCAGTTGTGGGGGTTACGAGTGGCCACAGTGACAGCAATCACAGTTCCTAATCGAAAATGTCGCGCGTGCGCGCGCACACAAGCGTTTGTACGCACGTATATAAGTAGAGCGCCAACAAACGGCGCGCGGTGGGCGGCGCAGTGTAAGAGCGACTTAAGAAGTTGTTAGTGAAAAATTGCATGTCTGCGCGTGAATTATAAACACAAATAACAGCATATGAAATGCGAGCTTGTTTGCCAAAAGATATATTGAACTTACCGGACCTATGACAATGCAGCTACACACGCGCGCACGGCCGCCGCTTACTCCATTGCGCTTGGAAGGGATTTGCGATTGCGTCTGGCGCTGACACATTTAGTGCTTTTCGGACATGTACAATGCGCGCTGGCAAATGTTGACAGCTCGCGCGACATGAACGACACTACAAACACTGCAAATGTGTCTGCATATGTCGTCACCGCCAGCGGCGCGTATAACCGCCGCCAACACCGCGCGCTACCATCATCAACGCCACGCTTTTAATGGCCGCAATAAAATTTACTTTAATTGCATTTCATCGTTTTTCGCACAAAAGACGCGCGCGCGCGCAAGTAAATTTGATTGTAAATTAGTCCTTTGTCTGGTAAGCGTATTGCTGCGCGCTATTATCGCTTATGGCAGACAAGCCGCGCTACACCTCTACGCCTGCTAGCGCGCTTCAACTTCAACTTCGTTTATTTTATTGCACATTTCTTATTTAATTGTTACGCATGTAGCGCGCGGTTGCATGCAACATATTGTATTAAAATGCATTTGACCCAACATGCGGAGAGGGCAACATACGCGCGCGCGCACACAAACACACATACACAAGCTTTCATGTAAATAAAAAATCATGCGGCAAAGAATCTGTTCACGCTCATTTGCCATGTAATCGATACCCCAGCAGCTTTCGTGTTGCCTCCATGTCGGCTTCTGGCATTCGCCACAGCTACTGTCTGGCACTGCCCCGTGAGTATGTGTGTGTCTGTATCTATGTGTGCAGCTGTTGCATGTTGAAGAAAATCACGGTTGTGCGCTTTGCGCATGGGCAAATGTACCGCACACAGCGACGCGCCGGTTAGCGACGAGTGAGGAGGCATGTGGTGTGCGTCGAATGTGGTAAGCAACACGTCGGTAGCGGAACTTGCAGCTACTTTGGTTGTTGCACATCCAAAACAAATGGCAGGCGACCCGAATACACTATATGGCAGGGGCACATACCGTGCTGGAAACGTGCTTAACCGCCGGCGAGAAAAGGCTGTTAGGTGGAGAAAGATGTAATATGAATTTAAGGTTATGTTCGATGCCTCAAGTAGTAGATAATCGGGCGTTTTGGAAGAATATGTAACTGTGCCCAAAAAATAAGGTGACAATGTATTTATTTTGAAAATTCTTTATTTATTCTTCCAAATCAATTTCATCCCTTTCAAAGTAATCCCCTCCCGATGCAATGCACTTATGCCAACGGATTTTCCAATCTTCGAAACACTGGTCACTTTCCGGGATGGCCTTCAGTTTCGTCTTCGCTGCGGCTTGAATCTCTTCTATAGTATAAAAACGGTGTCCCCGGAGCGGTCTTTTGAGCTTGGTGAACAGCCAGAAGTCGCACGGCGCCAGATCAGGTGAATGCGGAACGATATGGGTTGTGTTTTTGGCGAAATGATCACGAATTACGAGGGTAGTATGGGATGGTGCATTATCGTCGTGTAAAAACCAATAATTGTCTTTCCACAATTCCGGCCTTTTTAGGCGGATAGCGTTACGCAAACGACGCATAACGTTCAAATAATATTCCTTGTTGACTGTTTGACCGGTTGGAAGGAATTCATAATGCACAACATCACGATATTCGTGACCTTGAATTTTGAGCGACTTTGGCGCGGTTTTTTTGGTCTCGGCTCTCTTTTGGCACAATATTCGCTCGATTCATCGGTTGTTTCGGGGTCGTAAGCATAGATCCAAGTCTCATCGCCAGTTATAATGCATTTCATGACACCCTGGTAGTCGGAAAGCATCGTTTCACACACTTCAACACGACGCCTTTTTCCAAAAAATTCAATGTTTTCGGTACCAGTCGAGATTTGACGCGTTTGAGGCCCAAAACATCCTTCAAAATGGTATTGGCTGAGCCTTTCGATATGCCAACTTCATCAGCAAGGTCTCTAATTGTTAATTGACGGTTTTTCAACACCAAATCTTTGATTTGTTGAACGAGAGCTTCGTCGGTTGAGGTTGATGGTCGCCCTGGACGCTCTTCGTTTTCGACACGTTCACGGTCGGCTTGGAACTCACTATACCACTTGTAAACATTTTTTTTAGACATAGCCTCATCACCAAAGACTTTCTGCACCACCCCCAACGTATCCGCAGCAGAAAATTGATTCCGTAAACAAAATTGAATGCAAATTCTTTGCTCAACAAATTTCGACATCGCAAAAAACGAAAAACTCACTTTTAGCAGCTCACAAAACGACACGTATCTCAAACTCTAATGAATATTTTGACATGAAATTTTACATAAATGTGACTGACAGTACTACCAAGCTAAACAAAAATAATTCTGCAAAACCTTCGACGCGCGTAGTTTAAATTCAAATGTCACCTTGGGCACAGTAGTACATTTACCTTAGTTAAGTTCATTGAGTCATAGATTCCCGCATAGCTGGTCGAACTCCAGAATCTCACAAAACATAGATATATTATAATAGATTCTCTGCGAGAAATATTCAAACTAGAACAGTAATCAACAACTTGAAGGCGTAACTTACCGCATAAAATTCTCCAGATATATCCCTAGTTCGCGGAAAAAGCGAAAAAAGGAAAAAAAACTTAGATATTAACAACAACAAACTCGCCTATAAGTTTCTCACTTCTGAATTTTGTGAAAAGTTAAACAAAGAACTGATGAATTCTAGGACATTCCTTATATATTGGCATATCCGCTGGAAACTTGATTCAGTGACTGCATACCTAAAGTTCTATTGGATAGTTTACCCAAAAGGGTATAATACCGATATATGTATAGGGGGTGTCCGAAAAATAATAGCACTGATTTTCTTCCGCCACGACTGTACTTTGCAGCGTGCGCCTAGCAACTAAATTCGGTAGAGGGCGTTCCGAGCTAACGAACGAGCGGTCAGTTGTCTCCGAGCACCTGCAGAGTTAAGACAAACATTTTCGCGCGACGTGTTTCTGTGAGCAGAGGTACGGGATTAAATTCTGTGTGAAACTCGGTAAATCTGCGAGATAGACGTTTCATATGATCAAGCAGGCTTACCCAGAAGTGGTGTGTTTTGGTGGCAACAAGCCTTTTTAGAGGACCGTGAAGAGGTCGCTGGTGATCAAATCCAAAGTGAAAATGATGTTTATTGTCTTTTTGGGCATCAAAGGCATCATCAACCATGAATTTGTTCCCCCTGGACAAACCGTGAACGCCCAGTTTTACGTGGAACTCCTCAAGAAACTCAAACGAAGGGTCAATCGGGTGCGACAATACATCGTAGCCGATTGGAAGTTGCACCACAACAACGCGCCGGCTCATACCGCCTTTCTTGTGAACAGCTATCTATCACGGCCGGCATTCCAACGCTTCCGTAGCCGTCCTACAGCCCAGATGTGGCCACCGGACTTTTTTTGCGTGAAAAGCCCGATGAAAGGCAAGCATTTTGAAAAGACAGAGGTGATTCAAGCAGCGCGGACCTCGACTCTCAAGTCTATTCCGGAGAAAGCCTTTCGTGACGCCTTCAATGCTTAGAAATCGCGCTGGCAGCGCTGCATCGACGCAGAAGGAGCCTATAATTTCATGCGAAAAATGTTGCTTCTTTTACTGAAGAAACTTAAAGCAATTCTAGTCGAGCAATAATGTTTCTCATACCGGAGCTGAAGAATATCTTTTTTCCGCCTTAGTTGGGAGGGTTAATACAATGTCGGGAGGGTTCAATGCCAACGATGTTAGGTTCTCTGTAGAACTTAGCAATAAGAAAATTGAGAATATTTCTAACCCTAAAAGAATATATGAAACTAAAAATGCTGTTAAGTCAAAGGAAACATCTGAATATTTTTCTCCATTCGACCAAAAAGCGTTCGTCATAACCTCATTCTTGCTCCAATGGGTCGAAATAAGTATCACAGATTGAATGCGCAAAAGTTTGCCTGATATGAATGCGTATAATAACGAATATACGAGGTGTGTTCAAAAAGTATCGCGAATTTTGTGTTTTTTCAAAAATTATTTATTCATTCATGAATATCTATTTTGTCCCCTTCAAAGTAATCCCCATGAGATATTATACACTTGTGCCAACAGTTTTTCCAATATTCGAAGCACTTCAAAAAATCATTTTTTTTTATCTTCTTCAGTTCCTCCTTCGTTGCCGTCTTTATCTCGTCAAGAGAAGCGTAACGTCGTCTTTTCATGGGCCTCTTCAGTTTAGGGAACAAGAAAAAGTCACAGGGGCCAGATCTGGGGAATACGGTGGCTGCGGCATCATTAGTGTGTTGTTTTTGGCCAAAAAGTCGCGCACAAGCAACGATGTGTGTGAGCAGGGGCGTTATCGTGGTGCAAAAGCCAATTTTTGTTCTTCCACAAATCCGGGCGTTTCTGACGGATTGCTTCGCGCAAATTGCGCATAACTTGCAGGTAATATTCCTTATTGACCGTTCTTCCCTGTGGCAAGAACTCATGATGCACCACGCCCCTGCAATCGAAGAAAATGTCAGTTACGATTTGCGATACTTTTTGAACACACCTCGTATGTATATATATGTAAGTAATATTATTTGTATATATATATATCTGTATTTATGTTATCATGTCACCTCTGGTTTGGTTCCTTATCCCGGTTTTGGTCTTGTGGAAATGCGTGCGTTCCTATCTTTGGTTCTTCTTAATGCGAAATAAGTCAGGAAAGCCACATGAATTGGTAACATGAGTCGCTGCCGTCAAACATGTTCCGCCACTGTCAACTTCTTCCTGTCCCCCACCCCGTTCGCTAATCCCCATACAAACGCATGCATGCTGAGTAGAAACATTTGGTGGCATGCAACGCAACGATTAACGCAGTGAAAAGCAGAGCATGATGAAGGAGAAAAATACAATTGTCCGCATTGTTGTTGTAATTGCATGTTGTTGCACGAGTGTTCTTGTGTTTAAATCGTGAGTGATTCGCCTGGTTCAACGCGTACGCAGTAAACAGAACAGAACGACAACAAGCGCTGCAGCGGGAACATCAGCAACAACAATATCAAAAAAGTGGCAACAACAACAACAGCAATTAGTTGCAGTTATCTTGCATGTTGCCCGACTTTGACGGCAGCAGCTCCAGCAGCTCCAGCAGCATGGCTCTAATGAAAACCCCCACTAAATACGGCTTAAGCAGCGTTGCATTTAACAAACTGAGCAAGCGAGTAGTAGAATGAACCCATGTGTGGTAATAAGACCATAAGATAGCTGCAAGCTTTCCCTCTGGCTCCAGCCAACACGGTATGAAGTAACGCTGCATGGTGGAAGACATGGAAGACTAGAACAAAAGGCTTTGTGTGGCCGCGGAGTGAAAACCGATACTCTCATGTTTTTATATGTGAATGGAAAAGATTTGAAGCAGCTTTCTAATCATAGCCACTTAAAGCATAATAAAATTATATGACCATATCCCGGTAATCTAGTATTCCGTTTGGAATATGTTATGTGCAAGCTTTACATTTTCATAGTCAAACGAAGTACAGTGGAGAGTCTTCGTTTTAAAAGAATCCATCCAAGTTGAAAGTCCGAAAACTAGATTTCTTCTTTCAGTTTTTCACATTATTCGGCCAATTTCAAGACCTCAATAACGAAACATGTATACAACTTAAAATTTTATGGACTCTTACCTTATAGAATGAGCTTGGTAGGGCGTCTGACGACGCACCTAAGCCTTTAGGAGATCCAATGGGAAACCACCGGGTCTAAAAACCCCTCACTCCATTATGGCCTCTCTGAACAACACTTTACGTCTCATGAAATTCCAAGAGACCCGCGACCGATAGTTGTGATTATTGTCCTTGTTTTCGCATAGAAGATGTTCTGTAGTCTCTTCTTTTATGTTCATCCTTCTTGATTCGGCCATTCATTTTCTTTTAGCTGCCTGTTTAACAAGTTAGATATTGACCCACTAAGGCTGAGCTAAAACTCACGGGTTATCCAAGTAGAGATAATTTTTTCAATAGCCTTTTCAATCTTTTCGATAAAATCACTAAAGCAGTTTAATGAGCCACTTGGCTATCTGTTTATATAAATATGTATGTTTCTTGTAGTGAGCACACACTTTGGCAGAACAAGAAGGTGGTCCTTAATTGCAAGACACTGCAGTGATCTGGTAGACGGAAAGCGATTTCTCGTTTAACTGTGCTGAGAAAAACACCACCTCCCATTCGCATAGATACCTAACCCTGTGTCTCTGTCCAGCTGCCTTCTATCCCACTCTTTTCAGGAACGGAAGGCAGTATTGGGGACTGAATTTAAGTCTAATTCTTAGGATTCTGAAAATCCGTGGTGTTGGGTAGAAGAAGTGTCCATTTCTAAGTGTTTTATAATGCTTTTTGCTAAAGGCGACTAATAGGAAGAATTCACTCAGTCTAAGAGCTGACTTCGCTGTCAGACTTGGAGTTACAGAACTCGTCTGTTGGAAGTAAATGTAAATATTGTCTATTGTCTAACTTATGTTCTAAGTGCTCCACTGAAGCATATACTATCAGCACTTTGTATGCTTCCCAAATGCCTTACTGGGCATTTTCTTTTTCATTTTTGGCCACCATTTCAACATACGGTATATAGACCTTACAATTGCTATGTAGAGCCAATGAGTTAGATGAGGCGTTAGTCCTCATTTGAGTCCCACATCTGCTTTCTAGGTTTGGTTTCCATGAGAGCTTCCCTTAGCTTGCTTTCTCTCCTATTTATAGTGTTGTATTATTTATTGGATGACCTAGGAATGTACACAAACAAGAGGATAAAAAATCCTGTCAAACATTCCATACTAGTGTTTTACTTGTGGTTTTCAATATTGCTACCAATAAATTGTAGAAAGGATATACAACTAGAATAGAATAGATCACTGCCGTTAATGCTCTCTTAACCGGCGCCTTGAGCTTTTAGTCGCTAATAAGGGTTACTTGAACTCATTGAAAGAAATAGGCTGCCTTTTAACCGGCGTTTGGTGAAGCTCTTACCTTTCATAAGGAAATATGATATATATATATATTCCTAGGGTCCACCTTTAGTACTTTTAACTGCAACTGCTAGAGACTCTCACCTAGTATAGGTACGTGTTTGCATATGACTGCTTTTTTATGACGGTAAGGCTTCGAAAGATCTACAGGACTTAAACTTCACTAATACCACTCCGGCGTTCGTAGAGAATCTGTTAAGGATCAGTCTCCCCTTAGAAAAACATGTAGAATGTTTCATCAGATTCTTCTTTATTGACGAAGACAACGCTTACGTGGTTATAGGCGAGTGTAGCCAGGTCTTTCCAACGGAGTAGAGCTCTTCCCCTGCTTCCCCTGACGGGTACTGCTTCGAATACTCTCAGAGCTGAAGTGTTTTATCCATTCGAACGACATGACCTAGCCAGAGTAGCCGCTGTGTCTTAATTCGCTATACTATGGCAAGGTCGCCGTATATCTCGGACCGCTTGTTGTTCCATCAACTGCGGTTTTCACCGTTGCAAATGCAAACTCTCGAAAACTCGTAACGTTGACTCATCAACTTATAGCAGAACGTGACTTGTGGAATTTGGTTTTTGTTCTTCGAAAAAAGACTTTACTTCTCAATTGCCTACTTAGTCCGAAGTAGCCCCTGTTGGTAGGAGTTATTCTGTGTTCGATTTCAAGGTTGATATGTTGATATTAATGCTGATTCCAACATAGACGTAATTATCTATGAATTCAAAGTATCATCATTATTCCTATATTCCCGATGAAGATATCAGGCTGTTTTCATTTGACTTCGTATCTATCTCATGGATGCCTAACGGAATCGGTGTCTATCATAAATTCGTTATTACTGGGATTATTCTACCAATCCATAAAAATCATATACCAAAGCATCCATAGAGAAATCGTTTACAGCTGGGAATTTCCAATTCCAATGCAGCAGAAGTGTATCTATTGGATGTCTTTTGAGGGCTTCTAACACTTCAAATCGTAAATAATTTCTTCTAATCAACTCTACTTTGCGTTCTTAGCTTTAAATTTAATACGAAAACTTCAAAGAATACTCCCTTTATGCTGCCTTTTGCTAAATCAGTCAATTTCCAGTTAAAAATGGCGGAAAAAACCTAACCAAAAATCGTCATGATATTTCCGTTGTTATAATTGAATTAGCGCTAGTATCCTTTGCACACCAAATATTCAGCGTAATATACCAGCAAAGGGTGTAGGTACCCCCACATGCTTCAGCAGCAGTCAGCCAGTCAAGCAACCGAGCTAGACAGACAGACAGACAAACATGGCAAGCGTGGAGACATAATTGTGCCACGTAAACAGAATCAATTTCGCAGGACAACAACCTAAGATGCACAAGCACACGCGCGAGGATACGAAATGTATACGGAAGTGCAAAAAATCCTACAAAATATGTACTGTAGTATCTGTCTGTATGTCACATTGTGTACTTATTGCAACGAAGCAGAGCATTGTAAGATTGTCAATATTTAAATATTTGGTCGTGTATTGGCGCCATAACGCTTACTAAAGCTTTTATTATTGTTACTATGTAATCGTATATGGATACAACTATATTTATAGTAACCATAGGGTGGTCCAAAAGTATTATTTGTAGTAGAGTTTGTAAAAGATTTATTCGTCCCTTAAGTGTTTGTGATTTTATGAGAACGAGGTTTTTCTGGCAGGTTAAAGAACAGGGACGTTATATAGTTTTCCGTATACATCAGCTGAGTTCCTAGAAAGATCTAAAATATGTAGTATATCCATCGAGTTTGAAATTGGCAGTTATTCATTCCCATCTGCTACTGAAAACCTCAGAAAATGTTCATGAAGGAAGGATTGTGAGAGATGGTGTCAAGAAGTATGATGGTTGGCAATGTTCAATAGAACAACTCGTGGAACAATCCAGCGGACGTCAACTTGACTCATTTCGAATTGACCAAAAATTAAAAAAATCATTTTCTGGAGACGTCATAGTTCAGTTGCACGATCACTTTTCCATTATTTTTGGATACTACTACCTTGGTGCGTGTCAGGATAGAAAAAGGTCACTCCGAGCCGTTCGATACCAAACGAGGTTTCAGACAAAGACGACTCCCAAGTTGATGATGACATCAATATCATTGGCCTCAAGAACCGCGCAGTTAGTTCTGCTTTCTTTAGACTAGATAAGGAAGCGAAAAAATAGGTCTGGTAGTGAACGAGGGCAAGACGAAATACATAGTATATCCTGTCGTCAAACAAACAGTCGTCGCAATCGCGTCTTGGCTGCGACGCCACTGTTGACGGTCATAACTTCGAAGTCGTAAATAATTTTGTATATCTTGGAATCAGTATTAATACCAACAACAATGCCAGCCTCGTAATCAAACGCAGAGTAACTCTTTGCTACTTCGGACTAAGTATACAATTGAAGTAAAGTCTCGGAAAATTTATGGTTGACATATTTCGGCGAATTAAGACACAGCAGCTACGCTGGCTAGGTCATGTCGTCCGAATGGATGAAACCGCTCCAGCTCTGAGAGTATTCGAGGCAGTATCGCCGTGAGAAGCAGGGGAAGAGAAAGACCTCCATTCTGCTGGAAAGATCAAGAGGAGAAGGAGCTGGCTACTCTTGGAATCTCTAATTGGCGCCAAACAGCAAAAAAGAAGAACGACTGGGACGGTATTATAAACTTGGCTATAACCATGTAAGTGATGTCTACGGTAAGAAAGAAGAAGGAGAAGTATATTGCTACCTTATGTTAAGGTAGTAATTTACCAAGCAAATACTGTAATGAGAAATCCATAGCAAAAATTATACTTCCATACCAGATAGAGGATCTTTAATCAAGCTGAAGTACTAGTTGCTCCAAGGTTTCCCGGTTCATTTGCTATATTTTATTTTTTGGCAAGTCGTGGTATCTAACGGAATACAGCTTGAAACAACAACCGATATTTGTAGAGGATTCGCCCAACCGCTTCCGCGACATTTCCAACTTGACCCATCAGCAACGAGTTATTTCGGTAAGACTACCATTGGTACCGAGTACCAATAAATAAGTACCGAGTACCAATAAATAAGAGGGTCAAACGACCAATTCCAAAATTATAGTAACATAATCGGCACTTAATTATGGAATGAAAGAGGAACTTAATTAATCATAAGATTTGGTTTAACATTTATTCTTTGTACCACCCTGTATCCGCGTATGTTACGACTAAAGGACTAGAACGCAGCTGCGCCACTAATAAGAAATCCTAGCAACATACACGGCATCTCCGGCTACCCATTCCTTTTCTGCTCTCCATTCCTTCCCTGCTCAGTGATTTAGCGCAAAAAGGGTACACTCCCGAATACATACATACACACATGCGTTCGGAATGTGTTTAAACGAGAAAAAATGGAAATTTACTAGTACTCAAACTGCTTTTGGCAGTGGAAGAGTTCGATATCGCTCGCCGCGTGGTTGGCTAATGGCGCAGTCACAAAAAGTTTGGGAAATGAATCGGGTTCTTGTGTGTATTTAAAATGAAATTTTAGCTGATACGACTCCATTTAGTAGAGCTTATATGTATATGTGGGAGAGTGAATAAATAAGCGCACATATGATGTAGTAATGCAATAAGTTATTGCCGTTCGACAAGCAATAGATTCCGGCATGCAAAGCCAATATCCTTTCATGCGACAATGAGCAGTAAGTCAGTGACTTTAATAAGATTGTTAGCAACCAGTCTTCGATAAGAAAAGGTAGGGGTGATTTACTCTAAAGAATATATTTTTTTGCCAGAAAAGAAAAAGGTAAATATGCAGCTCGCTTTGGGGTATCTCATTTTCGTAATGGATAACTGTCAATACAGTGATGAATAAACATTTAATTTATTGGCACCAAAATTAAATTTATGATCTTTTTAAAATTATTTGGAGACATTAGTGATGAGTAAGGAATACCACTAGTTCCTATATTAGAATTTTTAGAAAATTAAAACTTGTCCGTTGTGACGCCCAGAACTCCTAAGTATGAATCAAAAAGACCCTCGTAAATCTACAAAGCGCCTAAAGCCATCCACAAATTTTATTATATATATTTAATGAGCTGGCTAATATCTACTCCACCCAATTCAAAAGGTTCGTAGAAAGCGTGGCAAATAATATGCTTCAACCTTAGTTTCGGCGAAAGCTGGAGAAAGAAGGAGAAAGTATTTAGATGTTTCCACTCGTCGGGCAGTCCTTTCGAGACCTTGTGTCATAAAAATATTAAAAAGTGAAGAATATGCCGCTCAAAATCAAGGTGATGGTCATTGTTTTTTCGATATTCGTGGTTTGCTGCATTCCGAATTCGCTCCGGAAGGACAGACGATCAATAAGCACTTCTACTTGTCCGAATTAAGGCGAAAATGGCTGGAATTTTCTTATAACAATACATATATACAGAAATTGAAGTTGGAAAATTACTTTTTGTTTTGATCATATGATCTCTCATCACCATTTATGGTCACATGATGGTCATATGATCATAATTGTAATATGTTTTTTAGAAAACGATTTTAATTTTTATACCGAAAGCGTAATTCAGAAATTATTATTTGTGATTTGATATCACACTCATGGTCATTAGATTTTAAGTATGAAATTTTCTTTAGAAAATATTATTAATTGTTGTACACATTAAACATCATATTATGTTGCCGATCAAATGATGAAAATTTTGATTAAGTTTAAAAAAAAAAAAAAGAACTTTAATTTTTGTACAGAAAACGAAGTTAAAATTACTTTTTGTTATGTTCATATGATTTAACATCACGTGATATGAAATGATGTCAGATTTGATATGTGTTTTGTTGGAAAACATTTGTTATTTTAATGCAGAAAGAATTTTGTATTGAAACACAAAATTAAAATAACTTTTTGTTTTCATCATATGATCTAACATCACGTGATATGAGATGATATTAGTGTTGATATGATTTTTGTTAGAAAATAATTTTATTTTTGCGCAGAAAGCGAAGTTAAGAAATTTATTTTTGTTTTGATCATATGATCTAACATCACGTGATATTGCAATATTTAACCACATCTTAAAATTAACGCTGCTATCTGGAAATGAGGTTACAACTTCTAGCAAATTAATTTTCTTCGTAATTCTTGGCATTTCTACAAAAATTCTTTCAGCGCAAAATTCAATATCAAATCATGCGGAAATCGCCATGACGTGCTGATCAAAATAATATCATTCTCACACTCGAATATTGTAAATTCTAATTAATTAGGCAGCTGCAAACGGACAAGTGACCTCATTTAACTGACAGTGTTGCCAAACAGACGTATGTACATGTATTGACATCTGTGCACTTACAGGCCCGTATGTTTGCGGCTATGCCTTCGTAGTAACAAGCAACATGTTGCTGCAACATGTTTTAAATGTCTAAAAATGCCATAAATTATGATAGCAACTATCAGGGCAGAGAAATATATTAAGGCCAACTAACAGCAGTAGCGGCAACCAAATTACAAAAACAACACTGAAAATAACAACAACAACAATAATAATAACAACAGTAAAAAAAAAATAAAAAATACAAAGACAGCTACAGTGTTTACAACAAAAGGTATTACAACAACAACAGTGATTACAACAATAACACGAAACAACAACAATAAAACATCAGTGAACACAACAACAACAAATTTGAAAACAAAAAGTATCAATGTCAGTCCAACAACAACAACAACAACAAACATCACAGTGCGTGCGAAATGTTAACAAAACACCGCAACAACAACAAACGCAAGGCATTCGACCATAAATTAAACTCTGACTCGAATATGTCAATGCGGCCAACTGGCTGACTGACGCAGGGTTGCTTGCCCATTGGACTTTCGGGACGCGTAGAACTGCCGTTCGGCAACCTCGTTCGCAAGCCCTCAAAATTGGCTGCCAAATGGTAGGCAGACAGACGGCATGTACCATAAATACAAAAATGCATGTAAATACATGTAAGTGCGTGTGCATGTGTGTGTGCGTGATTATGTGTTGCGCGTGTAAATTCAATTTTAATATTCGTGAAATATTTCGAATTTTACTTATTTGCATTTTTTACATGTTATTTTTGTTGTTGTACCGCATGAAATGCTTCCACAGAGTGCGCTGAGCTTTTCGGCCGTCCAAATGCAATGCATTCATATGGATGTAAGTGTATGTGTGTGTGTATTTGTTTATTGCCTGTGTTAGCTCATTTAAATATTTACAAAACCACCGACCAGCAAGCAGTTGGACGGACAGACAGCGAGATTTATGCATGTGAATTACTGCTGCAGGCAAACACACACACATACTTGCTTACATATATGTACATATGTATATCTACACACAATCGCTCATACATATTTATTTGATGGCAACTCGGAACCGTTTTGCATCTGTGCATGTCATTTTGTGTGCATTTCTCAACTTATTTTTTTTTCGAATTTATTTTTTCTTTTGTTTTAGGTGTGAAATTGAAAATGCTTAAGTGCAGTGAGCGCCACAAATCAGCCGACACAACGTCGGACTGTCGGCCGCCAGAGAGCAAAGCGGCCGCTAAAAGCACAACAACAAGCAGACATACTAAACACAGAGATGTATAGTGGCGACCAACCACTGTCTCAGTCAGTTGATGAGAGTGGTGAACCGGCGTGATTGTGGTGGTGCTGGTCAGCGAGACCGCCACAATGAGACCGCAACTTTTGACGGCTCATCCGTTAGCGGCTGCTCACTCTTACAGTTGACGTAATGTTGTTGTTGCTGCTGGTTTTTGTTGTCATTTTTGCTTCTTGGCCCATCTATTTGGATGTAAATTAACAAATGCACCGCATTTGTTTTGGTATGACGACGGCAATAGTGGTTAACACTTATGAGCTCATATACCATCCCTGTAGGAAAAAATTGAGACTTCGTGACTAAGTGCATTTCAAGTAGTTGAGTTATACAAAAATATTTATCAGACTAATTTTATAGGTCTTCTTGTGCTGGATGGATTATTCTACGCCCATTACAACCGTTATATCGAAATTAAATGTTTCCGGTGTTGAAAGTCTATTGCCTGGAATAGTCGTCTGTTACAGAACAATGACTGTTTTTCTTTCTCAACTGATAAATCAACCAAGTCCTATAAAGTTCTTGATTTCATACCTTCAAAACCGCCTAATGCTACATTTTCCAAAAACAAAGCAGAAACAGGAATATTGAGCTCGAACTACTAAATGGAATTTACCATAACCAGACTAGCAGAGTTTCCCGGTTTCCACTCCTTAATTATTTGTGAAGATGGAATTTCTTCTTCTTTTTTATTGGCGTAGACACCGTTTACGCGGTTATAGACGAATTCACAGCGCGACAGTCGTTCCTCCTCTTCGCTGTTTGGTGCCAATTGGAGCTATCAAGTGTAGCCAGGTTCCTCTTCACCTGTTTTTCCAAGGAAGTCGAGGTCTTTCTCTTCTCCTGCATCCCCCGGCGGGTACTGCGTCGAATACTTTCAGAGTTGGAGTGTTTTCATCCATTCCTGTCAACAGTGTCGTGGGAGCCAAGTCGAGTGTGCGACGGCTGTTTGCTGGATGACAGGAGTTATTTCGTCCGGCCCTCGTTCAATACCAGGCTCATTTACTTCGCTTCTTTATCCAGACTCGAGAAAGCAGAACTAACGGCTAAATTGTTATGGCCAATGATATTGATGACATCGGCTTACGCCAGCAGCTGTACACTTTTATACAGAATTGTACCTACTCGATTGAGCTCTGCAGTTTGAATTAGTTTCTCCAGCAGTAGGTTGACAAAGTCGCACGATATGGAGTCCCCTTTGTCAGAAATCTCGTTTGGTATCAAACGGCTCGGAGAAGACCTTCCCTTTTCAAATTACAATCTTGCATATGGTATGTCAACGCTTTTTTACGAAGTTTGAAGGAGAATTGACATTGAGTTTTGTTATTCATCGATTTCTTCAAAATGCGAAGCTCCTCGACATCTAAGACGAATTCTGGATAAGAAAGGACAGAAGCAGAGAACTCACTGTCATCATTGGTATGTATTTTTTCTCGTCGACCTTGCGCATGGTTTTCCCACGTCCTTAAGGTAGTCTATTCTCCATTAATCCGCCCGTCAACCACTTTAAAAATTTCATTGGGTTTCTTTTTTAACAATTACGTGTTTCCTGTACTGATTCGGTGGTCAGACGAAAGAGACTTTAGACATTCGCAACTGCGATTCATTTTCTCGAAATGTCTTTGTGGGCTGTATTCAGTATACAGCCGCTTTCCTTCAACCACCACATCTACTGCTTCCCTGATTTTAAGAACATTCCCTGACTAATACGATGTGTATGGATTACTCCTTTAGTTGCCCCTTGACTGTCGACGTATTTGTTGTTCTTAAAAGGTTTCCTACGATGTTAGCTATCGCAGCGGCTTTCCGTTCTTTCGGCTGGAAGTTACTCCAATAATACGGAAGCTTGAAGAGTCGCCTGTAAATATTTCTTTAACAATTTTTACCCGCTAGTGTAGGCGTTTCGCTGGCGGATCGCATGCTCCTGCATTATCGAAGCCTTCTTTCCCGAAAGTATAGGGTCTAGTTTATCCACTAAACTACTGGTTATCGAGCCATGCTCGAAGGTTCTTATAGCAAATGCATCTAAAGCTGCCATTTTCGCTGCTGATTCCGGTGAAGTGTTTCACAGCTGCTGCTTTTACAAGCATATGGAGATGTTTTTAGTCTAAGACAAACTCTAAATCTACCTATGAGTATGATTACTCCTTCCTTTAACCGAAAGTAAAGCCACCCGTACACCTCATTTTGTAGAGATGAGCAAAGGTGAATAGTTTAAGCTCATCGAACCTGAGTTCAACCTGAATTATGAATAATATAATATAAATGACTTCAAATTTCCTACTGGGATAAACGCTATTGCAAAACAAGTGCACATAAATCATAGCTGTTCACCAGTGTTGTGACCGAAAATTATGCAAAGAAAAAGATAAACGAAAATCCAAAAGAGAAGATATTTTCAAGCTGAAACCAAAACTAAAGTCGAGACCGAAAACGACACCGAGACAGCGTAGTAATGATCAAAGAACCAGGAAGTAATCACCTGTGAAAACATAACTGCAATCAAGCATAACAGTTTGTGTGTGTGCTACTTCTTAAGTACAGAAGAGTTTTGAGGAAGCTATAGTATATGTGTGTATGTAAAAACATCTACCAAAGTCACTTAACCGCTTTAAACGAATAAAAAAGTGGGTATCTTCCGCCCTTCCATTTCCTTTTTTCTTCCTTCGCCCATAACGCTTCAACGATCTGCTAATTGCTTTTCAAAATTGCCAAAAAAAATATTGGTTAACCAACTCAGCCTATCGATTTCGTGTCGAATCGTTAAAGTGGTGTCGTAAAAAGTGGTTATTTTAGGAATAATTTGCGGAAGAAGTTAACAAGATGCCCGGAAGTTGGTAGCAGAAATAATTTTGTTTTGCACTTTCACAGCGGGCCTCAAAATTGAAAGGGTTATGTGTTTGTATCTAAAGTATTGCAGTTCGTCAAACCAGTTTGGCTTTCGTTCGCGAAGATTTGTTGTTACTGACTAGGATAGGAAACACCTGTGTTTTGTGTTACTTCGATAGAAGAGTGTTCGAACTGAATTCGTGGTAATAAATTTAAAATAACCAGTTGGATTTCTGCTGAATGGTAGTGAAAGCATAACACCAGGAGATGGTGAACCCGATTCCACAAATTGATGACGGATGAGCAAACGTTCCATTGCCCAACCATGGAGAATTTCGAAAAAAAAATTACCCTCTGAAGAACAAAAAATGAGCGGACCCCGATGGATTGCCGGCTGAGCTTCTTAAATACATTGTCGAACAACTGATAAGTTGAATGTAACAATTTCTTTGTAGAATAGGGTCGGAAAGCATGCTCGACGATTGAGATTTAAATGAGCCCTGCCCAATTCACAAAAAGAGAGACCCCATAATCTGCGCCAAATACCTTGGGATAAGCTTCTTCAACATCCCATATAAGGTTATATCGAGTGTATTGTGTGGAAGATTAAAGCCCACCGTCAACAACCGACTGAATCAGGCTTCAGGCCTGAAAAATCAACAACTGACCAGATATTCAACATCCGCCAAATCTTGGAGAAGACACGTGAAAAGAGGATCGACGCACATATATTAAATTCTAGAAGTCACCCATCATCCCCGTCCAGAGGACATGGTACAGAGGCTTGGACGATGACAACGTCTGACGATCCTTTGCGGATTGGCAACGGCGAATACCATAGTCGATGGAACGAAGAGCTATACGAGATATACGGTGAATTTCAGCGATTTAAGATACACCGACTATTTCATGTCGTCCGAATGAATAAAAACACTACAGCTCTGAGAGTTTTCGACCCAGTAACCGCCGGAGGAAGCTATTGACCCGACGGCACTCAAATTTGTACGCGCGCCTCTTGAAGGTTAGAGCTAACTAAAAAACGAATCAGTTAGTAGCGTTAATATGTATCGGGCCATGGACTTCTCAATCCCTGTTATAATACCTAATAAAGGTACCTTATTTTATAGTATATGTTTTCCGACGTTTTACTATACATTTATAAATGATGAGCGTGACGAGTGAGTCGATTTACTGATGCATTTTTTGGATATCGATCTGAAATTTTGCACATGTCCTTATCACCCCAAGAAGCTGCTCCTAGGAACACTATTAAGTATAGTTGCCGTACAAACTAACAGATCAAAATTAAATACTTTTATGGAAAAATTTGTGAAAGATATTGGAACTTTGGAGCCCTCGATGTTTATCCAAGTTTCTTATACTTTTTCAGATAGATATAATCTCGTATCTTGAAAATCTCCGAGAGAATTGTGTATACATATACATACATATGTACTTCAAACTGTTTTTTTATATGTATGTATACTTCTTTTCTTAGACTTCTCATTAATTTTAAATATTTGGACTTTTATCAACTTACCTCTTGACAATCCATCCATTTATCAAAACTACTTCAGAGCGCTGTTAACTGTTAATATCGCCAATACGATGTAGGTAATGCTTTTCGAACAACCCTGCAAACAAAAGACTTTGAGAGATGAGCTCACTTTATTTATTTCATTTTGTTTATACATGTGGTACTCTCTGATTAGAACTAATTTCTCTTATAAGAATTTTTCGCTCAATCAAATGAAATTTAGCATGAAACGGTACGGAATGTATTAAAAAGAAACACGGCGAAAACCGTTTTGTTTATTCGTAAATCAAAAACAATAACGAAAGAGTAATAAAAATAAAACAACAGGCATTAGATGAGCGAAAGAAAGTGCAAATCGAATATGAAAACATAACAACGAGAGTCAGCTGTTAATGTGTAATGTTTCGCTTTGCAACTCTGCGTGTGATTACGGTTATGTATATGTAAAAGTAATATAAAATACTTAATATGTATAATTAAATACCCTAAACGGATATAAGTAATTCTCTATTAAGATCATTAAATTTGCAAATTTTAGGTATCTTTTAATTGAATTTAAAAAGTGACACCATTAGTATTAAGGGAACTAAAAACTATTATTTAGTATATGGTAATCCGTAAATATGTAAATAAATCTGTTAATGTAGTATGTATATCCACCCAAACTTGGAAATAGCTTTCCTTCATATGATTATTTTCATAAACTAAGTTATATACTCTTAATAAAAAGTTGTAAAAAATTAAACAAAAAATAATTATTGAGCTCCTCATAAATTTCATTCTAATATGATTTTTTAGCATTACCAGGAAATGTAAAACTGAATGGAAACGCAGAAAACCGGCTATTGTGAGTAAACAAAACACTGAGCATAAAATAAACATTTCTATCGCCTCTCTTATACTGCTGTTATTCCTTATTTCGAAAAAAGAGAGAGAAAAAGGGAGTGAAATATAAAGAGAATTCGCTATGCACAGTGTAGCAATGACGAGGAATTTTAGCAAACAAAGATTTAATCGAAATGAACTTAGTAAAATTTCAAAAATCAGAAATCAATTCTTGGAAAAAAGCGACTAACAGTTCATACAATCTCTTATTATGTAACAGACTGTTGATTAAAAAAATTAGGTGAATCTCGTAGATGGTTTATTTTTTCCAATACCCCAAAAGCTAAGCCAAATACAGTGAAAACCCTTATAATATGTTAATTCCGACACTTAGTCACACGATTTCGGCTGTTGAATGGATTATCCCACTAATCTTAAAAATTTATCAAGATTTCGCCATACAAAAATGACAGATCCAAATCATTTCATTGAAATGATTTGAAACTGACCAGGCTAAATCTCTCTGTGCGACTCTGATTTTGCGCCAAGTACTTGTCAGCACTGGAAATCTGTTACATTATCACAGCTGATTTAGACACTACAAAGGGAAAAAAATGTAAACAAACAAATTTTTTTTAAAACAATGAATCTAATTTCACCTGAAAATCGACTTAACAAATGAAAAAATGTATCCAATATTTCTATTATATGGAAAATATTTGAAAAAAGACTGCTTTTATTTCAAAATACTATATGCCAATCCTTTCTTTTGATAAATATTAAGCGATGTGACTTCATGAATGACAATAACAGCTGTTTTTTGATCTTTCTAACGGCAGTGAGAACACTTTTGGGTTATGAAATGCTTAAATGTAATCTAATCTTTTAAATTTTCGGTCTGAACATAGTATTAGATGTGCGAGTTTATCTAAAATCGAGATTTTATCGAAAGCATATCAAGTGAACTTATGAAAGCACAAAACTGAGTACCTGCAGCCAAGTGAACCGGACTGTAACATACATATGTGCACAGCATGACATCTACCGTTGTAGAAAAGCCGGATTCAAAACAAATTCCTTATAACTCAGTCGTTCAATTATGTTAATTCGTGAACTAAACTTACCAATTAATGGACTCAGCTGATACGGCTCGGTTTTAAGCATTATCATTTGGAAAATCAATGTATAAAATATTTAGGGTGGCAAGGGGTTAACAAAAGCAAGAGCAGAAGGTTTTGACAAAGAAGTAACCGGTGATCCAAGTAGTGATATTTTTATACCCTGAACAGGGTATATTAAGTTTGTCACGAAGTTTGTAACACCCAGAAGGAATCGTCGGAGACCCTATAAAGTATATATATAAATGATCAGTATGTCGAGCTGAGTCGATTTAGCCATGTCCGTCTGTCTGTCCGTCTGTCTGTATATATACGAACTAGTCCCTCAGTTTTTAAGATATCGTTTTGAAATTTTGCAAACGTCATTTTCTCTTCAAGAAGCTGCACATTTGTCGGAACGGCCGATATCGGACCACTATAGCATATAGCTGCCATACAAACTGAACGATCGGAATCAAGTTCTTATAAGGAAAACTTTCACATTTGACAAGATATATTCACGAAATTTGGTATATATTATTTTCTAAAGCAACAATGTAATCTCCGAAGAAATTGTTCAGATCGGTTGACTATAGCATATAGCTGCCATACAAACTGAACGATCGGAATCAAGTTCTTGTATGGACAACTTTCACATTTGACAAGATATATTCACGAAATTTGGTATATATTATTTTCTAAGGCAACAATGTAATCTCCGAAGAAATTGTTCAGGTCGGTTGACTATAGCATATAGCTTCCATACAAACTGAACAAATAGTTACAAACAGAAATGCACCTGTGAAGGGTATTTAGCTTCGGTGCAACCGAAGTTAACGTTTTTTCTTGTTTTAATAACCTTTATTTGATTGAATAACGTTTACAAATCGTTCAAATTACGAAAATTCACGTTCTGTAAAGAATGTGTTTCAAGCGTTTCACTCAACTTATGGTCCACATAATCAGACTGCTGAGCGTACTACAAGTACTCGCAACGCCATCAGCCATTATGAGACCCAACAATCATTATTGGATAATATTCCACCGAATGTCACGTCCAGCACACAGTGAAGAGAATATAGCAGTCATAGCTGAGAGTATACACGAAGACCGTGGATAGTCGATTCGGCGCCGTTTACAGCCACTCGGACTGACGTATGGAACGACTTGGTGCATTTTACTTCGAGATCTTAAATTAAAAGCGTACAAAAAGCTTGTGCAAGAACCACTCGATCTTCCCAAGCGACATCGCTTCGTTCTATGCCCTCTTGAAAAGCTCCAAGAAGATGAGAAGCATATCTGGCTCAATGGATATGTAACCAAGCAGTACCGCCGCATTTCGGACGAAGAGCGACTTGCAGAAATTCAAAACCTTCTATTATATTAAGAAAAAACTACGATTCGGTGTACATAGTTTACCAGTCGGTGGAATCATCGGTCTATATTTCGTCAAAAATGATGCCGGTGAGAAAGTAACCGTCAATGGCGACCCTTATTGAGCCATGATAACGAACTATCTGGTGTCTGATGATGAAGCTCGTGATATTGGCGACATTTCGTTTCAGCAAGACGGCCTTTATTGAGAGAAAACTTCGATTAGCAGATAATTTCAAGTTTTGGACGGATCGATTGGCCACCAAGATAATATCATACCGTTAGACTTTTTTAGATGGGATATATAAAGTCTAAAGTCTATGCGGACAATCCCGCTTCGGTTCAGGCCTTAGCACAAAATGTCACGCATGTCATTCGCCAGTTAACAGTCGAAATGCTCGAATGTGTAATTGAAAATTGGATTCAACGGATGGACCATCTGGGACTTAACCATTAGAAAAAAATCTTCGAAAAATAAATGCCAAATAATAAACCAACGACTTATTAAATAGGTCAAGGAAAAGTATCTACAGAGTAACAGCTACCACAACAGGGCACTGGCCATTTGGGAAACATGCGTCCAAAGTGAGTATGCCCTACAACGACATCTGCCGAGGCTACGGAGTAGCAGGCAACAAAGAAAACGTTTTCTACTTTCTCTATGAATGCCCAGCTCTAGCACAAATCCGACACAAAACACTTCAAGCACCAAACCTTGAATGTATTTCTACTAAAAGCATATCAGACATACATAAGTAGCTTCATCGAAACCTCAAAATGGTTTGAGAGAGAAGGTGAAATAGTCCAGTAACATAAGCTTAAATTATGTAAGAATCAATTCCGAGGTGAACTTACTATAAAGACTGGACAAAAACGTAATAGCAGATACAGAAGCTTCTACGAGTATCAAAATGGCACATCAAGTGCTAATTGAGCCCGATAGACAACAGGGCTGCACTCCTACCTAATTACCTAACTACCTACCTGTTCTTTCGAATGATAACAAACATTCCTCATGTGAAGTTTCTGCGTTTTTTGTTCTTTTAAAAAGTAAGAAACCTCGAAAGGGATCATCCTTCATTTCGGATGAAAATGTCATGAACTCGGGGTATTAGTAGTCCACAGTATTTTGATCGTATTTTTCGAACAATTTTAATATTCTAGCAGAGATTGTCTTTCTTCTCGTAGGTTGCTTGTTTGTACGAAGGCTGCTATATATATTTCTGGCCTAATAATGAAAATAGGCATATCTATCAACGAAAAGGGTTTTTTTTCCTTTTTTTTCGTTGCATTTGGCTCGTCTTGGAAGACCCACACGGTCGATTGCTGTTTTGTTTCAGGCTCATACACATAGATCCATGATTCGTCACCTATGACGATCTTATAAACGTCTTTTGAAGCACCGCGATCGTATTTTTTCAGCATTTCTTTACACCAATCCACACGAGCCTTTTTTTGAGCGATTGTCAAATTGTGCGGGATCCAACGAGAACAAACTTTTTTTACGGCCAGGTGTTCATGCAATATCGAATGTAGGATGGTGGGAGATATGCATGGGCATGCCTCTGTCTGAAGGTATGTTACATGACGGTCTTGCATTATCAGTTCACGTACGGCATCGATGTTTTCTGGCACAACGGCTGTTTTTGGACGACCTTCACGGAATTCGTCATTGAGCGAGCGTCGGCCACGATTGAATTCGTTCTAACAGTTTTTCACAGTGCTATAGGATGGTGCTTCATAGCCATACAAAGATTTTAGTTCATCGATGCACTTTTGTTGTGATAATCCACGTCGAAAGTTGTGAAAAATGATCGCACGAAAATGTTCACGAGTTAATTCCATTTTTTGGCCGAGATGAATTTTTTAATTACCTGTAAATAAAACAATTCACGATTAAATGACAAAATGTTCTGAGTGATGTTATGCTTAAAAATGTCAAACTTTCCAATGGAAATGTCAGATTGCACCTGGCAACACTTAGTGTTGCCTAGTCCAGAAATATATATAGCAACCTATGTAGTTGCAAAAACAACAACTGAGAGACCTAACTATTTTTGATATTGAATATGGAAACACACACACCTCAAAAGGAGAAGCATTTCTAACAGCATATTTTTATATCGCTCTTTAAGTTTTTTAAATTTTTAAAATAATTCTAAAAGCGGCCAAGCATGCTGCGAGCCATCGCCTTCCGAGGACACGTACCATAGAGTAAATTCTATTTGTTGATAATCGCAATCTATACAAATAAAAAACCATTAAAATATGAGAAATGTGTTTGCACAACGGTAAAAGTGGATAAAGCGCATACAAACACTAAACTTTACTTTACCTTACAGCCATGCATACAAATAAAGATAGTACTTTGTATGGCAGCTGCTGCAGGTGGAGGGGGCAGTGGGAGGGAGTTGGTGAACAAAATCAACGCAATTCACTTGTACTGCAATGGCACACGGTTTTTTGCGCACGGTTAACTGCTTACTGCCAGTAGCTGCGCAAGCACACATACATGTTTGTATGCATGTGCATATGCGCATGTGTATGGGTGTGTGTGTGTGGCGCCAAAGCATATCGCCGCGGCATGTCAGACTACAAACAGTACACGGCAGCAATGCATTGCAGCGAGGATGAGCCTGAGTTGTTGTTGCTGTTGTTGTTGGCAGCTGACAGCAGCAGTTGGCGGCTGGGGCTGGCCACACGTGTCGTTGGGCACGCGACGGGGATTACGAAGCCGAGTTGCAACAAAAGCGAAAGTTACACATTGAAAGGAATAGCAGCGTACTTATAACAATAACAACAACAACAACTGCAATAAAAATAAACAATTTACAGTTACATGCATAGATAGATGCATATGTTAAGGCGCCTGTGTGTGCTTGTTGCAGTCAAATGCTTGTGAAAGCGAAGTTTGGCTTTGAACTGGCAAAGCAACAAAAAAAAAACACAAACACACACACATTCAAACGTGCACATATATACATGTCGTTGAAGTGAGTAAACAAAATTCGTCGCAACAAAGCAAGGATGCAAGCGCTCAGCGCTGTGTTGGCTTGCATTTCCGCTATTGTCCTTTAGATCACTGCATCCCGCTTTCGCTGACACACTGCCACTCAGTGGTGTGAGGTGGGTGGCGTTGTTCTCCAACTTATCTGCGCAGAAAGGGCCAACTCAACTTGGCGATTGTGGCAAATTAGCGACATTAAAGACTAAAAACTTTGCACCAACGCTTGCCACACAGTTGCCAATGCAGTTGTGGCGAGTGAATGACATTGAAATTATTTCCTTTCATCATCACGCGCACATACATACACATACATATGTATATGCCGTTATTCAACCATACATCCAGAGGACACGTGGCTGTCTGCCTTTAAGGTCGCTCATATTGGTTGCTGCAGAGTCATTTGCTGTGTGCTGTTGACAATAATTTGTGGCTGCTAATTTTTTTGAACCAACATTTGTGTGTGTGTTGTTGTTATGGCTGCTATTGTATTTTTTCTTCAGTTTTGTTTATTGCAAAATTTCTTGCATACGCGACGCTTAGAAATTGAAAATTCTGCAAACTTTGTGTTTTTACAAGTTGTTGTTGTTGTGGTGGCGGTGGTGGTGAAATTCCGCGCGTAGAATGGCAGTTTTATGACGTCGCCGCGCCATCGTTGTTGCCAATTTGAAATTACTAACGTCATAGCATGCGGTTAAGTAGAGGTTACAGTGGGCTGATTTCAAATTTAAATAAAAAAAAATAATATTTAAATAATATTGCAGTAACTTAAGCTGGTCTGCAAAAAATTTAAAAAAAAATGTATACTTTGATTTTTTGGACAATTTTTGTCGTTTAAAACCTTAAGAAGAAAAACACCTTAACTTCAATTACACCGAAGCTAAAGGATGATCAGTGACGTATTGAATGTGGTCTTTGTTCGAGGGAAGACTTTACTTCTCAATTGCCAACTCAGCCCGAAGTAGCACCTGTTGGCAAAAGTTATTGTGTGTCGGATTTCGAGGCTGGGAACGTCTTGCTCTCGTTCACTGCCAGACCCATTTGTTTCACTTCTTTGTCCAACCTGGAGGAGGCACAATTAACGGCCTTTTTTACTCAGGTCTGCAGCTTGAGTTCTCACAGAATCATATTGGAATTGGAATAGTTCGAATGTTTTGACAAGGAGTCATTGCATGGCATGACATGAATGGTCTCACAAGTCGAGTTCTTTTACCGTTATATTTTTTTCGTCCCAGTAATCTTTCGCTAAAATTGCCAGCGAGCGATCGTCGGTATTGCATATCCTATTCATATCCATATCCTTTCCCAGAAGTTATTTCCGTGAAAATGTTACAGGGTTTGTCTGGAAAGTAATATTTATTGTAAAATTTATTGAACCAGTCGTAATCGTTACAATTCTTTAAAAACTTTCAAAATAGGCTCCTTCTGCGTCAATACAGCGCTGGCAGAGCGATTTCCAAGCATTGAAAGTGCCACGGAAGGCCTCCGGAATAGTCTTGAGAGCCGAGGTGCATGCTGCTTGGATCCCCTCTGTCGTTTCAAAATGCAAGGCAAGAAAACAAAAAAGTCCGATTGGCCACATCTGGTCTGTAGAGCGGCTGCGGAAGCGTTGGGTTGCTGGCCTTGGTTAGGAAGCTGACGGTATGAGCCGGCGCGTTGTCGTGGTGCAACTTCTAATCAGCTACGATATCTTGTCGGGCCCGATTGACACTTCGTTTAAGTCTCTTGAAGGCTTTCATGTAAAACTTGGCGTTGGCGGTTTATCCAGGAGGAACAAATTCATGGTGGACGATGTCTTTGATGTTAAGAAAGACAATGAGCATCACTTTAGATTTACTCATTCTTCCGCTTTTGATCAGCGACCTCTTCCCGGCCCTCCAAAAAGGCCTGGTGCCACCGAAACACACCACTTCTTGCTAAAGCAACATCTGGGTAAGCCTGTTTGATCATATCAAACGTCTCTCTTACTGATTTACCGAGTTTCACACTGAATTTAATGGCGTGCCTCTGATCTAACGAACGCTGCATTTTCAGCTTGCACAACTGACAGAAACACGTCGCGAGAAAATGTTTGACCTGACTCTCCAGATCTTCGGAGACAACTGAGCAGCCGCTCATTCGTTAGCTAGGAACGTCTTTGACCGAATCCAGTTGGTGCGTGCACGCTCCGAAATACAGAAAATCAGTCCTATTACTTTCCGGACAAACCCTGTGCTTTAATGAAAATAGTCTTATCGCTCTGGTATGAAATAACTACCATTGACTTCAAAAAACGATTTGAACGTTTTACAACCGATTCGGAATCAAGAATATACTCTGAAATTATCGCTTCTCACGCTTTGGCAGTGGTGAAACTGTATTTGCCGGAATACATTCAGCCGGTAGAGTCAATGTGGGGCTTAGAGCTTATCATATCGAGGACTGAGACTAACAGTCATAGTTTCCAAGGATAAAAACCTCAATTATGAAAATAATAACAAAAGGGAAAATCCATCGCTTCCTATATATTGACGAGATATATGTGGATTAGAAGAAGTATCTAGCAAAGAGGCGCAGTGAGCTTATTTACGGAAGGGTCGAAGCTAAAAGGGAAGGAGAGGCGTTTTTTGAGAAGAGCTCTCTATCAATCTTAGCACTTTCATGGAGGAAGCATTCTCTCTGCCAACAGATAGGCAATAATAGCTCTGACCTCGCTAACTGAGCGCTTAATGCTAGTAAAGAAGGGTCTGTATTCACTAAAAGTAGCATCAAGCTATTTCATCATCAGACTCGTTTGGGTGGCTGGTCATAGCAGAATCGCTGGCAACTGCAGAGCCGATGAGCTGGTCAAATGCGGCACTCTTGACCCATTTCTATTGGAGTGGAACCGAGTTGGATTGGACTAATTGACCTCGCAGCGCTCAGTAGGTGCTGACTGACGATCCGTTCCTGTACGGCTACAAAATATTTTTGGCCTATAGTAGAACACATGAGATCTTCTGAATTACTTACTCTAAGTAAAGCTCATCTTGCCACAATAATAAGAGTTCTAACTGGACATTGCGGTAGGATTAAACTTGTTGATGGATACAAGTTGTCAAAGTTGTATGGAAGAAGGTGAGGTAGAAACAGCCTTTTTACACAAGGCTCTTGTTGAAACGTGTCGCTTACCTTCGGCGAAACAAGAAATCACCGAAACTGATATTAGCCGCCTCAAAACGCTTTATTGATTCGTAAGGGTCTTATGACCTATTATATATAAATTATTTTAGGAAACATAACATGACAATAACATAACATAAGCTGTCCAACTGAGATTCCTGTCGGCATTGGCCTCTTAACCTAATCAAATCGGACCTAACTTGGAATGATTATTTGGAAGCTTTACCACACTCTATGGAGACATTCAATAAAACTAAACGTTTTCGGCGGTTTAATTTAATCTTTCTTTTCTAATTATTACTAAAAAGACGTAGCAACTTAAAAAAGACATGTCAAAACAGCCTGGAAGCTCTCTCCGCAACGTATTCAGCGGGCTCGACGTGTCAGAGTTCCGGAGTCATCAGATCTTTCACTTTTCTCAGAAGTGTCCGGGTAAAATTGCGAACTTTCCAGACGTTCAATGGGATGTAATCAGTAGGATCTATGCCAACGACCTCTTGAAACCGTCATTTTTTATATAATTTCTAAAAATATAGCATTTTTTCCAAAACTGAATTCAAGCATACTGTAACATAAGCCGCTCATACCAAACCACGCAACATCAACACGTTTATAATGGATTCCTAGAAGTGCGACCGCTGCGTGTTGAGCCCGTTGGCGCCTATAATGGCCTCCCACTCACATCCGTTGGCTGTCTACCGTCTAAGCGGAAGTTAAACGGGCCTCAGTTCGTCTGTGGCGGCAGACATGACACTTACGAGGAATTGCCGCGCAAACGGCCATCAGCCAAAATGTACAATGTCACTTGCTGAGGCAGCTACATATGTATGTATGTATGCATGCATGTACATATATGTATTTGTATGAGAAAAAGCAGGGGAAAGTAAAAAATGCCAAAACCGGGACACGAAATAAATTGTTTGCGATTTGTCGCCCTTCAAGAGTCAGCAAAAAATATTTTTTTTTTGTTTTTATTTCTTTATTTTTTTTTGTTTTGTTTGCAAAGGACTTGCAGCCATGTACATATGTACATATGTATGTATGTAAATAGGATGATGTGAGTGAATATATGCGCATAAGTGACAAAGTAATAAAAGTGCAATTTTCTAAAAAATATGGCAAATTAAAATGTGCATGCATGTGTGGATGTGTGTATATTCGCAGTCACCAGCTTAGTCCACTCAGACAACTCCATAAGCAATGTTTACTTTTCTTCATTATAGTTTCTGCTTATTTTCCATTTTTTTCTTTTTTTCTTTGAATTTTGCTTTCGAAACTTTGAACTGCGGCGAGTGGAAATCGTTCACGCTCGAATCCCATAAATGCGATAAATTTCGCAAGTCACTATGTGAGTGTATGCATGCTTGTGTGTCAGTGTGTATGTGTGAGGCTAAAACTTAGCTCACACGCACACAAACTTATTGTCTTGAGGCATTAACGTGCTTTCGTTGTCCTTAAAGCCGCAACGTTAAGGCATCCATTACCGCGTCGCATTCGTAGACGGTTGCCAGACAGACTTTCGGCTAAAAGGCGAACACACAAATAAAAGTGCAAGTGTGGAAGTTCAACGACATGTGTGCTGCAAGTCGCGCAAAAGCAAACGCAGGCGTTCGGTGGCGATAATGGACGGGCAATATGCCGCACAGTGGGACCAACTCTTATATATAAAACAACAAAAACACACTTCATTTGAACTTTTATACCAATATCTTTCTCAAATGCAAAAAAATCCTTTCAATACATTGTTTTTGATCGGTCGGTTCGTTTGCCAGCTGCATATATGCTATAGTTCGATATATTCGATCTGAACAATTTTTTTGAAGAAGTCACTTCCTTGAACAATAAGCCATACCAAATTTAGTGAATATGTCTTGTCGAATAAAAACAGTTTGCCATACAAGGCTTAAATTTTGAACAATCAGTTACGTCTCCTACTCATTCAGTTCAATTTGCGATGACTCGTTCGAGTATTTCGACTGGTAACTGGCAAAGTCGAATCGTGTGAGAATTTGTTCCAAGGACTGAATCAAAGCGAGCTTGTCCGCAATGACTTTCAATTTTTATACAAAATAAATCCAATGATTGATGCGATGTGTGGGAAGTGGCGTCGGCTTGTTGAAACCAAATTTTGGCAAGATCATGAGCCTCAATTTCAGGTGTCAAATAGTCAGTTATCATGGCACAATGACGATACCCATTGACGTTACGGTATCATTTTTGAAGAAATGTGGTCCGAAAATTCCACCGGCTCACACACCACACCAAACCGATATTTTTCCTGGATGAAATGACTGCTCTTGAATCAACTTATGTTGCTCTTCGTCCCAAATGCGGTAATTTTGTTTCTCTGCATACTCATTAGGCCAGAAATCAACGGAGAACAAAATTTGGCTCAAGAACGTCGGATCTTCTTCGAACTTTTCAAGAGTCCATAGAGCGAAGAGATGTCGCTTGGGATGATCCAACAGCTTCAGTTCTTGCACAAGCTCTACTTTCTACGCTTTCAATTTAAGATCTCGACGTAAAATGCGTCAAGTTGTCCATGCGAACGGCGCTGAATCCGCTCTCCACAGTATTCGTGTACACTCTCAGCTACGACTGCTATATTTTTTTGACTGCGTGCTGGATGTGGTCTATTCGGTCGAATGTTAACCAATAATGAAACTTTACAGAATGTTATTTTTCGTAGTAATGTTAAACGATTTGTGAACGTTGTTCAGGCGTAAGCCATTCGATGATGAAATGTCAAACAATACTGAATAAAAGTAACATGAAAGTTTGACCCGACTCAAACGTGATCTATCAAAAAAGGCTATTGCAAAAAGTACTCTTACTTGGATCCGCCGTTATGTACTTAAATATTAATTAATATTTCAAAGCAGAGAAATGTCTATTACCAACATATAGTACATACGAGGTTTGACAATTACCTGTGACCTTGAAATTCCCTTTCTCTTTTTCCGGCATTCCTCCCCTCTCCATTGATATATGCACCATCACTCTAGCTTGTTCATTTCGCCTGTTGCGTCAAGTTGAGTAGACGTGTTTGTAGTGCTCGTCACGAAAATGGAAAACGAAATCAAGAGCAACCGGTCGCGATAAAATTTTGCGCCAGATTGGGCGAAACAGCTTCGGAAACGTACGCTAAAATTGTAAGAGTGTATATTGATAGTGCTCTTAGTCGTGCCCAGGCTCACAATAGTAGCCCCGCGCGCCCCCCGCCAGAAAAAAGCTCGCATGAGCAAGTCGAAGGTGAAAACGATGATTATTGCCTTTTTTGATAGCCTTGGAATCGTCCAGAAAGAATTCGTTCCACCGGGGAAAACTGTGAAGCAAGTCTACTATTGCCAAGTACTCGAAAGGTTGCGAAAACGAGTCAACAGGGTGCGCCCAGACATCGCTTGTAACTGGATCCTTCATCACGACAACGCGCCGTGCCACACCGCTCTAGGCGTGTCTCAGTATTTGGCCTCTAAAGGAATCGCCGTGTTGCAACAGCCACCTTATTCGCCCGACATGTCACCCTGTGACATTTTTTTGTTTCCTAAAACAAAATCGGTGGTCAATGAAACCCATTTTCAGTCGATTACGCACATCCCAGTCGAACCGTTCCAGAAATGTTACGGATCATGGAAAACGCGCTGAAATCGCTGTATAGATGCACAAGGGGACTACTTTTAAGGGGATGGCAGAGTTGTAGAATAATTTTCAAATATACGGTTTTTATGGAATCAGTCTCATTACTTAATTGTCATACCTCGTATAGTAATCACTTGGTTCCAGGTCCACCATTTTCGCTTGACGTTGTCGTAAGACTTTTATCAACAATAACAATCTGTTTGAAGCAATACATTTCGTATTTAGAAGCTAGCTTCCTAAAACAGAGAAATTTCTTTTTTACTTAAGACTCACCCTTGAAAAAATTGGTTCCGTTTAACATCCAGCCGAGCTCCAAATTCGGAACTTCATTAAGATTTATTACATATTGACCGTTAGATGCTGTATAAAGTGAACCGGATGCTGGAAAACATTTGTGTTAGGTATATGAGGGATAAAGTAAGGGTTGACCCGATTTTACCCATTTTTGGCATATTCCGATAAGATGAAATAGCTTGGGGCCAAGGTTTTATTCCGATACCAGCATCGATGTTTAATTTGTGCTATAGTGTATAAGAAAATAGATCTTATCCTTAATATATATTTTTCATGAAGACCAAATATTAAGGAGAGAGTAAGGAAGGCCTCGGTTGCTTTATGTTGCTGTGGGGCAGCTATAGAGAAGGGGTGCGAACTCACACAAAAGCTGATGTTTTGGATCTACGAAGCTATAGTCAATCCAAAATGTTCGAAGTTGAATACAATAAATGAAAAAGTCTAAACATACTAAGAAACCTGAACTTGTCCAAAGAACGGCTCTCGCTGCCTACGAGGGTATGGTCTGATTCACTGCGAACTACACAAGCAATAGCACTTAATACTAATTTACACATAATATTCGTGAATATTGTCGGTCCATTGCTTTGAAGTCGGCTCTAAGGCTCAGAGAATCTGGGCTTTGAAGAGTTGGTTGACGACCCGCTCCTGTGCCACGGCAAGTTGATTTAGAGCTAGATAGGTATTCATGCCGTAAGTATGGAAGAAGTTGAGGTGAAACATCCAAGCACTTTCTCTTCCATTGCACATTTTACACACGACTAAGGTAGAAACGTCTCGGCAGTCTTTTCTTCGGTGAATCGAGAGTTATAGTCAAAACTGGTATTATATGTCTCAACTAATTAATGGTAAATTCAAAGCATTTTGTTGTTTTTTAAGGGTCTTATGATCTATTATAAAATATTAAGTCTTGTCAACAGATGCTGAGTAGGGAATTGAGAACTAAAGTCTTATCTCTACGAACAAAGACGAAAACTCTATAAGTCACTGATTATTCCCGTGCTGCTATACGGTGCAGAGGCATGGACGATTACGACATCTGATGAGTCGACGATACGAGTTTTCGAGGGAAAGGTTCTGCGGAAGATTTATGGTCCTTTATGCATTGGAAAAAGCGAATACCTCAGTCGATGGAACGATGAGCTGTAAGAGATATACGACGATATTGACACAGTTCAGCGAATTAAAAGGCGTAACCGCGGCCTGGCTAGGTCATGTCGCCCGAATAAATGAAAACGCTACAGCTCGGAAGTATTCGACGCAGTACCCGCCTGTGAAAGCAGAGGAAAAGGAAGACCTCCAGTCCGTTGGAAAGACCAAATGGAGAAGGACCTGGCTACACTTGGAATCTCCAGCTGGGTCCAAACATTGAAAAGGAAGAAGGACTGGCGAGCGGTATCTACTCCAATAAAGAAGAAGAAGAATACGACCTATGGACACTTTACTTCATCCAGCTCTTCGAAATTTATTACTTCTTCTTGCAAATATTTCGCACGTCTTGGGTAATGGCTCTGATGTCTCCACAGCAAGACCACAGATTGTTCACCAAGATCCCACTGTGCGACGTGTGGATATGCAGTAAAACTTATATTTTGTTTTCACATATGGTACACATACAGGATGTTTAGCTGATTTCACTAAGTAAGTGTTTGACTGCTGAAGATCGAATCGAAGTGAGGCGTGAGAGAATGCATTTCTTGTGGCGGATATACTTCCTTCCATTTGAACAAACGCATACATACATACATATGTGCCTATAAGACGGCAACAAAGGGTACACATATCCGTTTACACTCATTGGGACGTCCTCATGTGGACGTCCATCAGCGCACTTTTCCAGCGCAACTTTTATTGCACTTGCAACTTTTGTGCAGCGTTTGTCTTCTTGCTCAGCTGTTTGTCTGCGGAAAATTATTAATTAAACTCGAGACTCGGCAAATTCATAAATTCGTTAAGCAAATCAAAATCACAAATAAATCTCAGAAGCAGCTGGCGGGTGCAAATAGTATTTATAATAATTTGATCTCTCTTTGTTAAGCAGCGAGAAATTAGAAAAGTTAGCTGTGAAATGAAGTTTGTGCTTCTGTTAATTGTGTTAACAGAAATTAATTTAACGCTGAAACATATTTCTTCACAGATGCGAGTTTGAATAAGCTTTGTTCGAAGATTTAATAGAAATTCCCTGGATAAAATTGGTTATAGCTTTGAGCGGTGGTCACGTTTAAGTAATGTGTGGAGGCGAACAAAAGCAACCTAAGGTCGAACATAAACAATCAATGAAGAAAATGATCGATGGATGACCAATCGCTTCGTCTCAGTACAACTGTATTTTCACCGACTATTTAATAAAACTTAATTATCAGCACTACTACAATAAATCGAACATATAATACTAGATAGCGGGTCGATTGAAGAGTTCCCAGGCCTACCATAATAAAAGATTTTTTTACCAAAATTCGCTGTTTTTATTCAACATAGTTCCCTTCGAGAGTGATATTCTGATAATAGCAACCCTGCAACTTTCCAATATTAGTTTTGTAGTATGACTGGTCCTTTTCTTCAATATAGGCTTCAGTTGTGGCGATCAGCTCTTCATTTCTTCTTTTGAGATCTGGCAACAAGAAATAGTTGATAGGGGTGGATGCGGAAGAAATTCGAAGCCACAATTCGAAGTCATGGATTTCTCCCATCGTTTTCGCTGACTTATGATACGGTGCATTGTCATTCCTTCACTTTAAATGTGGGCGTTTTTCATCGATTTCGTCCTTAAAACGGGCCAATACGCTATGTAATAGTCCGCCTTTCTTCAAGGCAATCAATAAAAATTAGACCTTACGTCTTCCAAAATACAAACGCCACAACCTACAGACTGTTGGCTTTTTCCACGCTTTGGAGCGAGTGGATGACTGTCGATTTGACTTTGGAGTGAAATGATGGCGCAATGTTTCATCAATTGTCACATTTCGATACAACAACTCGCCCGAAGTGCGAGAGTACGAAGAGCTTGAAAAGCTGGCCGACCGGGGTAATGCTCGAAAATTCTATGAAATTTTGCTGCAATTAATGGAGGAAACACTATTTCAACCTGCTGAACGGCAGTGAAAGTGTAACATCTGGAGATGGCGAACCCGATTCCCCAATCGACGGTGATGAAATAAATATTCCGTTGCTCGACTATGATTAGGTCTGAATAGGAGTTACTCGCCTGAAGAGCAACAAAGTGGCAGGAACCGATGGATTATCGCCCTAGCTACTCCAATACGACGGCGAAGAACTGACAAAGTGCATGCATCAGCTTCTTTGCTAGAATCCAACAAAAAGGGGGACCTCACAATCTGCACCAATTACCTTGGAAAGAGCGTTCTTAATATTGCTAGCAACACCAAAAACTCGGTCAGAATCGGGAAGAATCTCTACCAGCCGTTGGATACCAAAGTTTCAGACAACGCGACTCCCTAACGTGCGATTTCTTCTATATTCTCCTGAAGGTATAATATTCTATAAGAGTGTACAGCTACTGGCGTATATCATTGACCTCAACAAGCGCGACGTTAGTTCTGCTTTCTCTAGACTAAATAAGGAAGCGAAGCGCATAGGTCTGCTTGTAAACGAGTTCAGCAAAACAAGAGATATCGGCTGCGTTGGCTAGGTCACGTTATTAAGATGGAGGAGAACACTCCAGCTTTTAAGGTTTTCGAAGCAGAGGAAGACCTCCACTCCGTTGAAGACATGAAGTGGAGAAGGACCTGGCTGCACTTGATAATCGCCAAATAAGGGGAAAAGAAACAACCGGCGCGCTGGACTTAACTCAGCTATAACCGCTTAAGCGGTGTCTACATCAGTAAATAAGAATAAGAAGAATCGCGTCTATTACTACAAACTCAAAATTTTATTAAAGCAAAATAAATTTCATCCATGTGGACGTATTATTTCGTATGCAATGGATTTTGAAAAATATTCTGAATTCACTCCACCAAAGCCAAGTCAAGTAATAATTAATGAATCGAGAAAATACTCTGCACCTCTATATGAGCCACTCTCCTCAACAAATTGGTCAAAGTCAAAACTTTACATAAAGACCATAAAAATGTTTAAATGCTTCACATAATATGGTGCAATGTACCTCAACGACTCTATATTTATTACCAAAAATTAAAGAAATAAGTGTACACATATGCATAAGTACATATTTTCCCAGCCTTCATATAACCAACGTGAAGAATTTCCCGAATCCAATTGACTTGGAAATGGCCAAATAGATATTTAACACAAGTGTTGGTAGAGCGCTGGATATGCGAGCAATAACTAAAATTTTGGAAAGTTGCGGCCGTCTGTGATCTGACGATACTGCGATCCATTTTTGAACCATCAATTAACCAAACAAATTAGGATCTATCTATATAATCTAGTCTCCGTGAAATAGGTCCAGCAGCTTTAAGGGGCTATACCAGTGTGACGCATGAAAAATTAGGCGATTTTTGTTAATTTTTTTAAGAGAAAGTACGCGATTGAATATTTCAAACTTCTTTGAACTCAATATAGTATATTTTCAGCTATATTTTAAGATTTTTTTTTTTACAAAAATGTTGAAAAATAACGGAGTTATGGGTTGTCTTCGGAGGTACCAAAAAAAAAGTGCCTCAAATGTTGACATGATTCCGGCCGAATGAGTAGCTAAAACAAAAACATTAAATGTTTATTAAACTTAAAGATATTTCCTATACAATGACCTAATTTTGGAAAAACAAAATCGTTTTTTTTAGGAAAAAAATGGTATTTTTTTTAATGCCAAATTGACAAATTTCAACCAATCAAAAAGATCATTGTATAGTAAATGCATTCAAAAATACTCAGTATTAATTTGAAGTCGATCGGTCAATTTCTCGTTGAGTTATGATGTCAGCAATTTTGAAAAATGTCGTTTCGAGAAAATCGCTTTTAAAGTTTCACTTATATACATATGTATTTTTGCACCTCCGAGTGGTATTCAAGATACGACCTACCCGATTTCACAGGATATTTATGGAAATATAAGCTATCGAAAAAGTAATTTTTTGAAAGTGTCACACTGAAATAGCCCCTTAAGCCACCTGAAAAAAATATTTTCTTGAGGTTTGCAATCTAGGCCTCCGTGATACCCGTGGCCTCCTTAATCAACTCAATTCTCTGATAATTGATTTTTCAAGTTTGGAAACAAAAAGTAATTTGTAATGGAAACAAATCAGTGGAATTGGACGGATGAGGCAGCTGGCTTTGGTAGTGGCGATGGAAAAGATGTGAGTTGTCTTTGTTGAAGAGCACTTTTTACTTTATGGTTGCATCCTCGAGAATGAACTACATTTCTTTATTGATAGCGACGCCATCGTTCGGTGAGTATAATTGCATTCTCGATTAATACTGATCTGGTTAATAAAACTCTTAATAAGGGTTTTTCGGACACTGGGTTTTCCACGAACTTCAATAATAGCGCATATTGTGTTTGCCACGTTGTTCTTTAAACACAGAGGGAATAAAGTACTTACATAAATTATTAGCGTGAGGTGTTAAGTTGATTAAGCCATGTCTGTCTGTCTGTATATTTGTGACGCATAACACTCAAATAGTATTCCTTGTTGCCAGTTTTGTCGGTTGGAAAGAGTTCTTTCTTGAATTAGCCAAGTGCGTCTGTCTGCCCGTCGGTCTGTCTGACTTTATACTATATAATCTCTAAGTTTTTAATATATCGGTATGAAACTGTTCTCACCAAGAAGCTACTAATTTTTCGGAACCACCGATATTGGACGACTATAGCATATAGTTGCCATGCAAATCGTGTAATCGGAATCAAGTGCTTGTAGGGAAAACTTTTTCATTTGACGAGGTGTCAAGAAATTTAGCAAAGGTTAATCCAAGACTTTGCTACAATCTCCAAAGGAATTTTTCAGATCATACCCCTCAAGTTTATAGCTGCTATCTAAACTAATCGATCAGAATCAGAATAAAGACCGCTTCAAGTAGCTATATATGATCCCCGGGGTTATCTATGAAAGCAGGGAGAACACGCGAAGGTCGACACAAGACTTTGTGGGAGCTTAAAAGTAAAAATATGGCGACGTGCATTCAACGTACTTGAAGATCTGTCAGGGTTTTAACGAGACGGAGATCAGAGCAGCATTAGACTGCCAGCAGTTTCGGTGAGATGTCACTCTTACCTACTGGGCTCACAGAATGCTGAATTCACCAGCCATTTGTCACAACTAATACGATGCGGGTTTCAAGTACACCATACACAATAATCAGAATTTTACTGGATTCTATTCTGATGGGCGTCTGTGCACGTTAAGTGTTGGTCGCTGTGTGATTCTATGAGGCCTTTTACAACACTCTGAACGCTTCGGCACCAGAAATTTGATTTCATTCATCGTGAAAATCGCCGAATGCACCTATTGTTACTACTTTGGCATTTGGCACAGATGTCACTGAGTGTCATTCCAATTTGGAAAAAAAATATTTTGACAAATGCATTTTCGCACGAAATTTAAATTAAAAAGTCTTACTATTTCTTGCCCACAGTAGTATAACTGTATAGAGAAAGGAAAGACTCACGCATATTGGCACGAACATTCATTCATCCATCGAGAGTTCGTGGCTTTTATTGGACTTATGACGTTTTTAGATTTATGACAAAAATTAAAAATAACTCAAATATTATGCGCACACATGCATGTCTGTATATGTGTGTATTGAGAGTACAAACAAATGCCGCCACTGCATTTCTAAAGCATTTACATATAAGAAAGTAAATGAGTGCCATGAAATTGCCATAATCCTTTTTTAAAGAGCACAAGTATTCTACAAGTGTGCATGTGTGTGTATGTATGTGTATATGTGTGTGTGTTGCAGAGAGACATGTACAAATATTTAATGTTCATATATAAATAACTTTAACACACATATTAATGCACATAAATGCACATCCAAGTGAATTCATCAACGCTTCATCAGCAGTGCTTGCTGCATGTGGCAAGCAACACATGTAGCCACACTTGTGCGCGCACTCCTACTCATAGTCACCTCAATTCTAATTAGTGCCGCTTGTCGATGAGCCCTCAACAGCACCAGCATCACCATCGAATTATTAGTTTTGCGCAAACAACAAACAGCCAACAGCAAGCGACCAACAACAAAGGCGAACGCCAAACACTCGCGTTGGAAAACAGCATGCAGTAAGCTGAACGGATGCAGGAAATAAGCGCAATGATGATGTCTACTAATGCAGACATATAAATCTCTCAAGCTGCACTGAATTTTCAGCATTTTCTTTCATATATGGCATGTTTTATTTGTAGTTTTTTGCCAAGAAATGGAGCGCGAAAAATGATGATTTGCAGGTTGGCTTTTCAAGGATATTATTTGTGGGTGCGCAGACTGTAGCAACTTAATTACTTTTATGCGCAAATATATACATACATACATATGTGAATATATTGGAGCATTCATGCACATAGCTACAGTTACGGGAAAAATAATAGAATCTCTTTTGAGAGCATCTATAACTAAAATCCCAACTCCGTATAATTCACCTGAAAGTCGAAGGGTATTCTTATACTGACCGCTTCCAATGTTTGTGGAAATTCTACACTTTCGTTTATTAACAGCTGTTATCAAAACGAAATATAATCATCAAACTGCTTTTATGGGTGGCAGCGCTGAATGGAATAATACTTCAACTCAATGGAAGTGGAGTGAAAGCATTAGCCTATATAGATGACATAGTGGTGATGGTATCCCCGCATTTCCTTCCACATAATGCCACTGGCATTATGGAAAGATCGTAATTACATTTCCCGGGTAAATGATATTTCAAAACAATGTATTTTGCAAAAATGGTAGGACTGTCCTAAACTACTATGTATGACAAACAGGAGCGCGATTTGTCAATCAGTTTGTTTACGGCAGCTGTTTAAGTCGGTGCACCTCAGCGGTGCGTTGTGATTTTTACAATGGCTAAAAATACCGAACAAACGTATTGTCCCAAATTTCGTATATCTAACCGATTTGTGCGGAATCGTGGCAAATGTTGGAAAAGGTGGTGATTAAATTTTATCAAAAACACAAGCCTATGAGTGGTACAAAGCCTTCAAAGATGGTCGAGAGGTCGTTGAAGACATGACTCGTTCTGGACGACTTTCAACCTCTTCAACTGATGAGGATATAAAGAAAGTGAATCGTCGGCAAGTGTTAGAGAGATGGCAGGAGAGCTCGACATCTCTTGCTAGTCCGTTCGAATGATTTTCGTGGATATTTTGGGTATGAAACGCGTTCCTCCTCGACTCATACGTAAATAGTACGAAAGTAAAGTACTGAAATTGCCGCTATGTGGAACATGTTTTCAGCTAATCGTAGAGGTTATACAAAAATCCCTGAAGGTGTTGAAGACGATCCCAAAAAGTGCCTATGAAAAGTGTTTCGAGGACTGGAAAAATCGTTCGCATAATCTAGATCTGATAGGGATAACTTTGAAGGCGACAATATTGATGAATAATTAAATATTTTGCGTTTTTTTTTACAATTTCCAGGTACTCTTTTGTCATAATGCATGGACCACTGGTTTAATGGTCAGCATTAAAGAAACAATAGAATATCCGGAAATTAAATGGAATACCGAAAGCAGCCTCTTCGGTGTCTATCGGGGCTAATACATCTTGCCTTACTGATGAGTACTTGAATCACGTATTGTAAGTGTATTTTTCCGAATGTAACAGCATGTTCTTCTATAAAGTTTAAGGAATTAGGAGTTTGGAAGTACTGTGGGGTTCTATCGAAAACTGAGGAGGATAAAGAGAGTAACCGTATAAATGGATAACCTGCGGCATGGCTGGATTTGTGGAGGCCACATATTAATTCAAGCGTAGTCAACAATTTCAGAAATGCCTCAAACTCACTGGAAGTCAAAGGAGGAGATTTTGTCGGC